>CM055093.1:58688432-58713432 GCA_029204225.1 Diphasiastrum complanatum
CAACTCAAAAAGTTGACTCGAACAACTGGTGGCTCATCAGTACCTTCATCACATTAGAGGACTTCTCAATATCAAAAAGACCCTTTAAGGAATGCCATGTAGGACATAGAAAAATATCAAAATAAAAAAAACAATATTGTTTATTTGCTTGCCCCCACCACTCTTGAGGGATCCCCAAGTCCCAATGATCTAACCAAAGTGTCTATACTCACAGTTAAGAACTGTAAACAGTTCGTAGTATAACTTGACTAAATTCAAAAATATTCCCTCCATTGGTTACAAAAAGAGCAATATTTTCAATGGATCTAGAATATGACCGCCATCCCCAAATTCGAATCTAAAAAAATAGCAAAATGTTTACATATGCATTCTTGGTGCCATCTCCAATTATGAACGTCATCATCACATTGGAATGGAAATGTGATTGCCAACTACCTATTGGAATGAAAAAATGAGCGGCATTTCCAAATTTGCATCAAGCACACAAGCATGGAGATTGGATTGATCGTACATAGTATATAATATAATCGAAGATGAGTATTTTGTTTTGCTTCATAGAATCTGGTCATAGTACTTTGATGCAACTGATTACTCTATTATTATTTTTATGATGACATTGTATCATCTACATGTGGATATCCCTATTGATTTGGCACCTTTGCAGAGAAGAAGAGACAAAGGAATTCAAATATCTGTTGAGGATCGTTCTCGTTACAGAACAAAAGGAAAGAAAAACTTGGATTTGTGGATAGGTGGAACATTATATCCACAAGATCCAAGCACTTTGACACATCCCACATTCTCCTCAATAACTCATTTAGTTACATGGATATGCAATGAGCATAGTGGATTACTAGGATATTGTAAAAGATTGCAAAACCATGGAAAACAACTTTATATGAATAAAGTCACTTTTTAGAAGGTGAGTTAATTCGGATATCCTCTTATTGTCAGAATAGAGATTGTCATCTCCAAAAGACGTTAGAAGAAAATGAACAACTTAAAAAAAATAATGAATCATTACATCAAATCAGGAATAGAGCAAATGCAATCAATCTTACAATCTATTCATATTGAAAACTTGCAATTATTGAAAGATGTGGAATTGGCAAAGAAGAAGGCTGAAAGTAAGAAGTGAAAGCGACAAAGTTGCAAGGGTATTCAAACGCTTTCAAAAGGAGGTTATCAAAATAGAAGGATCCATGAATTTTGTAGGTTTTTCAATGACATTTGGATTTAATTTCAGCTATGGTGATATTCTGTTAACTATTTTTTTTTTTTGCAAATATGCATTAGTAGCTCCTCGGAATATTAAAGACAATGCTTCACTAGGAATGTCATTGGGCACAATATTGACAAGCAAATCCACTGAGCGTATCATGATGAACAATAGGATTTCAAATGTAAAGTGTAAAATAATAGAGTCTTTGATGGTGGACATTCAAAAAAATGTAGATAAGATTGTAGTTCAGGGTGCTTGTGATTTTGCAGGTATTAGCAAAGAAGCATATGCAACAATATTTAAACTAATTAGAGAATCTTTTAAGCAAGTTTAAATTAGAAAAGTCCCAATCCCTAGGACATATCACTTCAAGAAAGAGGGGGATACATCAAACATAGGTATGCATAAGATCAATGGAATTCCATTTCATATTGAGGAGGTGTATGAAACTGATGGAAGATCGATATTCTATAATTCATCAAACAGCTTATTTGTTGATCTAAATTATTTGCTGAGATACATCGTTACATTCTATAATATAACCTTTGAAAAGGTGAATGGCAAAATAATCATAGTACTTAAGTTAGATGAGTCAGAAATTGTGAAAGGGCAAAAGATGGAGAGGGTTAGTATAACTCTCATGAATGGTGCACTATCACAAACAGAGGACCAAGAAGATTTCAGATTCAGTGTCCAGTCAGAAAATGATATATGGTGGTTGGCAGCGTTTCATGTAACTAGCCTCATTATTACATTACATTCATTGAATAGTATTAATTCTTTGTTAACTAGGTCTAATTGATTCTTTGGACAGGTGCTGAAGAAGGATCATGATATATTATCATGGATATTCTCAAGGACATCTTATCCTAGGATCATCAAGGACAATATGGATGGAAGACTTCTCAATGTTCCAGGAGTTGGAGACTTCAATGTTGAATGGCACTTAGCAGGTGATTTGAAAACATTGAAATGTATGTATAATGTCTCTCACGGTGCTACATCAAAACACCCTTGTTTGTACTACATGAAAATGGCAAAATATGTTACTAGGACTACAAGAATTACTAGAGAATATGCACAAACTAGAAGTTTGTGCTACCTATTCCCCATGTTTGCACTCTTCATGCAGAAGTTAGATTAATAGAAAAGATCATTTATCTTCATATAGTTTTTGCTTGGAATACCAAGTCAGCATCATCAGCAAAGGAAGCTATATCTCGATTAGAAGATGTTCTATCAAAATAAGGACTTCATAAGGGACATGTCAAAATTCAAAAAGATGAAAAGCTTTTAGGAAAGAATGAGAACATGCCAACTAAGCCAAGCATAGGAGGAGCAAAAGCAAGTTGTTTCCTATCAAATCATACTGGTAAGGCTTCTAATATTCAATACTCAGTCTGGGCAGATATTATTGCTGCCACTTAAGACTTCGAGAAAGACGACAAAACCATAGTACTAAAAGTTGATGTATGGAAAAAGCTTGATAGTATGATTGCTATTTTAAGAAAAGATAAATACTCTAATATTGATAAGAAAGCTGTCCAAAAGACTTGTGTCGAGTTTGGTAATGCAGTATGAAAAGCATGGGGAGACGATCACATCACTCATTACATGGTTAGTATAAATTCTTCAAGATGCTTTCAATTTTCCATATATATTTAGATCCAAACATAAGACTAACATTATGGTTTTGACATATGCAGCACATACTAAGAGATCATACAGTATTTTTTTGCAAACACATATGGAAGTTTGAGTGTATGGTCATCACAAGGGATGGAGAAGTCACATTGGTAAGCACGAGCAGCATTTCATCGAAATACACAACATGGAGGAACCAATGAAAAACAAAACTACATTTGTCAATTGTTTCAGTGGTTCTACTGCAGAGTTCATATTCGACATATAATAAAGTCCACACAATACAAGTAGTTTAGAAAAGCATGCAAGTTCATACAGGAAGAGAAAATTAGATGATTGCTGAGTAGAAGATAACAAAGACATTCAATCACCATTGTCATCAAATCATGACATGTTCAAAATTGCTTGCAAATTCATTGAACAAGAGAGGAGAAATACTCAATGTAAATGTGTGACATGGTCAAAATTGCATGCAAATTCATGGAACAAGAGAGAGGAGAAATACTCAATGTAAATGTATTGATTGTATTATAATAAAATACAAAGTGTCTACTATTCATCATCGGCTTGTGTGTCAGATTCTATGGCAGTATTGTCATGAAGAAATTCTCTGCTAGAGTATGCATCTAATAGATGTGCATTATCCTTATTTCCACTAAGTTCAATATAAGTAGAGTACAATGAATAATGGGAGTTCCTTAAAGGAACATTCTCATCAGTAAAACCTAGAATGTTCAAAACATAAGATCTTTTGACAAAAATGATCTTATTTGTCTTAAGAAATTTATGTCCTTCTAGATAAAATGATAAAGCTCATTATCAGACTCTCCCCAACTGGGCTCAGCTTCAAATGAGCAATACAAATCTCATTCTTCAAGAAATGCCTAAGATAGTGGCCAAGTCCACTATTCCTCTAGAACGAGGATGCATGTTGTATGTAACCACAGTTAGAAATAATAAGCTCAACTGTGATTATAGTTTACAGTTATGTACTGTTTCAGTTTAGTAGGCTTTAGTTAAAAAGCCAGCCCGGGGGCTTGTCCCAGGCCAATAACGGGAGTTTACCTGTATATAGGCTAAAATGCCATGTAGAGGACAATAGTGAATTTCATGCATTTATTAGGTCTATGTCACGTGGCGTCCCCATGCAAAGGGGACCTTTACTTGTATATGTATCAGTCTCTTTGTAATAAAGATGATTTTGCTTTGTGAGCTCTTTTGCTTTATGTGAGCTCCTCCATCACTCTATTACTTGTAGATGTTGTTCATGGTTTCGATGGTTGGCAATCAGTCAGTGATTGCATCTCTAATCTGCACTCTCCACTAGATCAAAATTTTCTCATAGAATGTTAACTTGGTATCAGAGCCGATAGGCTATGGAGGAACGTGCACGATCGAAGCTCTCGGAAGAGTGATTCCATCGATGGTAGCATCAGAACCGAGCAACAGTAAGGACACCGTACAGGGTACAGGATGGTCCGGGGTGATTGGTGATGCAAAGCCCTTTGATTCACTATATACGAGGCCAATTCGTAGAATCAAAGTAAAAGAAAATTTCATAGCAAGCAGGCCATGAGGCAGCTGACGAAAAAGTGCTCATAATGGTATCAATTCTCATTGAATTGTGGAGCAGTTTGTTGCAAACAAGGATTGGGATAGGTTGCTAGACAACCAGGGTAGTTGTAAAGATTCAATTCTTTGGAATCGATCAGAAGGCAATTCCAAAGATATGCAACAAAGCTTAGTCTTTGCAGACTAGGGTTTATAGAACAAAAAATTTGGATCTTTCTCTGTAGGAAGCTGTTTTGCTACTGTAAGAAGATACAGTAGGGTGCTGGAGCAGCTAGGTGATGACTGTAAGAAGCCATCCTCAGCCTTGGAAGGATGGAATAGCAATTGGTAGCCCGCTCAAATAGCCAAAAAGGCAGCTAGGATTTGTAGTTGAGAAACCTTAGTTTTCTCTCTAATGAACACTGTTTTCGGAGCTGTAAAGGCACAAAGCAGGGCGTCGTGGTAGGGCGAGTCAGCTCAAAGCTGGCCGTGGATGGCTGCGGACTCTAGGAGGAGCTTGGATGCTCTGATCAGATGCAGCCATAGCAAAGGAAAGAAACCATAGCTTGTTTATGGAAGGAGAACAGAGGAGGAGCCTTCGGTAGCTCACGCGCGCCCAACCAGCAAAGGGCTCTAGCGGCTCGAGGTGGTTCGTGGCCAGATGTGTCATATTTAGTGCACAAAAAGACTAGGAAATCATCAGATCTTGGCCCATTCAGATCGACGGCCAGGATCAAGATCTCTTGAAACGACGTAGATCGTTAGATTGGAGGACACGGTTGGATGGAGAGTGAAATGGGCCTAAAGGCAATTGAAGGGCATTTTGCCAAGCAACTTCATTAAAAATTTTATTTTGAATGCCGTTGAAGGGGCCCGACTGGTGAATTTGGCATTGAAGGGCAAGAGCTCTTCGAGATGAAGAAGCGGTTCATTTTTTGAACTCATTCTCTAAGGCCACTTTGGAAGGGCCTAACTTTGGCTAGAGGAGGGCTTTTGGGGCCAAATAAGGGCCATTTTGGAGCCTGTAAAAGCCTGTAGAGAGCTGATGGACAGAGCAACGACATCGTCAAGGGATAAATGCATTTTGATGTGTTCTTGACACCATTCGATGGAGCAAGAGATAAGTGACCCAATGAGGTACGGTTTTCGCTATTTGGTGACCTGTGCAAAACTAAACTCAATTTTTGGCTAGGAAAAGGGCGTGTGCCTATAGCCAAGGAGCTCTAAAGCGGTTCTCAAGCAGTTTTGAAGAGCCTAAGCATAGTATATTGTGAGGGAGAGCAGAAAGAGTGGAATTGCATTGGAGAAAGTTAGGAGATGTAGAAAACTTGCAATGAGACGTCGTGAAACTCTTAATTGGCAGAAATTGAGAGAGGGAAACCAACCACAGGAGAGAGCTAGACATGCTGCCACCTTATGTCGACGGACATGGTGAAATAGTTCATGTCTACTGATTCAACTTTTTGAAAGTTTGAACTAACCAAGCTCAAGGGACGCTTGGAGGGGGCCTCCCAAGGTGAAAATCGACAAGGGCAGTCAGGATTGGTGGTGGTTGTGGTTGCTTCACATGCTTTTGCAAGGGAGAAATGTCTCGGTTGAGGAGACGTTTACACTAGCTTAATGGTGGCAATGCAATGGTGGCGGTCATAAGGTGAAGGATGTCAATTGAAAGGTCAACTGGATGAGCCAAAGTGGAAATTTGGAAAGCGATCTAGTAACTTGACTACATTTCATGAAGTGGTGATGCGAAGAGGACATCTAAACAGATACTCATGAAAGTGAGCTAGCAAGTGGATTACTAGAGCTTGTAGAGTTAAGCTTGCACGGTGGTGGAACTTTTTGACAAGTTTGGAGGTGACAAGTTGTTAACACTTCACGGCGAAAGTGTGGTGGAGCTCATGCTTGGGATACTTCTGGGTAAATAAAAAGCATGAATGAGTAGTCCAAGTTAATATGTGATCCATATTTTTTGTGGATGCTTGTCAAAGCGTGTAATCTACAGGAGAAAGCTCATGAGATGTAGGGGATTCATCATAGTCCTTGGTAGACTCGTATGCTTGGTGCATGAAGGATGAATGATAGCTTGGCAAGGCAAGACAAAGTGAAATGGATGTTTGGATAGCACACTTGGACAGTGATGTATCTCTGGGAGGTACATGGTGCATTCGAGGACATCTCAGGATAGATGCATGGAGCTTTGGATGCATGGTTGTTGTAGTAGTGGATCTACCTATGACAAAGGTGTATAGTAGAGGAGGATATCTTCTTCAGCAAGCAGTGATAATTAGTTGATATGTTTGTCATTCATGTTGGTTGCATGAATGTGTTTGCTTGCATGTGACTTTGTCATGAGAGTCTTTGTGGCTAGACGTAGATCAGAGTTGGAGTTTGATTGGTTAAGCATTTGCTACTGAAAGAAAAACAAAGTACTCATTTGATGCTCAGTGACTTGTTGAAATGTCTACTAGCTGTTTTTATGATGAGGTTATAATCTTAGTGGTAGTAAGATTTCCTCAGGTTGAGCCATAGTCGCTCATTGTTATCAATGTTATGAGTTTGTCTTGTAAGCGTCTGATAGGATGTCAGCCTAGTAAGATGGAGGATGATAATCTCATGGTGGCAGTGAGGTTTCCTCGGTGTGAGTCTTGTGTCTCATGTGGTCCACTTGTGTTTCAAGTTGGATGGTGAACAAGTCAAGTTCAGAGTGTGGCAGACTCTTGTTGAGAGCATGGTGTTTGGTTGATGTTGAAATATTGGAAAAATCTATCTAATGTTGTAAGTAGGGGTCCTAAAAATGCCAAAGATGAATTGAGCTCTTTTGGCTTAGTAAAGACCCATCTTAGAATAAAATATTCAATGTAGGTAGAAGTAGAAACTCAAGCTCCCATAGGAATTTCCATTTGTACTTTGCATGCCACATTTATTGCATGAAAATACTAGGTGGCACAATTAGACATATTGAGGTGGCTTGAATAATTCTAGATAGCTTGAGAGGTGGATTCATAAATCCAATTCAACTCAAAGTAGGAGGAGAGTCCATGAGGTACTCTCATTGAGAAGATGGTGATTTTTGTGTGTAATGCAAATTTGGAGACTAAGCCCTTTGTGCCCTCCCTCTCTACTCGAGTTTGTACTTTCATATTCTCTCTCTAGCCGAGTTGAGGCATTTATTGTACTTAGTTTCATGTTTTGTTGATAGACCTTGCTTGTAACATAGTAATATGTCTTGTATGATCAGCTTTCCTATTGTCAATCAATGCTAGTTTGATCTTTATGGTATTATTGGGCTCAGGAGATCAAAAGTACACGTGTAGGGCATCTCACATGTGTGAATTCAACATGGTATCAGAGCATACCTAAGATTTACAAACAAATCTAATCAAAAAGTTTGCAAATTTGATCAGATTTCAAGCTAGGAATTGTCTAGATTCTACTTTCTAGCTAGTTTGCAATTTTTTGGTGATTTAAAGCTTCAAACCACTTTGAATGGTTGAAATGAGGTACTGTACGGAATTTCAGGTGTAGGCATGTGTGAAATCCGCCCATTTTTAGTTTGGTGGTTCTCTCTCACCTTAGATCCAAATTTCATGCAATATGGCCCACTAGAAAGCTAGAAAAGATGTGATGGATATTGTACTTGGTATTGAAGAAGAACCACAAATTCCTCAAGAAATTCCAAAGTACAAAAGGAGAGCTAGGATGGCTCTACATTATATTAAAATGAATGTCTCAAATGACATCTTAAGAGAAATTGGTGCTTGTACTAATGCCAAAGATGCTTGGGATACTCTCAAGTCCATCTATGAGGCAAAGAATACTTCTAGACTTCTAGCACTAAGAAATCAAATTTTTCAAAGTGTATAGAGAAGTGATGAACGTGCCTCAACTTATGTAATGAGAGTTAAAGACCTCCATAGAGAATTGTCATGCATAGGAGACTCCATCAACCAAAATGAACTTGTTCAAGTCATACTTAATGGGTTAAAGGAGGAATATGACAACCTTGTTCAGAGTTATGCCATTAAGGAGGAGCTACCAAGTTTGGAAACACTCCAAAGTGTGCTCATTTTTGAAGAATCAAGACAAGAGTATAAACTCTTGAAAATGGAAAGACTGTCTCTCAACATTGATGGTAAAGCCCTCTTTACCAAAGACAAGCACAAGTCAAGAAGTAAGAATCAACACCAACCCTCTTCAAGCAAGAACAATCTTATTTCCAAGGAGAAAGGAGAAGACGATGAGTCCTCTCAAGCTTTCACATCCAAGAAGAAGAAGAAAAACATCAAGTGTTTCTTTTGTGACAAGAAGGGGCATTATGCCACCAACTGCTTCAAGAAGAAGAGTCAATTCAAGCAAACCAACATTTCCAATGAAGATAAGGAAGATGCTCATGTAAATGATGGAGAGGGATCTCTTATGGTCTCGAGTTTTTCTTCATCACCTTTCAAGAAGGATGGTTCGTGGTATATTGACAGTGGAGCTTCCTCACATATGTGTAGCTCCAGGTATTCTTTTTCATCCATGTCACCTTCTGAAGGAGCCAAGAAGTCCATCTACACAGCAAATGATCATGAGTGTGCTATTGAAGACATAGGGACCATTCCCTTAAAGCTTTCTTCATCAAAAGTTCTTTCTCTGTCTAATGTACTTTTTGTTCCCAAGTTAACAAAAAATCTTATTAGTGTTGGGCAATTGCTTGATAGTGGACTAGATGTGAATTTCAATGTTGATACATGTACAATCAAGAAGCATGATGAGATCCTTGCATTTGGGTCTAGATATGGTGGAATCTACAAGCTTGATCCCAAAGAGTATGCTAAGTCTTGTGATAGTGCTTTTGCTTCTCATATTTCTTTGGACGAACTATGGAATAGAAGGTTGGGGCATCCTAACTATAGTTCTCTGGTGTCCATGGTCAAGAAAGCCAAAGCTATTGGCTTGCCTAATCTTATCTCCAAAAATTTCAAGCCATGTGAGGCTTGTGCCATATCTAAATCTCATAAGAAGCCTTTTTCAAAGTCATCTATCAAGACTACACATCCATTGGAGCTCATACACTCAGATGTGCACTTCTCATCTTCAAAGAGCAATGGTGGTGCTACTTGCTTTGTAACTTTCATTGATGATCTCACAAGATTTACTTGGTTATATCTTCTAGCTTCAAAGTCTATGGTGTTTGACTATTTCTTAAAGTTCAAAGCTCTAGTTGAAAAGCAATTTTCATACAAAATCAAGATCCTTAGAAGTGATGGAGGTGGTCAGTACACTTCCAATAAATTTCATGATTATTGTGAGCTTGAAGGCATTAAAAGGTAGTTTTCTTGTGCATATACACCATCTCAAAATGGGGTGGCTGAAAGAAAGAATAGAACCTTGTGTGAATGTGCCAAAACCATTAGAATTGAGGCATCCTTGCCAAAAGACTTTTGGGGTGAGGCCATCAATTGTTCAAACTATCTTTGCAATCGACTCCCTCATGTTGCACTTGGAGGAAAGTCACCATATGAAGCACTTTATTTGAAAAAACCTAAGGTTGATCACCTTAGAGTATTTGGATGCATATGCTTTGTCCATATTCTCTTGGAAACGAGAAAGAAGGGTGATCCTTGTGCAAGCAAAGGTGTAATGGTTGGATAATCATTTAACAAGAAAGTCTATCGAATCTACATGCTCTCTACTTCTAAAGTAATTGAAAGTAGAGATGTAGTTTTTCATGAAAAAGAAAAGTCCAATCTTGGAGGGGCCGAGATTAAGCAACCTCAAACTCTATCACCTTTTGTTATTGAAGACAATCAACATATGGAGGAGTCGAGATTTGAAGATGGAAGTCCTTGGATTTTCACTCCTAGAAGATCCATGAGGGAGAGATCCGAGCCTAAGAGGCTCACTTATGATGAAAAAGGAAAAAAAGTGGATCTTGATTCCACTTATGCTTATTTTGTTTCTCATGAGGAGCCCAAAGATGTCCAAGAAGCCCTCAATACCAAGGAGTGGTATGAGGCCATGAAGATTGAATATGATGCCTTGATCACCACCACACATGGGAGCTAGTGGACCCACCACCTAACATGCACATCATTGGATGCAAGTGGGTGTTCAAGATCAAGTACAATCATGATGGCTCCATCAACAAGTACAAGGAAAGATTATGTGCTAAAGGCTTTGCACAAATATATGGCCTTGCCTATGAAGAAACCTTTGCTCTTGTAGCAAAGATGGTGACAATAAGAATCATAATCTCTCTTGCCTTATTTTTTAAGTGGAAATTGTATCAACTTGATGTCTCCAATGCTTTTTTGAATGGCTATCTTGAGGAGGAGATATACATGGAACAACCTCCAGGATTCATCAAGGATAAATCAAAGGTGTGTTTGCTATTTAGAAGTCTTTATGGCTTGAAGCAAGCATCTAGATGATGGTATTCAAGACTCAACAACTTTCTACTTTCATTAGGATTTGTGCTTAGTGACTATGATCCTTCTATGTACTTAAAGTTTGATGGTAGTAATATTGTCATTCTTCTAATCTATGTAGATGACATTATTCTTAGTGGAAGTTGTTTGATGCTAGTTCAAGAAACTAAGGATGCATTAGGAGGAGAATTTAAAATGCAAGATCTAGGAGAGATCCATTACATTTTAGGCCTTAAGATTGATTTTCATGAAGAGTATGCTTTTATTTGTCAATCTAGATATGTCTTTTCTATGTTGAGAAAATTCAATATGCAAAATTGTAAAGGCATAGATACTCCCATGGAGCAACATGTAAAATACCCTAGTAAAGGTGATGAAAGATCCTTCAAGGACATCACACTTTATAGGAGTCTTATAGGCACCTTAATTTGGCTTACTATCAGTAGACCCGATTTGAGCTATTGTGTGCACAAATTGAGTCAATTTATGCAAGATCCTAAGATCCAACATTGGAAGATGGCCAAGAGAGTTCTAATTCATGTATCTTCTACTCAAGATTATGGTTTATTGTACAAGAATGAAGATCTAACCATTGTTGGCTATTCAGATTCCGATTTTGCAAGTAATAAAATGGATCAAAAGTCCATTAATGCATATACTATCTTTCTTGGAGGCAATCTTGTGTCTTGGCTTTCAAAGAAGCAAGGTACCATATCTCTATCTTCTTGTGAGGCCGAATACAAAGCACTCATTACAACAACTAAAGAGGTGCTTTGGATCAAGAGTTTAATCATGGAGCTAAAGTGCACCAAAGAGGATGATCTTCCCTTGATCAAGTGTGACAACATATCGGCCCAAACTCTTGCAAACAATCCTATTTTTCATGCAAGAGCAAGCATATAGAAGTGGCACACCATTTTGTAAGGGAAAAGCTCATTGGAGGTGAAATCAACTTGCAACACGACACATCTTCATGTATTGCTGATCTTCTCACAAAGCCACTTTGCAAAAGTGCCTTCTCAAAGCATAGATCTAATCTTGGTCTTATCTCAAGATCGATGCTTGATCCACATTAGATACTTTTTTAGGACGAGTGTTGAAATATTGGAAAAATCTATCTAATGTTGTAAGTAGGGGTCCTAAAAATGCCAAAGATGAATTGAGCTCTTTTGGCTTAGTAAAGACCCATCTTAGAATAAAATATTCAAGGTAGGTAGAAGTAGAAACTTGAGCTACCATAGGAATTGCCATTTGTACTTTGCATGCCACATTTATTGCATGAGAATACTAGGTGGCACAATTAGACATATTGAGGTGGCTTGAATAAGTCTAGATAGCTTGAGAGGTGGATTCATAACTCCAATTCAACTCAAAGTAGGAGGAGAGTCCATGAGGTACTCTCATTGAGAAGATGATGATTTTTGTGTGTAATGCAAATTTGGAGACTAAGCTCTTTGCGTCCTCTCTCTCTACTCGAGTTTGTACTTTCATATTCTCTCTCTAGCCGAGTTGAGGCATTTATTGTACTTAGTTTCATGTTTTGTTGATAGATCTTGCTTGTAACACAGTAATATTTCTTGTATGATCAGCTTTCCTATTGTCAATCAATGCTAGTTTGATCTTTATGGTATTATTGGACTTAGGAGATCAAAAGTACATGTGTAGGGCATCCCACACGTGTTAATTCAACAGTTGATACTTTGTGAGTCAAGTGCTTTGACTGTGTACTTGAGTGTGAGTCGAGAACCTATGGAGATAACAAGCTTACTGAGTATATCCATGAATCTAACATAATGTTCATAAAATATGTCAGAATTTGGTTGTGCAGTCTTAAAAACATGTAAATATGACTTGAATAGGCTGTGGAAGTAGTCTAGATTTTCAATAATCCCAAATTCAGTAAAAAATGATCTCAGGTCCGAATGTCGTGTAGATCTTGAGGAAGAGGCCATGGCACTATGACAGATATTGCACCTGTGCGCGAGGGAGACAAAACAAAACAAAATCAACTCTAAAGATCGCGTACAAGAGGGATATGTATAGCAGGTAGCAACTGAATATCGCACTTGTGCACAAGTAGGGATGGATGAATAAAATGGACAACAAAACGCGCGCACAAGAGCGATATGCTATGAATTTCGAGAAAGAAAAAAGTAAAAAATTAATCAGATTTTGTGCCTTTTGTGCTGAATTTTCACACGTGTGGTCAACGGTCAACGAACACGTGTTCATTTGATTGGTCTGCAGGCACTAGCACGTGTGAGGTGACACCTAGACATGTGTGAAATGACACAAGGACACGCGTCTCATGTTCATTCGTCGGATGGACAACACGTGTCGCTCTCGCATTTGGCCATACAATCTCACACGTGTGAAATGACAACCTGACATGTGTCGAATGATCATTCGCTGACTTGCCACCACGTGTTGATGACTAGACAGCTTGCACATGCGACAGGACGTTCTTTCGCATGTGCGAACCGCGATATAAAATCACAAACTCTGATGAATTTTTTTTACTTTTTTTTTTTTGCTCCGCATATTGCACTTGTGCGTCTCCTTTATAATCGATATTCTGCCTACTACTTTCCATGCGCACAGGTCCGATATTTCTGCCTACGTGTCTCCTCATATTGGACTTGTGAGCCTCTCTTCTATATTCAACGATCTCTCTGATATTTCGCTCGCACAGGTCCAATATATCGTACATTCTTTCCGTACATATCGCTCCTCTGTGAATGCTTCATAATCCTCCCCTTCTTATCCTCGTCGTCATGCACAAGTGCGATATCTCCGAATATAATTTCATGGATAGGAAAAAGTAGACAAGGAGGGATTTCTTCTCTGCTGGCTCATCCTCAACTCCTACGGTTGCCATTACACCTCCGGCTAGCTCTAGAAGGCGCAACCGTAGCAGGTGGCTCTCTGAAATTTGTAAGTATCAGAGTTCAATCGCTCTATTGATTCTCAGAGTTCCATTCTACCATGTCATCCGCCACATAACTAGAAATGATCTCGGTCAGCTTGTTAGATTCACACCCTCTGCTCTCTAGTGCCTTTAGGAAGGTGCTAAGGACTATATGAGCCTTTTTTTTGAAGATTCATTTTTGCTTTCTATTCATTCTAAGAGAGTCACCATAATGCCTAAGGACTTTCAGTTACTGATGAGAATGAAGGAGAGTTTTTGCAAGTTACACGTGTCTTAGTCTGCTGCTCCCGGACCTGTTTCTCTAGATAGGACTGATCTTCCTACCAAGCGTCCTAGGAAGCAGACAGCCCCCAAGAGAGCCCCGAAGAAAGTAACGAGGGAGATACCACCGACTCTGTGAAGCTTAACCCAGATGCAAATGTAGATAATGCTGCCCTAGATAAGGTTGTAAATTTAGCTACATCGATTTTGGATACTCCTCTAATTCCCGTAGATACTACTCATCCACCTCCTCCTATTCCTTCAAATCTTTATACATGTAAAGATTCCGATGATTATCTTAAATTTGAGAAGGACATAGCCAATGCTGTGGATAGAATTGGTACTCCATTTTATTTTAGAATAGAGGAAATTGACTTTAGTATAAATTATGACAATTGTTCGGATCTTATAAATAGACGGGCTTCTATCAGTGATCATGTGATAGAGTCTGGGATTACACTCTTGCAATATGACATTGCAAGAGATTCATCCAATGAATTGCTGGTGCTCAGTAACTTTTTTGCATCAGGCCTTCAAGGAGAATAACAACACATTGTCACAGTGTTTGACTAGTGGATTCACACCAGCAACAAAATACTTGGTCGTGCCTTATCATACCAAGTAAGATATGTTAAATGCTTCTTGCTGTTTAATGCTTTATCATTGGCATTATCAATGGAAATAGTTCTTAGAATTGCAACTAATGGAATTTCTATCTTATTTTGCAGTGACCACTGGAGTTTAAACCTGATCTCTATTAAGAGATCTGTAGATAATATTGTTAAAGGTTTTTGTGTCAAGATGAACTCAGCTAGCAATACGCATAAGGATGTAGATATATACTTGCCATATTTTAGTGAATATATTCCAACAGATGTTCCCCATTCAGTGGACTGGCAGATCATTAGTTTGGAGGTAAATTTTATCTTTTTTAACAATATTTGAAATCAATATTCTAATGTATTTGTTTCGTTCTAATTCATTCTGTTTCATAATTGATTTCTTGTGTGCTGAATTTTTTTGCAGTCACCCCAGCAAAATAATTCATTCAGCTGTGGGTGGTTCACATTATATAATGCAAAGTTATTTTTTGAGTGGTTCAACCTTTAAGAAGATGTTGATATTTCTAAGGTAATTAATTTTGTTTATTCTTATTTTTGTAATCATGATTAGTTTTCTATTTTATTGATGTTTTAGCCATTACTAATACATGAATGTTCTATCTTACAGTTTACACTTCCTGAGTACACATCAAGCCAGGTATATGGATATAGACAAGAAATTATCCTGAGCATACTGGCTAGGGCAAGGCTTTAGCCTCCCGTTGTTGATGATGGTGGAAAGGATGATGTAATTATACTAAATAAAGATTAGAACAATACAGATAGCATAGAACCGAAATAGATTGCACATGTATAGAATTCATAGAAAAATATACATTAATATATCAAATGTTGTTCCATTTTATGAATTTGGGAGCACAAAATACATGTACTAATGTCCAACTTGGGCTTTCATTTATTGAATGAAAGAGTCTATACACAGATTTTTACAATTTGAAGCTATTATTCACCCACAATGGTGATTGCTGTAGATAGATCTTTGCATCACATTATCAGCTCCTATCTTTTTCGCATCTGTGACATGACAGATATTAGTGGATGTGCAATTGTAAATGATGCCATTTTTAATTATTTTGTTCTATTTTGAAATGGCAATAAACATAAAGTACTTATGCGTCTTCCGTTGATGATAAATCTGAAATATGTTGGTAGATTGGTTTGCAATAGCATGAGCTTTGTTCTAATAAAATCAAGCTTCCAATGCTCTTCCACCTCAACCATAGTCAAATATTCCTCATTGTAGATAATGCTTATCTCCATTCGGTTTGTGTGACCATTTAGTTCAAAGTCTTGATCCAGTGGTAGCCATGTACCTTCAATTTTCTTGTATCTCTGATAGCTAAATGTGAGACTGAGCATTTGATTTTCGATATGATAACGAAAGATCATTGAAGACTTTTTAATCCTGCATTCTATGTCATTATTTGTTTTACTATCCCAGCCTTGATCCATGAGATCTGACAATGTCTCATCTGATAAATCCTTGCAAACAAATAGATTTGGTGTCCTACGAACACTAGCACTCGAGAAAAAATCAACAAATATATGTAATGAGATAAACCAACTTAGGTGAACAATTTTTGAGCTAGTGCTTATCTTTATAGCATTTCTTATATCAATGAGTAGCTTGCATCTCAAGGATTCAGAAACAATATTGTCAAGAGTAGGCCACTCATCACTTTGAAAACTAGGCAATGGAATTGCTTCGAGCTTGCCAAAATCTCCATCTATATGTGGTGTATATAAAGATTCATAAAAATAGATACCACAATCTACAAGTTCCTTTGGACTTCTTCCTCTCTGTATTGTAGCTTTCCAACATCAGAGTGAATCACGTCCAATATTCCTACAAGTGATTGTGCTGGCTCCCATTCATTTATGCATGATGGATATAAATCTGAAAGAAAAAAACAATGTTGAGGCATTTAAATTATAATCTAAAGAGTATCAATAAAGAAAATCACCTATGATTGCTGTAGAGTGCATATGTTTTGATATACTTACAATTATATTTTCGATGATCATGAGGATTGATTTCATGTACTTTGATTTCTGAATGCATATATACATGTTGTGCTAAAACTTCTGATATCGATTGACCTTCCGGGGTAGTCTTAAACTTCAAAATTTTTGCTTTCCAATAAGATTTGTATGTCATTTTTGCTCTTTTCTTTTGTCGAAAATTGTCCTTTGATGATGGATGTAGCAATACCCATGAATTCTTCGTATATTTTGTTGGCTTCTAGTTATCAGCTTCATCTTTCTCATTGTAAAGAATCACAGACTCGACTATAGATCTGGGTCTCCTTGCCATTGCTATTTTCAAAGCTTGGGCGCCAAAAATCTCTCTGATATGATACTTAATTTCAATTTTTCGTATCACATTTAATCTAATGTGAATGCCAACATAGTCACATTTACTATGTATACCATCTTTTATGTAACTATACATACTGTATTTCTATAACAATAACTAGTATAGTTAGCAAATTTCATTATACTAACCAGCATAGTCAAGTAAATTTACCTTGAGGTATTGACGTCGGACAGAATAGCACGTGTTGGGTGGGAAGAACAAACCAATGGGATAAATCCATGCTTCTCGAACACAAATTTCAAAGTTTTCTATATTGTATTTTTATCTAATTTGAACTACATTACGTAGATCTCAAATCTGTGCATTTTGGTTGGGCTAGTGATAGTCAAAACTAAAGAAAAAAAATAAAAGTATTTTTGCAAAGGGTCTTTTTTTACTTTGTAACTCCTCTGATGTGACCGGACAAAATCAAATATCGTTCGAAGACGACCACCAAAGACACGTTATAAGGGAAGCTGTTTAGATCCTGCTTACAAATCCTAAACACAAAAGGATAATACATTGTGGAGAAACCAACCAACCAAGTAGAAGCATCCAATCAATCTCTAGAAGCCTCACCCCAATATCGGTATAATGTTTAGCTCTATCCTGAGCACTACGGATACTATCCTTAGGAACTTGCAACATTTCTTGCATATCATGCAAAAAATCAGCAACCTTCTGGGTCTTAACAGACTTCGTTTCAACATTTACTAGAGATCTAGGTTGAAAACCGTACATAAGCATAAAAGGACTATAATTTGTAGTAGAATGTTTTCTACTGTTATATGCAAACTCAACCAGTGGGAGATAATTTTCCCAATAAGATTGCTTGTGAGAAACATACGTCCTCAAAATATCTTCCATAGTTTGATTAGTCCTTTCCTGTTTGGCCATCTGATTCAGGATAATCAGAAGAACTCAAACTCAAAGAAGTTTCCAGTTTATGGAATACTGCTGACCAAAAGTGACCTGTGAGCTTAGGATCTCTATCACTAACAATGTCACTTGGCAGACCATACAACCGAAGTAATCTTTCAACAAAGATCTGGGCTAAATCAGAAGCCTTTATAGTTGACTTGACTGGTATGAATACATCTAACTTAGTTAACCGATCCACTACAACCCAAATAGAATCATTTTGCCGTTGGATCTTTGGAAGTCCAACTACAGAATCCATAGATATGATTTTCCATTTCTATCTGGGATATCTAATGGATGCAACAAACCACCAGCCTTATGGCGTTCAGCCTTTGCTAGTTGACAGGGCTTGCATTTAACAACATATGACTTGAGCTTTGGCCAATAAAATTCTCTCTTAACCAAGTCCAAAGTCATGTGTATACCGGGATGTCCTGCATAGGGTATGTCATGACATTCAAACAAAATCTTTCGTTTGAGCTCATCATCACCAGGTACGCAAACTTTCTCATTTCAAAATAGTAATCCATCTCGAATGGTGAACTGTTTCACAATCTTCTTATCTTTCTTAGTTAGTTGAGTCCCATGTGTTTCTGACTCAACACTGTCCACATTTCTTCCGGTCTGAACAATGTTCCAAATGTGACCAAAATGGGAATTTGATTCATATTTTCCTCTCAACGAAAGATATAGATTCATAGAAATCTGGGTGAGTGATAACTCGTTCAGTTCACCGATCCGACTAAGAGCATCTACAACTTGATTAGAACTGTCTCTTATGTAATGGATTTCATGATCAAATTCTTGCATCAATTCAGCCCATCGAGCTTTTCTCCCCCGAAGATCATGTTGATTACAAAAATATTAAAGAGGCTGGTGATCCGTATACACTACAAACGTACTACCATACAAGTAGTGTCTCCAGGTTTTAAGTACATGGATTATAGCAAAAAATTTCTTTTCCTAAGTAGTATAATACAACTGAGGACCAATGAGTTTTTTGCTTTCAAACACTAGTGGCCTATCCATTTGTAATATAACTGCTCCAACTACAACATTACTTGCGTCTATTCTCACGACGTAAGGTAAGTCCAGATTTGCAATTTGTAACACGGGAGCTGAAACAATAATTGTTTTAAGTTTCTCAAAACACTGATTCAATTCCTCGTTCCAACCAACAGGCAAACTAGCTTGATTCCTCTTTTTCTTTTTATTAACAATTCCTTTTGTCAGATTATTAAGCGGTGCTGCTAACTTAGCATAATCCTCAATAAATCTCTTGAAGAAAAGTGTAAAACGTAAAAAATACTTTACCTGTCTCACAATTTTTGGAATTGGCCACTCAATCACAATCTTGAATTCATCTTCGTCAATCTTGAGCCCCTATACTGTGATCTTATGACTGAGATAAAGCAACTCTTGCTTAGAGAATTCACACTTGGACTCTTTAGCGTAGAGTAACTCCTGATGGAACTTCATCAAGACGATTTTTAAGTGTTCTATGTGTTCCACCAAGGATTTACTGTAAACAAGAATGTCGTCTAAGAATACTACCACAAACTTTCCCAAATATGGACGAAATAAATCGTTCATCATTTGTTGGAACGTTGCTGGAGCATACGTTAATCCAAATGGCAACACTCCAAATCTAGAACGAAATCCTGTCTTTTGGACATCTTCTGACTTAATTCTTATTTGATGGTACCCTACCCTGAGATCTATCTTGGTGAGCTACCGTGCTCCACCCAAGCAATCTACAAGGTCATCCATCCTAGGTAATGGATATTTATTCTTTATAATCACTTATTAAGGCCCTTGTAATCCACACACATCCGGAAACCTCCATCTTTCTTTGCTTTAAGAAGAACAAGAGTGCCCCATGGTGATTTACAAGGTTGTGTATGTCCCATCCTCAGATAGTTTCTTATTTGATTTGAAATCTCTGTCTCCTCTTTCTAAGAGAACCTATATGGTTGTCTAGAGACAGGTTGACTTCCTAGAATTAACTCAATCCTGTGGTCTACTGACCTAGACGGTGGTAAACCATGAGGTAATTCAGATGGAAAAACATCCCTAAATTCATTTATGATCTGTTCTTTCACTGCTTGTTCATGATCTAAATTTACTGAGTGAAGAATTGTTGAGAATTTACAACCATTTAGATTCATTTCAAGAACATCCACAACTGGAATAGCATAAATTGAAAAAACTTCATATTCAAAATAATCCAATGCTTTTATTTTATTGACTGTTGAAATCTGATCCAACGAACGTACAAAATTACTACTAAATAATATCACTACCTATCTAATTCGTCAAAATATTTAGCTTGGTCTAGACCGCGCTTCTTACCCTTCTTAATTTTCAAAGTGGTTGGAATTTGCGCAAATTGCTTCCTGGATGCCACCATTGTGGAATCATATGCTTTCGCAATCCGAAACGAATCTTCGAGGCTTTGAAGCACATTTCACCTGCATTCATTCTGATAGTCGGCTGGCAAACCTAGGACAAACTACCATAATGCCAACTTCGCATCAAATGATGGAACCCTATTCCATAGGTCCATGAATTCCTAGATATAAGAGTCTAAACTCTTTGTACCCATCTTGCAGTTCACAAACTTTAGGTAGTAGTCCATGTCATCAGCAACTACGAAGGCTTTTTTGAAAACTTCCGCAAACGCATCCCAAGTAGTTGGCTTCACCGGTGAATCTCGCCACCACGATGACGCTTTGTCGCGTAAGAACAGCACAACACTTTCGATTTTTCTCTCATCAGGAACATCGTGTAGATTGAAGTAACTACTCCACTTGGCCAGCCAGTCCTCAACGACCTCAGGTTTCTTCTCTTTCTTCTCGCCCAAATAAACCTCTAGTTGAAAATCGAGATTGGCTGAAGACATCAATCTGACTTGATTCAACAAAACCTCCATTTGCTGATCTCTCATCTGATTACGATTATTCATGTCATTTAGTGCCGTAAATTGTTGACAAATCACCATATAAGATGGCGCACCTGGATTTCCAACTTGATTTGAAGTTTCTTCGGCCATCTCGATATATGTATTCTGGAAATTACTAAATTTAGTTAATATCTGAGACTAAAATTGACTCCAGTATGGAATCACTATCTTTAGTCAATTTCATAGATATTACAAGAAACTGGAAAAAACTAAAAATTTTGAATTTTTTGCACTTAATTTTTAAAATTTTTTTTTACTTGAATTGGGTGTTGTAAAGCTCAGTACAGAGGGAGACCCAGTGAACAAGACACTTTCCACATCAGCCTGCCACCTAGGATTCACACGTGCGAGTTCAGAACAACCAATTAGGCTATAGGAGGCCGCACTTTTTCTAGACCAATCTGTCCAAAAACATGCAAACACTCAACCAAGCCTAAAATTGATGTTCCAAACAGTCTTAAATGGTCTCTAAGAGTTCCATGAAGCCTTCATATAGATCCTATGAAGCAGTATGGACTGAGAACCATAAATTCTTGGTTTCTAGAAGTCAAAATTGCTACAAACTTGATGGAATTGAAACATATGGCTCTACCCATCATTTTACAGGTTTGATAGCTTGCTGGGAAGGTAAAAGAGAATAAAAATCATGCTGAAAAAAATCCAGAATGATCCCCTTATGGATTTTGAGAAATCCATCCCCCAAAATTCACCAAAATTGGTCAATTTTTGACACTTTTTGAAAAAACAAGCAAAAATCATGAATTTTAGCCCTTTCTAGGTTTTTTCACCATGCACAATTGGAAATTAAAAGCAAGAACTTTTTACAAATCCACATGCAATCCAAAATACAGAGTTACAACCAAGCAATTGATCTGATCTTGTTGGATTTTGAATTCTACCCTCCATTTTGTGCCAAAACCATGGAAAACAAGCCAAATTTGGCCACAAAAGAGCCTAGAATCCAAATACATGGGAAGATCCAACATGCAGACTGAATTTCAACTATTTCAAAGTGAATTAACATGCTGGAAATTTCATATCCTTCACTAGTTTTGAGCTACACATGCTAAAACTCCAAAAAAGACACTAAAATTGATTTCCTAGCACAATTCTCCATAAACCACAATGAATTTGAGAGAGATATGGAACATGCAAATTGAATTTGGGAAGATCCACCAACTTGCAACCTTGCTCCTCTCCTTGGATGAGAATACTAGTTGAATACCACCAAGCTCCAATGAAAAGCACCACCTTTCCAAGCTTGTAAGCCTTGCTCTGATACCACTATAAGGGAAGCTCCTTAGATCCTGCTTACAAATCCTAAACACAAAAGGATAACACACTGTGGAGAAACCACCCAACCAAGTAGAAGCATCCAATCAATCTTTAGAAGCCTCACCCCCAAGCCAAAGAACAAGAAGCATGAATATAGAGTGAGAGCCTGGCAATGAATCAAGAACCATGATGAGTTGTAGGGCGAGTTTGGACCCCTTATATAGAGCCTAATGCATCCTGGGCACATAGCCATGCATAGCCCTATGTTTCTTATAGATAGATTCACCTAGAATAGAGTCCTATGCATGGACCAAATATTCATAGAATTGCTATTGATAACTTTACACATGCATACACTGTCTCATTACCTTGTCTAAACTCCACTTAGTGTGTTTTGGGCCTCACAAGAATATTAGTTACTTTCAGGTCACGTCCAGTACGTCATGGCATAACTAACAGCTTGTTTCACTGGAGTACCGTGTATCCAAGACCAGGAGTATACTGTATCCTATGTGTCATGGACATAACACACGTAGTGCCTTAATGCCATCTAGTGATGGCTACAACATTAAATTTTCAGAGATGGTTGTTGTCCCCATAGAAATTTTCAATGAAAGATGTGTCTGACACATTATCCATCTTGGAAATGACATTGATAAATATCAAAGATAGAGCTTGTTAGACTTGTGCTAACAAATTAGATGTCTCTAGTTGTAGGGAGTATAGAGTCGATGGTGAGCAACCCTCCGCTTGTCAAAAGGGTTGGAACACTTGGATAGGTACCTAACTTAGTTTAGTTGCTAGTTTAGATGATTTCCTAACTCTACACTAACACTAGCCACATACATTCATCAAGATAATAGGGAAAAGAGAATGAGAGAGAGAATTAGAGGGAGGTAGCCCATGTGCTCTTCATTTCATACTAATGGAAAAGCTTTAATTAATCAAAAGCAAAGAACAATGCAAAACAGAAATAACTAGCAATCACAACAAGAGCATGACAACAATAGCACATGAGGATGCTTGGCTCTCCAAAGTGGTAGAGTTTTCTCCTCTCAATTAGCATGTATTATGGTGCACAAGAGGTGTCTTTTTATCTTTGGGGTGGCCCTTGCCCCTTGCTTCCTATTGGCTAATGCAAGAAGGTAGGGTTGAGATCCTAACCCTTCAAAAGAAACACAAACTAATCTATGGTGCACCTAAAATTATCACTTGTGCTAGCTAGGGTTGTTGTTCCATGTACCATTGGCAGGCCTTAAGAGCGCCTTTTGCATGTGTGAGTTCCCATATTGCACTGGTGTGGTACCTGTCGAATTTGACTTGATAGCTATCCAATGTCTGTCTATATACTTTCACCTGCTTCATTAAAAAGTCCATCCCCTTTTAACTGAGAGGACAATTGGTAGGAATGGGCTAGGGCTAACTAGTTGGCCTTCTCTTGTTGTAGGGCCTATACCTCCCCTCCCAGACATTGATTTTTTGTTTCCAAGACAAGTAGCTGGGCTTGGAGTGGAGTGAGCTACTGGATTGCATGCTGTTGAAAGTTTTGTGTTGTTGGTGGCCAGATCCACTAGACGGTTGTCCAATGAGGCTTTGGCTGCTACTAGATCCTGGATGTAGGACCCAAGGCCTAGTACGCCATCATGACCTCCGTAGGCCCGCAGTCGGTAAGTTATACGCACCGCTTTGTTTGCTAAGCGGCGGTATTTTTGCCGACCGTCGGGTCTAGGTATTGCGATAGACAGTACCGACGGTGGGTGTGACTAGTGCAATGCATTAACCAAGATAGTGTTTTTCAACCACGGATGGTGGACGGCCCGCTCTAGTGTTTCACAGAGGTCGGGTCCAGCTGACACGCTTCATAAATGACGAAAATAAAACGCTTTTGAACTTTGACGGTTTATTGTGGTTTAAACTATCAGTTCTATTTTAGACAAGCATAGAGTAAAACACATTCACCTTTTAAAACCGTATCCATATAATTACTTTCAAACCATGCTAATAAACCTTGGTTATAAGCGTTCTTGCTTTCACTAGACATCGATAACCGAAAATCAATCCTTCCCTTAATTAAGTCCACAACATATGACATTCACTACTATAATTCTCAACTGAATTCTAGTTCATGCTTAAAAACCCGATTCACTACCAAACCTTACAAGTAGTCACCAATGTAAATGAGTACAACTCAAAAGTACAACCATCAGCAACACTTAAATCTGTAGGACCTCGAAAAAACTTGACGTAATTAGTCCCTCAACAAGCTTACTTCCCTAGACCATTCATAACAACCTCCTTCAAAGTGTAAAACCCTATCTTACACAGCTCACATCCCATTCCAATTTAAGTTAAGAGCTTACAAATAGAACTTCAAGAAATGGAAGTGACTAGAAAGAAAGTTCAAGTCAAAAACTCACCTCAATGTGCAATTAGGTAGTCATTGTGTGGAAACTCTAGTCATGAACCTTGTAGCAAAAATCAGAACTATGCATGTTGATGCAGTTTTCTTTACTTTATGCATGTCCGATCGAATTGGTGTAAAAAGAAAAAATGAAGAAAATAAAAGTTTCTAAAATATGAACGGTGCGATTGAATTGTCAACGGTTCAGTTGAGAGAAAACTGAACTGAAAGTTTGTAAAAAAAAAAAATCAGCAACCCATCACTCACACCAAGCCCTCAAGCAAACCATCCCACTCATTCAAGATATAAGCCTACTAGTATGACAATGGACTACAACCAACCAACCAACCCTCACCATGAAATCACTCTCAACAAAAGCAATTCGCTCAACACATTACTCTAATGTTCAAGCACAACCGACTTTTCCCATCAACAAGCATAG
>CM055093.1:58718432-59126905 GCA_029204225.1 Diphasiastrum complanatum
CATCCGTGTGGGTATCTGACAGTGTTTCCCATTTTTGTAGTGATAGCGCTATTGTTATTTGTAGATCACTGGTGCTATCCTCATGATCTTCAAGGAAAGTTATGTTCATGAGCTCTTATGGTGGCTGTTCCTGAGTGTCAACTGCTTTTGGGAGTACGAGAGGTGCATCTTCTACTAAACTCCTGCTATCTGCGGCTAGACGTGGTTCTCTAGGCAATAGACTAGCCTCTTGTAATGAAATTTCTATAGCCAGGTCTAGTTCTGCGTACAAGAATCCTCCTAGGTCTAGTTGTGGTCCTTCGGGCTCTAGCTGAGATTCGATCAAGAGGTCTTCTAGTATGACGTGCTTGTCTTCCGAGTCTATGTCTAGCCCTATCGATGTAAGGTCTTCTCTTTCATACTCTTCTTGATCAAGGGCCTCTAAAAACGCATCAATGGCACTGGTAAGTCCTTCTTCGATCCTTACCTCTAGTGTATCCATCGATATATTAGGCTCACAGAGCATTTTCTTCCCCTCTAATTCTAGAGGAGGCATTTCATCCTCACCTGCCAAGTAGTCTCCTGCCATATCTATTTTCTCATTAGGCGTGTCTATGGTCAAAAGTCCACAAAAAAATTTCTCAATCCACGAGAAAAATTTCATTGTTATCATACCAAAATTCTCCATTACTTTTAGAAACTAGTGTTGATAGGACCTGGTGGGCAGCACACTTTATTCCTCTACCAACCTCTATTGAGTAGTGGATATCGTAAAAATTTCCAAAGTCCAACTAGGAGTTCTACCATCTTGAGGTACGAGGTCTTCATTAGTTCTAGCAAGGATTATGTGGTACCTTAAGCTCCCATCCTATGGCTACTGGAGCGGGTCGGCTAAGTGCATGGCTTCCTAAACACACTACTAGTGGGATTAGCGCTTGCGTGATGCTAACCACCTTGTCTAGGGGCTGCATGGTAGTCACATTGGTGTAGTAAAGTCATTTGGTTTTAGTTCGTCGTGGTATCCCTATTATGCCATATCTAGGGCGATACTCCTTTCTATCGGTTAAAGGTCAACTGGTACTATGTGCAAAATTCATGTTTCTCCCAACTCATCCCATAGATCTCCCAAATCTCGTTAACTAGTACTGCATACGTCCTCACTAGCTCTACCAAGTCACTAGTCTGTTGGATTCTAATTGGTCCATACCCATGCACAATATTCATCGGTGCTGCATACCAAGTGCCATCTTTCCTGGATGCTAGTGTTGGGGGAATATAGAGTGGTGTTGTATTTCGGACGATGTGATCGGTTTTTGCTTTTGGTTTTGGAACTTGTGGTCTAACCTTAACCTTTGGCTTCATAGTAAACCTCATATCGTACAAATGTCATGCGTCTGGCGAGTCAACCAACATAATTGACCAATCAACAATTGCAACTAGCAACGACAACATAATGCTATAATAACTGACAAGGCCCTAAGGTGAATATTCTATTTGTGGGATCAGCACACATCACTGTGTGATGCTAACCACTTCGACTTGTAGTAACATGATACTGATTTTTTGATTGCACAAACATGCTATTGGGGCCGACGATCTAAACTAGAATCATTCTCAAGACATGCAATCTGAGATACATCAAATTTGTAGACTGTTAATAGTATGAGTACCCTTCAAGCATTATTCCCTTATCAAGTAGCTCCCGGCAAAAGCACCAATGCTAAGCGTCTGGCGGGTCAAATAACATAAGCAACTCGCAAATGGCTAATCTGTACAGTTCACAACCCTACATATAGATAATCGCCCTTCAAACAATAGCCCATTATCAAATTCCTCCCGACAGACGCACCAATGTTAAGCGTCTGGTGGGTCAGAGTTGCTCACTTGACTGACAACCCATTTCTAAAATGTATGCTTTGTAAACCAATCGACATGGATAATTACTCTTCCAAGAAATATAATGTTCCTCCCTCCCGGCAGATGCACCAATGTTAGGGTCATTTTTTACGGGGGGTTGGTCTAGCCAAAACGTCCTAAAAGGGCCAAGGGGTCCCACCTCTAATGGCGGTTGGGCCCTATGTGAGCAACAGAGGATTTGCCACTTCCAACCCTGATGGCCCTCCACTTTATGCGTGTCCGATCGAATTGGTGTAAAAAGAGAAAATGAAGAAAATAAAAGCTTCTGAAATATGAACGGTGCGATTGAATTGTTAACGGTTCAGTTGAGAGAAAACTGAACTGAAAGTTTGTAAAAAAAATCAGCAACCCATCACTCACACCAAGCCCTCAAGCAAACCATCCCACTCATTCAAGATATAAGCCTACTGGTATGACAATGGACTACAACCAACCAACCAACCCTCACCATGAAAGCACTCTCAACAAAAGCAATTCTCTCAACACATTACTCTAATGTTCAAGCACAACCCACTTTTTCCATCAACAAGCATAGATTCAATCCCAAGGAGTGCAAACAAAAATTCCATCAACCCAATCAAGCCTCCAACAATCAATCAACTAATTGGAGGGAAAAACACAACTCTCAAACCAAACCACAAGCACCCAACCTATCCATTGTTATCAACTACAAGTGAGTCTACTCTCAATCCACTAACAAGCATTCAACCCCAAACATCCATCACTCCACAATCAACTATGCAAGACAATACTTGTACCAATGCATAATCATACTATAAGACAAAAACCACATTTAGATCTCATTAGATCTGGTTTAATTTCATTAGATCTAGTTGTGATGACTTCTTATAATGCATGAGCTTGTAAGAGATCAGAAAGAACCTCTATTCCTCGTGTGGGCCCTACGTAGGTAACTGGGCAGATAGCGGAGTAGAAATCCTAGCTTCAACTCTATAAGATTCATCTCAAAAATCATGGTATTGCCTTTGGGCTTGTACAAGGTCAGGGTAAGATTGTGACATCATGGACGTATTAGCAGGAGGGGGTGGTTGTGCTCGGTCCTTAGACTGATATAAGGTCTTATATTGCACACGTGTGACTGCATGCAATGGCTCTTCAGATACCCTACGTGCTGGAACTGTCTTTTTGGTTTGGTTACGACAATCTTTATAGCAATGCCTTCTATACAATCAGCACATTCGGCTGCAAAATCATAATGAAGTCTACATTTACTTTAAAAGTGAGTGGTGATTTCAAGTACAGACTGTCTACGTCTTCACACTCCAATAACAACTATTTTTGTAAATGTAAAGCTAGAATAATGCAAGATCTTCCAATTGCTATATATGTAAATGAGCGATTGAATCAATGAGTATAAAGATCAGAGAGATAGATCTACGACCACAATTGGTCTTTCAATAGCTGACTCCTCAGAGTTAGTGATTATATATATAGAGAGAGATATTCAGAACTTTAGCAATTGATTTGAGTCTATAAGTAGGACCACGTGCTTATCAGTGCAATTGTATCGTGGTCTGAAGAAAATATTTACACTCAAAATGAGCGAAGGCACCTCAGTCAGTGATCATCTAAACAAATTCAAACAATTGTTGAATCAACTTGTTGCTATGGGTATTCCTATTTCAGAAGAAGACTCAACAATGTCTCTTCTCGCCATTCTTCCATCCTTCTACGATAATCTAGTGTTGCTTTTGAGCAATACTCCTGCGTTGTCTCTTCTGTCAAAAGGTGGTGTGTAGAAGATAGGTCTAGCTCAAAAAGAAACGAATGAAAATAATTCGTGTGTCTAGAAAGAAAACTTTTCATGCATGGTGGAATAAAGTATCTTTCTCTTTCACAATGCATGACTACGCCTATCAATTTCAAACAAGACAATAGTGATAGAAATCATGTTTGAACTTATAGTAACTAACTTTGAAATCATCAGTACTATAGTGATTACATAGCCAAAGAATAAAGCATTGAATTATCAGACAAGTAATTCACCGAGAAAAATTCCAAAAAATGCGTACATTTTGAGACGAAGCTGAATGCCATAAAGGATAGTATTGATTCAGTATGAAAAACGTAACAGAAGTAAATGAGTACAATAAGTTGCGGATCGAAACCACGTACTCTAAGCAATTTCTGAATGGCTAAAAGAAAGTCTGAATTAAGCGTTATGCTAGCAAATCCAATGAAATCTTCTCTGCACACAGAGAAGGAAATTTATATATCTTGAGTCACGATTATGCACCTATTTTGAGTAACTCTGATGCTCATGTTTGGCATCAAAGATTAGGTCATTTAAACATGTGTTTAATCTTGTACATATCAATGCTATTACCATAGCTAATCAGATTGTCTGTGAAAATTGTCTACTAGGAAAACAACCTAGAACAAAATTTCCAAGAGGACAAGCCAAAGGAGCGAAGTCCATTTTGTCACTAATTCATAGTGACTTATGTAGTCCTATGAGCGTACCCTCTTTGGGTCAAGCTCTATATTTTATCACATTCATTGATGACTACTCCTGGTTCACCAGAATTATGTTCATAAAGAACAAGTCAGAAGCATTCAATTGATTCAAAGAATTCAAGTTGTATGCTGAGAATCAGACTAGTTAGAAAATCAAGTCCCTGCGGTCTGATTCAGGGGGAGAGTATCTATCAAATATAATGGTGGACTACTTATCATCATGTGGTGTGTGCCAGCTACACTCCACAACAGAATGGCATAGCTGAGAAGGCTACTATAGAATCTGCAATTCCCACAAATCGGTCCAACAATACTCCAGTGCAACAATCAGAGCTGCATAGCTCTATCTTTGAACCAACGAACTCATAATAGAACTAAGCATATCATTAGAGGAGTTTTGAGTTTCAAAAAGACCATTAGAATTCAGACAAGATGTCTTTTCTATTATTAAAATATTATAACAATAATACTTTTGACTTGCCATAACTTTCTAATCGTAGCTCAAAAGTATGTTATCTAATATATCATTGGAAAGCCCTTGTCGAGCGCTTTCCAATAAACCAAATTTCGCTAAATTCAAACTTACCACTAAAAGGTTATGCCATTTTTAGTATGGAATCAAAATGTGGACTCAAAAAGTTACGTTACGTAGATTTCAAATTTGAGTGTTTTGATTGGTCCATGTGTAAGAAAACTTTGAGAAAAAAATATAAAAAAAATCTTTACAAAGGGTCTTTTTTGGATTTAGAACTCCTCTAATAAGAAGTTCAATTCCATTTTCTTAGAGAGAAAGTTCAGAATAAAGATGTTGTACTAAGCTACTGCCATACAGACAATATGTTGGCTGATATTTTGACAAAGCCATTGTCTAGAAATAAAACATTCTACTTTAGTAGATATGATAAACCTCAATTGCAGTTCAGATTCATAGTAGTAAGATTAAGAGGGAGTGTTGGAGTTTAATCTTACTCCTACTCATCCTAACTACCCTTCTTCATTCTCTTGATTTTACTTTCTCAAATGAAACATGTAGAAAATGAACTGTTTTTCAACAGTCTGCATTTTTAGACTGATAGTCACAATAGTCCGCATTTTTCTTCGCAATTTTTGACAGGCGAAAAACTCGACACTGTCTCGAAAAATCCGACACTGTCGTCTTTTTACCTGCGGGTCATCCTGAGCAACTAAGTGTTTTGCAACACTTGTGCTAACTTGATTTTCCGACCATTTCAGACACTTCTAAAAATGCGACACTGCTTTGCGAAAATGCGAAAAATGTGACACTCTGCAGAAATACGCACATTCCAAGTACAAATTGTCTACATCTTTACGCTCCAATAACAATTGTTCTAATTAGTCATTTCTAATCAACTGTTAAGCGATCTTGTAAATGCAAAGCTAGAATAATGCAAGATCTTCCAGTTGTTATATATATAAATGAGCGATTGTGTCATCACGATCGAGGTTAAAAAAGCACTCTCATGCGTTATCTACCATGGTCATTAAAAAAAGTTGGACTTTTGCATTATTAGTATATTCTCCAAATACTTTGCATGCATTCTCAAATACTTGTAAAAATCTATGAGGGTCCACACCGTCGAAGTTTGGCAATTCCAATCGGGGTGTTCATTTGTCGAATCGTGCGGTATGGTGAGCATGTTGAACAGATTGATCGTCAGGATTAGGTGTCCATCTGGATGGTCCAGGATCTTGATTTACCTGAGATCTAAGACAATAGGGCTTGTTCTTATCATATGGATAATTGGTTGGTGTGAATTCATCCATAACTCCTTCTGGTAAGTTGGCCATGAAAACTTATTGGATTTAACTTTGATTTGATTCAACTCTTTTTTTATTTATGTTCTAGATTGACAATACCTTAAATAATAATGAGATTTCCAATAGAAATTTTATAAAATATGGTCTATTAGATCTGAGCAGTAGCTCGTCGGATGCAACTGGACTAACAATGTTAGATGCAATGTTGGATGGAATTAGTTCAGATGCACTGTCGGATGCAACACCATCGGTGGCAATCTGTCAGATGCAATACTACGGATGGAAATTGTCAAATGCAACATCGGATGCAACACTAGCGAATGCAACGTCGAATGTGGCGGGATAGGGTGGTCGTCGGATGCAATTGTCGGGGACAGAAAGTCGTCAGATAAAATCATCAAATGCAACTATTTTGATTGGTCATCGGATGCAATCGTCGGACGCAAAGTCGTCGAGAACAGAAATATTTTAAGTCGTCGGACAGGAGGTCGTGGGATGCAATCATCGGACACAATTTTTAGCTTGTCGTCGGCACGTCGGATGGAAATTTTTAAAAATTTAAAGCGGCGGTTCAATCAACAGTTCTTTCTCCCCTAAAAAAAGTGCAAGAGAGTTGGAGAGCGGTGGGATGGTGGATTTTTGGAACTGTTTGTGGTTGGGTGTGGATCAAATGATGTTTTCAGATGCAATGCGTGCTGGGGGAAAAAAATGAATGCAAAAATGCATGCAGACAAACAAAAGCTCTGAGAGTCAAAAAAATAAATTGGTTGAAATGAATTTTGAAGCAAGATCGAAGAAGATTATTAGGAGCTGCAGCGCCAATGTTTGTTGAGCATCTCGCAATGTTTATTGTTATTCTACTCTCTACTCAAAATCTTTCTGAGTCTCTTCTTACTGGAAATCTAACAGATTTCACTAAGCTTACAACCGACAGGGTCTACTTGCTTCTAGACTTCTATGGTTTGCAGTATAGTGGTAATGCAATGGTGATGTATCTCGCATGTCAATTGGTACATCAACAACCTGATCTCGATCCTATTGATAATGGATGGTCAACTTCAATCTGGATCTATGTTCTACAATCTGTTTCGGTTCTTTTTTTATGCTTACAGATTGTAGATTATTACTAATCTAATTGAAGTAGTACAGAGAATGAGATTGAGACTAATCCTATTGAAATCAACAAATTCAACAACACAACATCTACACTGAAACAATGTGAATCCTACAAAGTGCTTGTTACAACTGTCACTCAACAAACTCCTCAGGGAGTCAAGCACCAAACAACATCAGATTGGAATGCTATTGATCTACCACAAGGCCCTACACATCTACCTGATCTTAATCATAAAATTAAACTTTAAAGAGGAAGAATCAACAACAAAACACATTCATACATTAGTACCCGAACTTAATGCATGAAAATGGAGCATATATGGAAATGCAATGGAAAGACATTCAAATTTCAATTCAACAACATTTCAATACAATATCACATGCTTGAAAACTCGTGGAGGAGGCCTCAATGTATACCCACGAGCTGGTGAATCCAATTCTAATATAATCTGGATTCCACGTCTTACAATTGAGTGAACCTCATTCTATAAAGATTTGGGTTCCACCTCTTACATGATAATAGGAGGCCTCTTTATTAAAAACATAACTTAAGTTGAGAAAGTCTAAGTTACTAGCTCCCACATGGTTTTCCATCTTACGGGAATTACCATGGGGCTCACAATTTGTACATAGCACTAATCATTCTCGTGCTCTCAAACTCGGCTCTCATCTTTATCACTGCTAGAAGCCCTTTTGAGTGGAGAGGTTTTGCATCGACGCCTTGGGGCATGACATCAGCTAACAATAATTTAGAAATTAAGTAAGAAAAAAAACCATGAATTCGGCCTAGAATAGGTAATTTAAAAAATACTCTTTTTTAGGTCAAAGTCCCAAAACAAATGTCATTGCGCTAAGAACTCTGCCATGAAAGATAAGCTTTCTATGTACATGTTTATGAGGTTTAAACCAATAAAAAACTGAGAGCGAATTTTGGTTGTTGTAATCTTGGTCACAAGTAATGTTGGGCTATATATAGGTGCCCTCGACTGGTATCAACAATGGTATCATGGGACATACCCGACTAGTATATGATTTTGTAATACAAAGGTCTAGACCAAATCTCCTAGTATTGACTGTTTTAATACTCATATTGATATAAGCTCGGGATTATAGTTTTTTTTTTTCTCAATAGCAATATATTTTCAATAAATTCTTTTGATATCTCAAATTACATATTATCTTTTAGAAGAAGTAATTTTAGTAACTTGTACATATTTATATCCGGGTTGATAACCAACTACTAGCACCCCTGTGATACCAATCCACTTTATACTAGTCTACAACTCGTATACCTCATATCGATAGTCGACCAATTTAAATTGAGAGAGAGAGAGAGAGAGAGAGAGAGAGAGAGAGAGAGAGAGAGAGAGAGAGAGAGAGAGAGAGAGAGAGAGAGAGAGAGAGAGAGAGAGAGAGACTTCATTTTCAATTTTTCTATAGTAGACATGTACTTTATTTATTGGCAAATATGTATTGAAATTTTTCTCGTTCCTTTGTAAGGCATTATTATCATGTGGTGACCTCTATAATCACACCCATCGAGTTCAAGCTGTGGGTTTAGGTTGTAGGCATTGAGTTTCCAACACTTTATAATAGATGTTTTTTTACTTTTGTCTATAGCAAAGAAAATGTCATGTTTTATTTTATGGTCTTGCTTCATGAGACAAATGATTTTCTTGATGTTTACGTGTAGTTGATATTGTGTTGGGAGTTAAAATTTGCTCCAAACAGGATTACAAATCATGCAACACATTAACATAGACCGAAAGCGCTCTCCCCTCCAAGCTCACATAGCAACTGTATTTCAGAAAACCAAAATACACTGTACATATAGTTTTTCACTATGGCAACTCATGCATGGCTCAAGTTGTTGTCAATGGGACACGTGTCCCGTGGACTCGCCTCATGGCGAGGCCAATTGGTCCTAATCCACTAATAGGACCCACAGTACAATAACACAATAGTTCTACTTTAATTCTAACTCTCTCCCTAAAAGTAGAATCTACTTTTTATACATCCATATACATAGCATCAAAGTTAACAAACTTTAGTTCCCGAGTCAATGTACCAAGCTTGATCATCTTGATTGGGTAACAATGTTGATATGCAGATGTTAGAGTCTTCAACTTCACCTTCATCGACAAGGTTACTTGTTTGCTTTGGTTTTCCCTTGCCTAATTCTGCCAAAAATTTCAGCACTCACTTTTCCAATGGCCCTTTTTGCCGCAATGGAAGCATTTTCCCTTCTTCTTGGTCTTGCTAGATGATCTCTCATCCTCCTAAGTCTTGGCGAATTGCTGCTTAGACTTCTTTTTACCCTTGCCTTTGTCTTGTTTTTGGCGTGTTGCAAGTGCTTGATCATCAGTATTTTGACTTCTAGCTTTCACCATCCCTCGTCGCTGCTCCTCCTACATCAAAATTCCTATGAGCTCGTCAAAGGTTGGTAATCTTTCTCTTGTTGCTATCCCGCTTACGAACATTTAATAAGACTTTGTAATGTCGCACAATCCATTGTGCACCAACTCAACATCACGTATGCGCTCACCAACAGAATACAGTTCATCCCTCATTGTCTTGATTCTGGTCATATAGGTTTGAATGTGCTCTCCTTGCTCCATTTGGACACTATTAGTTTTGACTTCAGAAACATAATCCTCGGCGGATTTGACGTCTCGCATTACTCCTTTAGCACATCTCATGCATGTCTTGGTTTAATGGCATCACTTATGTGGACAATGATGTGGTCTTTCATTGACAAGTTGATGAAGGTCAACGCCCTCCTCATCTTCTTATCGAACACTTTAATGTCCACTTCATTTGGCGGTCTTCTCTCATCATCTATAATGACATCCCATAGTTCCTTCTCTATCAGTATGTTTTTCATTTTGAATTTTCACACCGCGTAGCTGGAAATCCCATCCAATTTGTTATTTTCACTCAAAATGGACTCTCCCATGTTTGCCATTCCAAAACTTCCTAAAACTGCAACCATAGGCTAAAAAAGATATTTTGAGTACAATGGCGATATTAGTAGCTTATATTGATGACTTGATAAAATTTCACACCAGGACGTCTCGTCGCTTATTTGGCGTTTCGCAAGTCAAGTCACTTTCCAAACATGAAATGTCTTTTACTTCACACTCCTGACTACTCGCTCCTTAAAAGGGGCAAAAGAGATTTGATGTCCACTGAGCGCGTTCTCCATTGCAATCACTCTATTTTGCGGTACCGTACTTGCGAGTACAGTCCGAGTGCCCTTCATTTGGAGTCCGTAGCCCTTCGTTTGGCCAAAATAGGCTAAGGGAGGTCCAAATTAGAGGATTTTCAACTTTTTGAACTGTTTCTTTACCTTGAAGAAACTTCAACCTTCAAGAAAATTGGGAGCCAACTCCCAAAGTGAAGATTTTTATTGAAGTTGAAGGCCAATTTAAGCTTCAAGCCCCTTTAGTTCCCTTCAAGGTTCCTTCCTTGGAAATCTAATGGTTCCCCTTCAGCCTGTGGTCCAGATCACTCCTTTGGACTTCAAATCTTGGCCATGATCAACAAGTCCACGTATGTAGTAGTTGACATGAGATATGTGCAATGAACCACGATTTTATGACATCTAGTTCTCGTAAAATGGTGGTCGTGAGTGCAGCAGAGGCTCGGTTGCTTAGAGCGTAGGCGTGTAAGAACGGAAACGCAACAAAAAGCAGCAAAAATATTCAAGTAGAAGAATTCATACAGTTTGCGCAAATGAACGACGCAGTAGTGAGACAAAATTGCACTTTGATAAAAATCAACAATGAGTACAATCGCTTGAAGTAATAACTTCAGCTTGCTGAGCGTGATAACACTGGCTACAGATAACTTTGATTAAAAGAGAAATTCAAAAATTAACACTTACATAATATAGAGATTTACAAGAGAGAAAATATCTTACAAGCCTTTAATTCTATTTATGTCAGTCCTTGCATATGTACAAAAGTTGGTAACCGTCAACGACCTTTGGGATATTTGTTTGTCCAGCTGTTTTAGGGTTACTCATCCATTGGCGAAGTCGGTCAAAAAAGACGAAGGTGCCTTAAAATGATTTCTAAGATATTCTGGCCACTTGGCCAGTGTGTCACAGTTTTCGCTATGGAGTGAAAAGCCAAAAAAGCCGAAGGTGCCTTAAAAGTGATTTCTAAGGTATTCTGGCCACTTGGCCAGTGTGTCGCATTTTTTGCTAAGGAGCAAAAAAGACGAAGGTGCCTAAAAATAATTTCTAAGTCATAGAAAAAACTCAAAGGAAAAAAATGTGAAGGCCTAAAAAATATGTTGTCGGGCTTCGGTTTTTCAAGATGCTCATTACTTTGAACGATTTGTTTAAGGTTGAGCATAAGAAATCTAACACTCCCCCTTAATTTGGATCCTGAAAAACTTTGATCTTCAGATTTAACGTATCGTTAAATTTGAGATATTGCTCTTTTGATAGAGCCTTTGTGAAGCAATCTGCTGCCATGTAATTTCTTCTACAGAAAATCAATACTACTTCCTTACTGTGCACTTTCTCTCTAAGGTAGTGATACTTGATTTCTATATATTTGCTTCGAGAGTGAAATCTCGGATTGAGAGATAGTGCTATTGTGCTTTGATTGTCACAACAGATTGTTGTAGGAAGTGTTTGTGCAAGATTGAGGTCTGCAAGCAGTTGCCTAAGCCAGATCGCCTCTTTGGTTGCATTTGTGACAGCTATGTATTCGAATTATGTTGATGATAATGCAACTGAGGTCTGCTTCCGGCTGTTCCATGAGATTAGGCCTTGGTTGTATAAAAATACAAGTGCAGAAGTTGATTTTCTAGTGTCGACATCTCCTGCCCAATCCGCATCTGGGTTGGCTTCAAGAATATTGGCAGTTTGGCTGCCTCCATAGCAGATGCTGAGAGTTGTCATTGCTTGAATGTACTTCATGACCTTTGTTAGTGCTTTCCAATGAGCTATGCCTGGATTTGACAAGAACTGGCTGAGTGTACTGATCGAATATGCAAGGTCTGGTCACGTGCAGATCATTGCGTACATCAGTGAGCCGATGATGGATTGAAACAAGTAGCGCTTCATCTCCTCCTTTTTTGCCTCAGTTTGAGCAGATTGTTCCTTTGATAGCTTTAGTCCGGGGTCGAGTGGAAAGAGACTGGGTTTGCATTTGGCCATTCCATACTTTTTCAACACGTTGTTGAGATATCGTTGCTGACTAATAAAGATCAGTTTGCTGGGTCGATCTCGTTAAATCTGGATTCCGAGACAATAGCGGGCTGGATCCATGTCAGTCATCTTGTATTCCTGGGCTAGCATGCATTTTGTATCCTTCATCAGATTCAGATTATTATTGAATAAGAGTGTATCATCTACGTAGAGAGTGATGATGATGAAGTATTCTGATACATATTTGAAGTAAACATTCGAGTCTGTTGAGTTTGGAATAAAACCATTCTCTATAAGAAATGCATTGATCTTTTGGAACCAGGCTCTGGGTGACTGTTTCAGCCCATAGAGCACCTTGTGAATTCTGCATACAAGATGTTGTCGCTTGCCATTGAGTTCGTATCCCTCTGGCTGCGTCATGTAGATTTCCTCTTCGATGGTTCCATTGAAGAAATTTGATGAACATCCATCTGATGAACTTCGAGATATGCTACAGCTGCAAAGGAGAGGAGTAGGCAAATCGAAGCATGTTTGAAGACTGGGCTGAAGGTTTCTGAATAATCCAGATCTGGAATCTGGAAAAAGCCTTTGGCGACTTGCCTGGCCTTCTAACGATTTAGCCTTCCTTCAGTGTCGTACTTCGCCTTGAATATCCATTTGCATGGAATTGGGTTTCGGTCCTTTGGTAGCTTAGTGAGTGTCCATGTTTGATTCTCCATAAGAGAATCGAATTCGGTGTCCATCGCTGCTTTCCACTAGTAAGCATCATGAGTCAAATAGCTTTCTTCTTAGATCCTCAGGGATCTAAGTGAAAGCGATGTATCCAAACACTCGAATATGTTTGAGTGATGGTTTTGATCATATCTACACCTCATAAGGTGTCTTGTCATTCAGGGCTTTGGTGATGGATCGATTATGTAAGTAGGCAGTTGTAGTAACAACTTATGTCAAGAACTTCTTTGGAAGAGAGAGATGGGCCATCATGCTCTTGACACTTTAGATGAGTGTCCGGTTCTTCCGCTTAGCTACACCATTGGATTGAGGTGAGTGGCTGGTTGTGTATTATTGAAGTATCTCGTTGGCCTTGCATAACTCCTTGAATTTTGTGGAGATGTACTCTCCCCTCCATCTGTGTGTAGAGCCTTGATCTTCCTCTGGGTCTGATTTTTTGCAGACGCCTTGAACTACTTGAAGAACTTGAATGCTTCGGTTTGTTCTTCGTATAATAGGTTGCAATCCTTCGAGAGAAGTCGTCAATGAAGGTTAGGAAATAGAGAGCTCCCCCTGTGGAAGCAGTCTGCATCAGGCCACAAATGTCGCTGTGTACAAGGTCAAGCAAGCCCTTGGATATATGAACAAAGTCTGAACTGAAGGGACATCTAGCATGCTTGTTGACAATACAGCTTTCGCATGGAGAAGTTGGCTTGCTGATTGAAGGTACGTCTTGTACTAGATTTTGAACTAACATTTGCTGAATACTGTTGTAGTTAAGATGGCCAAGTATGAAATGCCACAACATATCAGTTGATTTAGAAATGGCTGTGTGTGAGATTTGACAAAGATTGTGTGCCTTCTGTATCGAATTCGACCCTCCGACCTAAATCGGTGATTCTGCTAACTGAGAGCAGATTCTTGGTCAGATTTGGGACGTGGAGAACGATGGACAACAACTTGACTTCACCTTTTTTGAATTCAACCTTGACTGTTCCTTCACCTTCGATCGAATGCGATGAGTTGTCTCCAAATTGCACAACTCAAGAGTGGATTCGTCACTAGTCCTCTTACAGTATCTACAAAATAGTTTCTGCACAGGTTGGAATGATAAAGAGCTTGAATTTGATCCTGAACCGAAATTTGGTCCAGATTGCATGTTGCTCTTTTTGTCAGTAGAGCCTGACTTTGTAGATCTCTTGGATCTAAACTTCTGATTTTTTGAATACAGAGCTTGAGGATCCGATCCTGAGCTTGAGGAGGATGCTGATCTTTTGATCTCCTCTTGTAGGAGCAGCGAGATTACTCTTGATAGAGTGAGGTGCTCCTGGGTAGAAATTGCCATTATTCAATTTTTGTAGGCTTCAAATAGACTCGATAATAGAGTCATGAGTGCATCAGAATCTTCTATGACTGAGCCAGTTGCAGTCATCTACTCCATAAGATTTTTGAAAGTGTTGAGGTGACTCGAAACACTATCTACTTCAGAAATTCTGAGGTTGAAGAATTTCTTCCTCAGATAGAGCTTGGATGTAACGTCTCTAATGTCGTAGAGAGTGGCTAGGATGTCCCATGCATCCTTAGCTGTCTGAGCAGCACGTATGTGGCTGATCTGAGTGTCCTTTATGTTGAGGGTGATCATGGCAAATGCTTTGCCATCTCTCAGTCTCCACTTGGTGATGACGGCTGCATCACCATCTGGTTTGAGTTCTGTGCCATCAACGATGTCCCACAGTTCTTTGGCTAGAAGTATAACCCTTATCTTGAATTTCTAGAGATGGTAGTTATCTCCATTGAGTTTGTCAATGAGAGATGAACTGGATGACGGATCCATTCTGGTTGGACTAGATCGATGGTAGAAACAACGATTGTCTGAATATTGTTGACTACGTGTTTGTTAGAAAGACGTCTTGATAGAAACAAGACTCATAATCCACAATAAAAATGCAGATTACTGAAATGCCTGCTCTGATACCATGTCGTGAAATGGTGGTCGTGAGCGCAGCGGAGGCTCGGTTGCTCAGAGCGTAGGTGTGTAGGAACGGATACACAATAGTTAGCAGCAGAAATATTCAAGTAGAAGAATTCATACAGTTTGCGCAAATGAACGATTCAGTAGTGAGACAAAAATTGCACTCTGATAAAAATCAACACTGAGTACAATCGCTTGAAGTAATAATTTCAGCTTGCTGAGCGTGATAACACTGGCTACAGATAATTCTGATTAAAAGAGAAATTCAAAAATTAACACTTACATAGCTTGTATAAGCTAATATAGAGATTTACAAGAGAGGAAATATCTTACAAGCCTTTAAGGCTATTTATGCCAGTCTTTGCATATGTACAAAAGTTGGTAACCGTCAACCGCCTTTGGGATATTTGTTTGTCCAGCTGTTTTAGGGTTACTCATCCATTGGCGAAGTCGGTCAGCAAAAATGCGAAAAAGACGAAGGTGACTTAAAATGATTTCTAAGGTATTCTGGCCACTTGGCCAGTGTGTCACATTTTTTGCTATGGAGTGAAAAAGCCAAAAAGCCGAAGGTGCCTTAAAAATGATTTCTAAGGTATTCTGGCCACTTGGCTAGTGTGTCGCATTTTTCGCTAAGGAGCGAAAAAGGCGAAGGTGCCTAAAAATGATTTCTAAGTCATTTAAAAAAAAATGTGAAGGCCTGAAAAATATGTTGCCGGCCTTCGGTTTTTTAGGATGCTCATTACTTTGAATGATTTGTTTAAGACTGAGCATAAGAAATCTAACACTAGTCACCCATTAAAGCATCGCAACTGGCCGCGCGAACTTAGTCACTCCTGCTTTCCTTGCCTGGAGCTATGGCTGGAATCTCCAACAGTTGCCTTTCTATTGATCACCTCAATACTCTCCACATGTGATGGCTGTTCACGGCCTCTGGAAGCAAGAATCTTTGTCTTGGGGTGCCTCTCTACAGTGCTTTACAACTCAAAAAAACTCTTTTGAATTGAGAGATATTAATACTTTAATGCTTCAAAACCCTAGGCCAGGGTTTTTATTGCATCCTTTGACTTAAGCGAGTTGTGTACTGATCTTCGGCAAGCCAATCTACATGCTTTGAGGTCACCCTACAGCAAGCTATCCACTGCTTCAAACCGTCCATCAACCGGTGTCCAATTGGATGCTCACCAATTGTAAATACAAACGCCAAACAACCTCTTTATGGAATTTCGAAATTCCGTTCTTGCTGGTTTTTTGATTCAGCTGACAACTCCTGTGTCTCCGAATCCATTCACAGTTCCGAGCTTGGCAAGCCTCAGTATGCCTCCGTACACTATGCACTGGTGCTTCACTTCTGCTTTTTGATTGCCGTAAATCTTGAACTCTCAAAAAAACTATTCTCCCGAAGCTCTCTTCAACGGCTACACTGTATTGTGCACACAACTCATACGGCTCTGATACCAAGTTAAAATTTGCTCCAAACAGAATTACAGATCATGGAACACAGTAACATAGACGGAAAACACTCTCCCCTCCAAGCTCACATAGCAACTGTATTTCAGAAAACCAAAATACACTGTACATATAGTTTTTCACTATGACAACCCATGCATGGCTCAGGTTGCCGTCGATGGGACACGCGTCGACTCGTCTCGTGGCGAGGCCAACTAGTCTTAATCCACATATAGGAGCCACAGTACAGTAACACAATAGTTCTACTTTAATTCTAACTTTGGGGGCCCTTAAAGGGCTTAGGTCAAGCTTTATCCTATGCTATATCTACGTGTAGACATTAAAATACCCATTTTGATACCTATGCCTTATAGAGCAAGACCATCGAATGATTTAAAAGATCACAACTAGCTTTATGGTGTCTATTCAAAATATCGGGATTCACAAAGATTCTAAAACAAGTGATTTGAATAAGCATCTTTGTGGCGCATGTTGGAAATTTTTATAAAAAAAGAGATTTGCAATCTAAAATGATCTAAAAAATACGTAATCAAAAATTTGAACTCACCTACAAAACACATTCTTTGAGATAATCATCACAATAGCCGAGCCACTATCATGGCAAGGCTAAGAAACACATTTTTTTAATTCAAAGGCACATGAAAAAGACATATTTGAGGATCATCATGATAGTTTACTCCTATCTTGGCAAAAGCTAAAACCCTATTTGAACTTTTTTCTTTGCTAGAAATGAGATCAATCAAGGTGATCTAAAATATAATCAATAAATTTGCCATGCGTATAGAGAAAAAAAAGAGAGTCAATATTTAGCTAAAACTCACTCAAAAGAGACACTGGAGCTTCGAGAAATTTATCACCGTAGCTGACCGTGTTGCAACAAAGCTAAAAATCAAATACGATAGATTGTTGGCCACTTGAGGCCTTGCAGCATGGCTGTGTTTTGAAGGAGAGGTACATACTTTCATGGTGAAAGGTGTTAAACAAAAGGGAATTTCATTATCAAGGATTTCACTAAAATTGAAGGGCGCTCTAAAGATTTTTTAAATTATTAAACTTTTTACGGGAAAGTTTGAAATAAAAATGCATTTCTATGAAAGTTGTGAAGGACTAGGAAGGGTTCAAAACGCAGGCTTGGTTGTAACTAAACCTGAGTCCAAACCTAAGGGAAGACCAGGGGCCTTGGGTCTCACAACAAAACCATATAAAATAGCAACATAAACTTATATGTGTAGGCCTCACCCCACCCCAGCCAAATGTTTGAACGTGTAAACCAACCTGGAATAATAAATCGACACCTGTGAGATGCGTGGCCACGTGGACACAAGCGTGTCAACTTCTGGACGAAAGTAAACATGTATAGGGCCTAGGATTAGGACATCTAGGCTGTAAGATCCAACGGACAGGAATGAGGGCATTCCTCCACGATCGACCGTCCATTCATCTCTTCCCTCTTTCCTTCTCTTTCTCTTTCTCTCCCTGTTTCTCTGTGTTCTTCTTTTGCTTCTGCTCTTTCCTTTTATATCCTTTTTCTCGTCGTCTGCAGTAAACGATCGTGAAGTCTTGCATCTGCTTCTCTTCGATCGTCTCTGTATTCTGTTCGATCGTCGGTTGTAGTATAGAACCGCTGTGAGGCTCGGAATTTCGATATATATTTCATGGATATGTTGAGTTGATTGAAGTAATTGTGATTGGAATCGGTGGAGTATCTGCTCGCGGAAGTTGGTGCACTTTTCTGCGACTCTGAATCGTAAATCTTTGTTTCTGATCCGCAAGCACAGCTGAAGCATAATTTCTTTATCAGAGAATTATCTGCTATTTTCACTATCAAATACAGCTTTTGGTAATTGCGTCTGTAAGCACATACATTAGAAAATTTCACAATCTTTGCTTCTTGTAGAAAGTCTCACAATTTTTGCTGCTTGTAGAAGTCATGCAATCTCTTCTTCTTGTAGAAAAACTCACAGTCTTGTTGCTTGAATATATCGATGCTGATATGAATTGGACTTTTCCTAGTTCTGATTCCTTTTTGTAGCTTTTTGCTTTGGGGCTGGCTGATTTTGTTGTAGTTGCACCAACGTTAATTTTGAGGAAAAAACGAAGAACATTATCTTTGGTTCATGTCGTACTACCGCAGATTGCATGTTCTCGATGCATAAACTTTGCGTCGTTTTGGCTGCAGATACTCGCTAGCGACCTACGTAATATAATTCTCCGCAACATGGTGGACGCCAAAGACGAATCTACCATTGCAGAAGCAATAGATTCTGTAGCTGATAAAGTTCATGACCTCCCAGCTTCTCGGCTCGCTTCTGCGGCAGAATACGCGCCACAACGTCTTTTTGGCAGGCAACGATCAGTACATGAACTTTTTGGCTCGGGAATAGGTGCCTCGGCATAATATCCATCCTATTTGGTTGCTTTCTTCAAGCTTTCGCTAGTTCCTGCATAGTTGAATTTTGACAATTTTGCGACCTTAATTGATAAACGGGAGACCTTTTGTTAGATTACATGGCCAGTTGGCATAGCACTCAAACTGCTGAATACAGTGCTTTGTTGCAAATTTTTTTGTGAACTGGTTGTCAAAATGTGACCACGTTTGCTGCATAGGTGTGCTTTGTTTCTATGTTAAGTTAACCCATTTCCTGGTATAACTTCATAATTTTTATCGGATTGTGTCTGGGTTTGACAGTTTAGCCTGCTCAAACCCTATCCACCTTTAAAACCCATTGGTCCTTCGAACCAGAATACCCTCTGACATGTGCAAGACTCAAAAAAAGCAAGACAAAGGAAAGAACAACAATTGAGATGATTTTAGCATGACATGTTTTGGAGTTCAAAAGGACCACTTAAAATTGTCAGTAGTAAGGCCTTTCTAATTAAAACGTAAGGTGCAGATTGCAGGCAAGAGCTGGGCATGGAATATATGAACGTTAGGTTTTTAGTGCTTGTTGCTCATATGATTTGAACATTCACTTTTCCATGTTATAAAAATCTCACCACCTTCCCGTCTGAGGGCACTTGCTAGATTTTGTGTGATATCGGTTGATTGTTCCTACTTTCTGTCCGGGTGTAAGTGGTGGCATCTGGCCGGGTGTTACTGAACATAACTGTTACCACCATACGGTGGCGGATCTGTCAGTCTCGCTGTACTAACTGCTATATTGCCTGCGCTTATAATTTTATCTATTGTCAAAGCGATGCTTGTACATATACCATAATATAAGTTGAGAAAATTTTGCATTATATGCAAATCTTCCCAAATTCTTTATCCTGTTTCATCAAGGCAGTCTCTCTGCCACATCCTTTGAATGCATACAATGTTGTCCTCAACTAACATTTTTCTGGGTACTTAAATTTTTTTTTGGAAATTCCTAGAACTTAGAAGGGTCCTTTTGTATGCAAAATACATGCATTCAATCTTCAAAGCAAGGCCATTAGTTTATTCCAAATGCATAGGAGTGGTAGTCATGCAATCAATCGAGCATATTGGAAAGATCCCTTGTCAACTCTGGAATGTAGCTCTGATCCCACGTCATGTATCTTGATTATGAGTCTTAAATTTTGAAAACTCTAACCCACAAATTCCATTCAAATAGATCATTTAAATATGTGATCGATGACAAAGATAACATAGGTGGTCCTTTAGTAAGGGAGTTCTATTGAGATACAACCTATCACAACTCTATATCATGTTACGAGTTACAAGGCCTTGCTAAGATCTTCACATAAACTTCACATCCAATAACATTAACTTGATTCAAACCTCAAAATACAACTCCTTATCAAACATATAGTTTTAGCACCCTTCCAAATTTGATCCAACCTTAACAACTTTCTATTGACATCTTGTAGTGTTTATTATGCCTTAATGTAGTTTTTTTTTTTGTTGGGGGGAGGGAGAGAGAGAGAGAGAGAGAGAGAGAGAGAGAGAGAGAGAGAGAGAGAGAGAGAGAGAGAGGGGTTATATTCAAACCTAGTTATTGGGTGGAGGAAAATTACTAGTAAAGGTGGTGCATGGTGCAAAAACTCAAGGCAATAGATTTAGCATAGTGGCATTTGGGGTCATTAATTTTATAAGCATTGTCTATGCTTTACACACTATAGTAAACCAGAAGTAGGTGAGATGCAAGTTTAGTGGAGTGTGTCTACAGGTGAGAGTCTAGCACCATCCAAGGTGTTGTACTTGTTATGCTCCTTACTCTCGAAGCTCGTGAATGCAATCAATTGCTTTGTATAATAATGCTCCTCCCATCCCTAGGTTATCCTTATTGCCTCTGAAAAGGAATCTCACACTGCTCAAGATGTCAAGAAATGACTATAAGTGATCATTTCCAAAAGCTCCAAACTCATTGTAGAGAAATTTGCTACCATGTAATGTAAGATTGATGACAATGAAAAGATAGTTCTTAATAATTTGCCAGAATCTTACGCATCTCTGACTTCCATTCTTGCATGCACACCAAGAATGACAAGCATTTTGGCTGTCCTCATGTAAGAGGAACTATTCAAGAAAAGATGTAAATAACAAAACCAATGCATTATTGAATTTGATCTCTTTTGAAAGGCAAGCAACCAACATTTGATGTTAATTCTTTATCAAGCAATTGAATCCTTTTGAATACTTTTAGAGATTGCTATTTCTCAATCACCTTTGTCTCCTATCCAGCTTGTGCTTAGGTCCATGATCTAAGCATGAATATAAGCATATTCTTCAAGCTAGAGTACATGAGAAACTAGATGCCCTTATATCCTTCTGTAGTAGCTTTGAATAATAAGCTTTCCTAGCTTCTTGATAATTCTTCATGGTCCACGATTTCTAGGTTACGTTTATTTGTCTACAATACCTTAGATTTAGGAGATTTTAGTAGAAAAATCATATCATGCTCTTCAATTTTCAAGTACAATACTCCTGACCATATAGTTGTACTCTAGCTTCAGCCTTCTTTTGTCATGTAACTTTCAACCTATTTTGCATTGGAGAAAAAAAATTGGTAGCGCTAGGTTTTTTGGGGAATGTTAGCCTTGTTGTCCAGTCACCATAGTAGGCACATATGGGCTCATTTGTTAGTGAACACAACTTTCATTTCATGATACACAAATTCTATTGTGTATTGTAGTTAAGTATTCCATAGCTAGGTCTTCCAATTCATCATGGTATCAAAGCAAGTTTTGTAGCTTGTGAGTCTAAGAGTTTAAATAGCAGTGCCTAGATTCTTGAGAAGATTCTCATCTTCCACAAGCACCTCAATCTTGTAGGAGGTCTAATATCCACTTCTCAAATGGTGCTTGAGCTAGAATCGGATGCAATAGATCATAGTTCAGTCTTTGCATTGTTGGATAGTTGTTGGCAAGGGGAGTGTTACGATCAAAAATTTTTGAATTGTAGCTAGGGGTTGGGAAAGCTCTTCAAAGGAGTTTACACATAAAGAGGCTACACTTTCTATAGGGGCTTTTCTTTTATTGATCTAGGTGGATCTAATGTTTGTGTTATCAAGGCCATACGAAGTGGCAAAGTCAAAACGATGAGGTGAAGGGTTGCCTTGAAGTGGCTCCTAGTTGATGGCACTAACTACAACCTTTGGAGTGGAAGTTCAAGATGGCTAACATCTTAATGGACAAGAATTGTTGGTAGTTAGAAGAGGAAAGTAATGAGGTGAAAGTAATGGAAACAAATTTAGCATCCTTAATTATCTCATCAATATTGAGAAGCTCCTCACGAAGATCCTTGATCTTCGTCAATTGATTGGTCACTTGATCCCCTTCTTTCATCTTCAACAAAGAAAGTTGATTATTGAGATACACCACACTCTTGCTGGATTTTTGACTTTATACATAGTATAAAGTGTATCCCACGCACTTTTAGATGTCTTACAAGACCTAATATGAGATAAGATAGATCTTTTCACAACAAGAGCAACCATATGATCCACGAGGTGTAGAAGGTGCCAAAGAAGGAGGCCTTTCCTCATCACCATTGACCAAATCCCACAGCCCTTTCGCTATGAGAAGATTCTTCATCATGTAACTCCACAAGGAGTAGTTTGTGCCATCCGACCGATCTTCACTAAAGAAAGAACCGATAGCTTCTGATTCTTTAGCCATTACCTCCAACAGAATTTCAGCTTGTAGTAGATAGGAAAGAGAGCCTTTCCACAACCAAATCTACTTAAAAATTTGTAGCAAACAATAAGCTGAAAATAGGAGCACCAGATGTCTTCCAATCAGCAACCAAAGTGCCCAAAAGATAATGGATACATGGCTGTTTTTCTGCACAAAAAAACCAGCTTCTTGAAAATCAGGTTAGCTTCGATTGAAGCCTACACCGAAACCCAATTAGGAATGCAAATAGTGTGATCAACACACACTTCAATAGGGCTGTTGAAAGTGCCCTACTGCTTGTTGAAACTCTGTAATTTTCCAGCCACAAATTTGCCCTAGGGTATGGTAAATATTGGGCGCCGTCCTTCACAATTGCAAACCTGAAAAAAAAAAAAAAAAAGAGCAAGGTAAGAAGGCATTAAAACCCCAAATCAAAACCAGATTTTTGGGCGCCCTCCTCCAAACAAAACTTGCTGAAAACTGGCTGCAAAAAAAAAGTCAGATTTGAGATGCTGATTTTTGGAAGATCTGTGATGGGCGCCCTCCTTCAATCGGAAAGAGACAAAAAAGCTTATCCAAACTCCACTTGGAAAAATCAGCAGGGTGCTGAAATTTCAGAACAAAAAGTAGAGTAGCTCCTCTTCTGTTTGGGCGCCAACATACAAACTTGCTGCAGATCCGGTAGCTCTGATACCATGTAGGAAAACAAGAGTCAAGGCACCAAGATCTAGCTATCAATCAATTTCCACAAGACACAAGAGGGAAGAGGCTGGGCGTGATGATTTGCAAGACCCAACTATGGAGTATCTTAACTTCAATACTAGATTAACTATGAAAGCTTGAGAAACATAGCTATGGAAAACATCACACACAAGGAGAATTGCATAAGCACCTTACAAACTCAAAAGTTAGAAGAAGAAATGAATTGCTAGAGAGAGAGAGGAGGGCGTGGATCCTCCAAATTCCTTGTGAGGCAAGCACCTCCTTTACATGCATGGAAAGTCTAGGTGTCAATTATAGGAGTGAGCTACTTGGCCAAGTGGGCCACTTGCACTAATTTACTCAACTTACAAAAGGGGGTCTCATGTATTTAATTAAAACATGCCCCATGAGTTATGTACAACTTACACCTTAACTAGTGCTTAGCCAAAAGGGGTAAAATAGGCATTACTTTTCAACACCCCCCCTTAATGGCAATTTTATTTAAACTGACACCCAACAAAGTTCTGAACTTTTCAAACTTATTTTTACTAAGTGGTTTAGTAAAAATATTAGCTATTTGGTCGTTGGTGTCACAATAAACTAGCTCGATCTCCCCACTGTGCACTTTCTCTCGTATGAAATGCTGGTCCACCTCTATGTGCTTCGTCCGTGCATGGTAGACTGGATTCCTCGCAAGCTGAATGCAACTTTGGTTACCACAATGTGACAATGTAGGTCTTACTTGAGCAATCTGCATGTCCTCAAGTAGACGGCGTAACCAAATGGCTTCACAAGCACATGTTGTAGTCGCCCTGTACTCACTTCGGTAGATGATAGAGCAATAGTAGGCTGCTTCTTGTTGCATCATGATATAGCCCCTAAACCTAGGCTGAAACAATAGCCTGTCGTCGATCTCTGATTGTCTCTATCACCTGCCCAATCAGAATCTGAATAACCCTCCAGTTGAAGGGCCCCATCGTTTGTGTATCCAATCCCATAAGTCATAGTCTCTCTCACATATCGTAGGATCCGCTTGGATGCCTTCCAATGTGCTTCGGTAGGCTTATTCATGAATTGACTTGCATTTCCAACCGCATAAGCAATATCTGGCTTGGTGGTAGTGAGGTAAATCAGGCTGCCCACCAATTGACGATAGAGCGCCTCATCTGCAAATGCTGGTCCATCATCTTTTGATGGCTTGTTGCTTGCATCCATGGGTGTGCTGATTGGTTTGCTTTCTTGCATGTTAAACCTTTTCAATAATTTTTGTGCATACTTTGTCTGTGAGATAAAAAGACAACACTTTTCTTTCCAAACTTCAACTCCTAGGCAATAGTGTAGCAAACCCAAATCTTTCATCTCAAATTCACTAGAAAGATTTTTCTTAACACAAGCAATAAGCTTAATATTGCTTCCCGTGATGAGTAGATCATCTACATAGAGCACAACAACCACAAAGTCTTCACCTTCCTTGAAGACATAAAGATTGCAATCAGACTTGCTCTTCTCAAACCCTTGCCTTGCAAAGAACTCGTCAATTCGGCTATACCAAGCCCTTGGCGCCTGTTTGAGCCCATACAAGGCTTTTCTAAGCCTGCAAACCAGATTCTCCTTGCCTCTTATCTCAAACCCCTGCGGTTGTTCCATGTAAACCTCCTCCTATAGGTGCCCATTAAGAAAGGCACTCTTGACATCCATTTGAGGGACATCCCAATCAAAATATGAGGCTAGGCCAAAACGGTCCTGATGTATGTCATCTTAGCAACAGGTGCGAGTGTCTCATCATATTCTAGCCCCTCTTGCTGGGCGTAGCCTTTCGCCACCAACCTTGCTGTACTTGTGCACTGTTCCATTGGCATGAAACTTGGTCTTATAGACTCATTTGCAACCTATTGGTTGCTTCCCTCTTGGAAATGTAGTGAGCTCCCATGTGTCATTCTTGACAATGGAGTCGTACTCCTCCTGCATGGCATGCTGCCATACCTTTTCCTTCACGGCTTCGTGAAAGAACTGTGGCTCATCGACATTCAGAATAGTGGACATAAGAGCAAATTTAGTCTCTTGCCTCTCATGAGACCTAAGAGATTTTTCGACACCCCGTTCACTGTTCTCTCCTTCTTCCATCATTTGACCCTCTTTGATTGTTTCCCAATACCACCTAGGTAGCTTCTTCCTAGTGGTAGGTGATGTGGATGGTGACCACGTATCCCATGGTACTGTCTTAGTCTTCCGTTTGTCCCCAACTTCGGCTTCTGGTACTTGACCAAAAAGATGTCTCTATCTAGTTGGTTTGATTTCCTGTTGTTGCTCTTGCACTTGAGGCTCATAGTATTCTTGACTAGGCTCCTCATTCGTGGAATCAATCAAGGGTATGAACTCAGAAATTCCATCCTTCTCCTGCTCCTGTATCTTGGGTGAATGCTCTTCATCAAAGTGACATCTCGACTTAGGATCTTCTTCCTGTTTTCGAGATCATATAGCACATAGGCTTTCTCACCTTCTCTATACTCAAGGAAGATACACTTCACGGATTTTGCATCAAGTTTCTCTTGCAAGTCCTTTAGTAGATGTGCATATGCCGTACACCCAAATACTTGTAGGCTGCCCACTTTGGGCTTGTTGCCACTATATGCTTCTTCTGGCGTGATTCCTTCAACTGCTTTGGTTGGACTTCTATTCAATAGAAAAACAGCAGTTGCTACTGCTTTTGCCCAAAAGGAATTTGGCAACCCCTTTGCCTTGAGCATGCTCCTCGCACACTCAACTATAGACCTGGTTTTCCGCTCAGCCACGCCGTTCTGTTGCGGTGTATGTGGAGCAGTAAACTGTCTCTTTATCCCACATGCTTTGCAAAGGCCTTTGAACTCATCAGAAATATACTCACCACCCTTATCTGACCTGAGAGTCTTTAACCTCTTCCCTATGTGGTTTTCCAACATAGCTTTCCAGTGCTTGAAGTATTTGAATGCTTCAGATTTTAGCTTCAGAAAATAGACCCATATCTTCCGTGAGAAATCATCTACGAAGATCATGAGATAGTATGCCCCCCCTGCTGATTTGACTTGCATGGGACCACATAAATCTGAATGCACAAGCTCAAGAATACTCTTGGCCCTGGTAGCTTTTTCCTTTGGAAACTTTTTCCTCTGTTGCTTCCCTAGTGCACAAGCCTCACAAGTATCTGAAGAAGACTTAATGCTAAGAAGATCTACTACCATGTTATGCTTGTTCAAAACTTGCAAACTTTTATAGCTCAAATGACCATATCTCTCGTGCCAAAGCCTGTCCCGATTAGTATCCCTTGCTGACAAGGCCTCTTGGCTAGGAATGGTTGTGTAAAGCTTGTAAAGACCTTCTTGCATTCCCTTGGCTACCACCTTGAAGCTTTGATCTTATTCTTTTACCAAACATGTAGATTTGTCAAACTCTACCACCATGTTCTGTTTGGTAATGGTACCAACAGATAGCAAGGTCTTAGCCAACCTTGGTACCTGCAATACACTCTTGATTTCCTTCACCTCACCTGATAACAGCTGCATTACAACTGTGCCTTTGTCCCTCACCATATGTGTAGAATTATCTCCAAGGCATACATGCTGACCATCTCTTGTCTCCTCATAGGTGTTGAACCAGTGTCTATGAGGTGTCATGTGCTTTGAGGCTCTAGAATCAATGTACCATCCACCAAATGTGGATTCAAATAATAGGGCTGCGGTTAATAGTTCAAGCCCACCAGATTGCTCCTCCTTTGCAACTTTATCAACAAATTGACCCTGCTGGTTCTTTCCCTTCTTCTAATCACTTTGCTTCTTCCTGCATTCAAAAGCAAAATGCCCATACTTCCCACAATAGTTGCAGTTGCCCTTCCTCTTGGGTGTAGATGAGGAATTGGTGCTTGACTCCTCTCCAACCTGTAACTTGGACACCTGCTGCTCCAAGCTTTTCTTTGAGTTCTTCTTTTTGCCTTTGCCTTTCTTCTGAAAGTTTTGCTTCTTCTTAGAAGCAAATGCATGCTCTGGATTATCTTCCCTTTCAGAAAGATTCTTCCTTCTCATCTCCTCCTGTAAAAGAAGACCACATAACTCCTCAAAGGTTGGGAGTTTCTCCCTAGCAGAAAGGGACATCACATAGTCTTGATAGTTGAATGACAAGCTATTCAAGACTATGGAGACAATACTCCTATCACTTACTGTCTCTCCAACTGAAACAAGCTGGTCCATTAGATCCTTGACCATTGTGATATGATCACCAATTGTTGTACCTGCTTCCATCTTGAGAGTATGTATAACCTGTTTTGCAAATACACCAGCTTGGCTGAATCCACTGTTTCAAACATAGACTTTAGAATAGTCCAAGCATCCACTGCATCCCTTGCATTGCAAATGTGGGGAATAATATTGTCCTTGACAAAAAGATTGATTATCCTTTGAGCTTTCTGTCTCCTGTTCATGTAGTCCTTCAATTCAAGATCAGATGTTGGTACAGGCTCTGTACCTACTATCACCTCCCAACAATTCTTGTCCATCAAGATATTAGCCATCTTGAACTTCTACACTCTGTAGTTTGTGCCATCAAGTTTGCTAGATTCACCCAACAAACTCTCCCCAAGACTAGCCATGCTATAATCTGTGCTCAAACAGAAGCTCAACCTGAAAAAGATTAGAAAAGAAACAACTTCCAGCAACTAGGGTTTGACCCCAAACTAGGGTATGTAGCCACTTCAAGGCAACCTTCAGCTCCTGCTTTTGTGTTTGCCACTTGGTATGGCCTCACTAGCACAAGCACTAGGCCCCACTGGAATAGAAACCAAAAGTCCCTACAGAAAGTGCGCCCTACTTTTGTGTAAGCTCCTCCAGAAAGACTCCCCAAAACTTAGCTAGATTAGAAAGTTTTTGGATCATCCCACTCTCCTTGCCAATAGCTCTCCAACAGTGCAAGACTCAACCTGATCTGACTCCTGTAGATCAAAAGCGCCCTCTTTCAAGATTGAGGTGCTTGTAGAAGATGAGAATCTTCTCAAGAATCTGAGCACTGAAGTTTCACTCACAAACTCACAAGCTAGACAACCTACTCTGATACCATGATGATTCGCAAGACCCAGCTATGGAGTATCTTAACTTCAATATTAGATCAACTATGAAAGCTTGAGAAACATAGCTATGGAAAACATCACACACAAGGAGAATTGCATAAGCACCTCACAAACTCAAAAGTTAGAAGAAGAAATGAATTGCTAGAGAGAGAGAGGAGGGCGTGGGTCCTCCAAATCCCTTGTGAGGCAAGCACCTCCTTTACATGCATGGAAAGTCTAGATGTCAACCATAGGAGTGAGCTACTTGGCCAAGTGGGCCACTTGCACTAATTTACTCAACTTACAAAAGGGGGTCTCATGTATTTAATTAAAACATGCCCCATGAGTTATGTACAACTTACAACTTAACTAGTGCTTAGTCAAAAGGGGTAAAATGGGCATTACTTTTCAACAGGGCGCCCTCCTCTAAGAGAGAGAGAGAAAACAACAACATAAGTAATGGAGAGCAATGCTTAGCCAAAACTGAATAATGTGACACAATAAGCCAATATGTACTCTACCTACTTTTGAATGTAGGGTGCCCCCAAAAGTCAAGATAGGGCCCCTAAACCAAATTAGACCTCTAAGGACCCATGAGTCAGTACATGACCAAAATTGGGTCCATCACAAATTAAGACAAACTTAACGTGGTCTAAATAACTAAATACCCATGGTTACACAAATCTCGACCTTTTGGGTCAAAGTAATCTATGGAACTTTAGCATAGTCATTTATTTCTAACATAGAAGTAGTAGCAATTGTTGTTTTGCTATTGAGTAGAAACCCAAGGTGGTGGAAGGAGAGAAGGCCTATGTGTTGTATGATCTCAAGAACAAGAAGAAGATCCTAAGGCAAGATGCCATTTTTGATGATGACCATTCACCCAAAGTACAGGAGCAAGAGAAAGATGGAATTGTTGAGTCCCTATCCTTGATTAATTTCACGGATGAGGAATCTAGTCTAGAGTCCTATGAGACTCAAAAGCAAGTGCACAATAACATTGTTTTCGTCTGTTATTCAGATTCAAAATTATGAACAAATGTCTAAATCCAAAAGAATTTTTAAAAGTGGTCAGCATAGTCACTTAGATTCATATTGACATTGCCGCATTCTATCACACTACACCAATACTTCTTTCTTGAGCTCTTTAATTAGAATTGTTCATGAATCTGCTTTTTCAATTTTCACACTTTTGATGGTTTACTTTCTAATCGCATGGCTTCCAGTATGAGGAGGCTCTCTTTTTCAGATCTAGGGTGGCCAAACTAAATTTTGCTGTAATTGTGTAGTCGTCATCAAAGTAGACGGTGAGATCTTGGATCCAGTATAGCAGCATGTCAGGATCTCTGTTGCCATCATATTCATTTAATCCAGACAACTTTCTCTCCTAAGCTGACAGTCTTCTGCATCCTTCTAGGTTGTCAAGAAGATTTTGCTTGAAATTCTGGTAGAAGTAGAGGATCTAATTATCAAGTTTGATTTTTTTAGATGCCATGATGTCCCCATATATTTATTCCCATTTACCAAGTGCAACTAATGGGGCCATGGGCTAAATGCCCATCGTACATTATTATAATCCAAATTTTCAATTAAAGCTCTTACCTCCCTCTAGTGTCCCTATTGGAAAGCCTTGCGTGCGGGTGAAGTGCATTCTTTGAAATGCACTTAATCCCTTTCCATAGGAGGGGGCAAATGTGGGAAGGCATTCACTTTTGCAATCTGAAATGTATATCTTTCATGGATAAACTTTTAGAAAGTGGAGAATTATGAACAGATCGTGAAGTAGCATCACTCTTGCCAGATTTTACAATGAATTGAGGAGTGTGTTATGTCAGAGGTAGGATTCACCTTGTCCAAATCTAAAACATTTACGGATAATGAATTTCCTTAGAGCTAAGACTATGAAGAGAAACCAAGGTCCTTATATGTCTGTGAAGCCTTTTAAGAGAGTCCACTGTTATTATCTCAAGTATGGAAAAAAAAATTGAACACATATGAATAGCATGTACATGCTGAAAGTGGAGCAGCTAGTATAATTCCATAATTTCATTCACAGGTTTGAAAGCACAAGGAATTTTATACGTATACCAGAATATTATTTGCAAAGAAGTTTAATCATGAGGAGATGACATATAATGACAACATTAGTGGATGAAAATACTTCTGTGACAATGGTGAGAGGCATGTTATTCAAATAGTAACAGCTCAGTGCCTTGGTGTCCAGGAATCCATTACTGGTAAGTGGTGGAAATTGTGATTTAGTTTCCTCATAACAATCTGCATAAAAAGTGTGGCATTTGAAGTCAGGTCATGATAAGTAGCTTTGATAATATTACCAAGCATGTGAGAGTGAGGGAGAGAGAGCTGGGTTGGGTTATGAAGTAATTTTTTGTATGAGCTGAGATGGAGGTTTGGCGCCTATAAAGTGGAACATGATATATTTTTGTGGATGAAAACATCCAAAAGAACGACTTTCATGTGCTAGCTTACGCAGTTATTGCAATTGTTGATTCATTCATTTTCCTTTCAAATGTTTATTTTCTGTACATCTGATTTTACAGTTGCTGATATACTTTTATGGAGGAAGAAGCATCTGTCCATTGGTCTCCTAGTGGGAGCTACACTTTCTTACATTTTCTTTGAGTGGGCTGGGTACACATTTCTCTCAGTTGTCTCAAATACACTTCTGCTGCTGCTCGTGATTTTATTTGTCTGGTCAAATCTGGCTGCACTTCTTAACAGGTATTCTTGTGATCCTTGTTTTCGATGTTCTGATTGCATGGTAATGCATTGAGCTATCTTTTTTTTGGAGATGGAATTCACCAATTTCATGCTTGATGATATGTTTGAACTTCACCCAGCATGGTCTGTTGGTGGGTGCTGGAGAAATTTTTTGCTAACTGTTGAATGCTTGGCATTGTTGATACTCAGGCCTCCCCCTCCTGTTCCAAATATACAGCTCTCGGAGGAGACTGTTCACAAAGTAGCTCTCGCTCTCCATAAGGAGATCAGTCAAATTTTAGCTATGCTACGTGATGTTTCTTTGGGAAGAGATCTCAGGCTCTTTTTGAAGGTGATGGTCTCAGTAGTTGTAATATAATATTGTGATTGTATTTCTGACAAAAGACAATGATCTTTTGATACTTGATTTGAGGGCGGCTGCCTGCTATTCAGTCTGCTCTTTGTTATTATCTTTGTATATCTTTTCCCCAAGCTATGACCTTGTTAATATCACTCAAAATGTTCAATGCAGGTAGTTTTTGCTCTGTATCTGCTATCAGTCGTTGGAGGGTGGGTCGACTTTTTGACACTTGGGTATATAGGTGCGTTCATATCTGATTAACTTCAGCTGTATGAGACTTCTGGTCATAATTCCAGTTACAAATTTTCAGCTGCTCTAATAAAATTTTATACAACGCTTATTCGTATTTAAGTAATAAAATCATCTCTTATCTGGTTAGCAATTGATACACAGGGTGGTGACTTTTGTAATTCTGAACATGTTAGTTTGTTGCTTTTATTTGTGCCTAGGGAGAAAAAAATATCTAAAGCCTATTTGGCAACTGATAGTAACTTCCTTGATGATCATCATGTGCTGACAAAGTAAAGAGTCTTGTTACACCACAAAATATGATCTTGTCGGATCATTTCCTATTCAACTTATTGGAATGATATTTGGCTCAAAATCATGACTGGCAATCGACTAGAGATCTGGTCATGTAGTATGGGGTTTCAAGTAATATGACTTACGGTTTCTGGTTGGGTCTGCCTTTGCAGTTGTGGATAATTTTGGCATCAAAGATCGATTTAATTTTTATTATGAAATGAAATCTTTTTTTATTATGGGATATAGTAGTGCTGTTCTTAGTTCGGTTGGTCACAATATGGAGGGATGTGCACCATTGCTGTTACTTCTAGAAACCACCCCATTTATGGAGTTTCTTCATACTTATTAGTAAAGTTATGCCTCATGTCAATCATCCATTGGCAATTGGCACAAGCTTAGGAAAAAATAATGTTTAGAACATGAAAGACAGTTTTTGAGTATGTCCAATTTTTTTAACATTTATGCATGTTACAACTTAGTGATTGAAACCTTGAAGCGTAATTTTATTACATTTCATGTTACAATCGTATAAAATTGCTTCACATTGAAATGTAAAGCTTAACCTTAAACCTTAAATCGTAAAAATCGTAAAATCAACAGACTTAAACCTTGAAACGTAAAATTTCAGTGAAGCAATTGTAACTGTTGATTTTTTATTATTTAAGGTCTGTCTGGACTGAAATGTAATCTTGCAATGCTTCTGATGCAGGAATTGTAGCAGGGCTTACTTTGCCTGTGCTTTATAATAAGTACGAGGATGAGATAGACAAGTATCTACACAAGGGTGTGCACGAAGCAAAGAAACAGTACAGGAAAATTGATGAGCTTGTGTTAAGCAAGATTCCAAGGGCACCACCAAAAGGAAAAAAGGTCCAGTAATTATGTTACTCACCTGAGATGGTTGTATTGCCTTGGCATGGGTCGGTTTCACTGGTTTATATGTTTGAAGTGTTGTAGAGGCACTTACTTGGCTGGGCATGCAACAACCTTCATATAATATCACTTTATTGGAAGTAGGTGCATGCCGTTACTCGTGTGTTTTTGCGAGTATGATGTAAGTGGATTATATTAAGAAGCTTTGATCTTTCATTTGACCGTTTATGTAGTTAGTACTTCTGTGCATACTAGTCTTCATATTGCAAGGTAACCAGGATGTTATTGTGAGGCTTTGATGTTTTTGATAGGGAAATCAAGTAAGTTCTGAATTTTCTTTCTCCATTATAATTTTTTTATTTGGAGGGGTGTTTTTTTTTCTCTCTGATACTTACTCGGCCTTGCATTTCTGCTCATCATTAGACTTTTCTCATGAAGAGAACCTTGAATGCTTGTCGGAGAATCATAACATTTGAAAGAATGGTTGTTGCAAGCCATCTCTTGTGCATACATCGCACCTGCAGACACATTGAATATGCATGCATGTGCCTGTTTAAAATGTAGAAAATTTTCTGATGACAATGCACAGTATGACAGCTCACATGCAGAAACTTGAATACTATGTACAAATGCAAGCTTGCTAAAACAATTGAAAAGCTTCTGTGTTTATCAAGTATATAGGGTAATACATTTCAGCTTTGATTCTAGCATCCCTTGTATCAATGCTGTTATCGGCTTCTTTCAACAAATAGGTATGGGATGGAGTAACAGTATCAACTTGAATGATGAATCCTTCACTGGCATAACCGCCATTGTAGTCAGTATCAATGCTATTATTAGCTCCTTTCAACAAGTAGTCATTGGATGGAGTAACAGTATCAACGCGAATGATAAGTCCTTTAATGGCAGTTAACTGCCATTGTAGTCAGTTGTTCAACAGGTTTTCATCTAGAAAGTAATTTGAAGCAAATGCAAGCAATTATAATCCTAAGATAAAGGTATGGTATTGCATGTGTTTGGTAAATATAATATGACAGATTGATAAATTTGCAAAATTGGATATCATTCGAAAGGTATGCAGTATCATAAGCCACAATTTTACCACCAACTGAATGAATATAAGGGTGGATGTTGGATGCAAGAAATGTTTAGCCGTAATTGGAGGTGTCAAAGATGGGAGATGTTACTTTGACCATTTCTCTTAAAAATGAGTTTTATTTGGTGCACATAATTGTGCGAAAAATTCTGAAGCTTTTGCGGTTGTTTTCAATTATCAACATTGTTTCATCTACTGTCGACAAATATGGGGATGTGAGAAACATTAGCCAATGCCTTGTGCATGTAGGCACTTTGATATTTTAGGAAGGATATATGTGAAAGCTGTTAACATTTGAAATAATCTATTATTTTGTGTGATAATTTTCGTGAATGCACATATCCAAGTACTGCTGAAGTTTCTTACACGCATGTAAACTAGTGATGTTTTAAATGAGTCTTCAGAAATAATTTGCTTCTAGTGTCCTGACTTTTGCCAAATGTAAGAATAATGTAAATTAGCCTTGATATTCATAAGATGGGAAAGTTCACAAATTTCAGGGTGGTTAGAACAGGTTTTGGAAGGTTAATATTTTGTAAAATAGGTTCTTCAGAAATTATTGCGCACGTAACTCTTGAACGTTCACGATTTGCTGGGTCTGTGATTTACGAATCGCGATTCGCAGAATCGCGATTCTGCACCTAGAATTGCAATATTTTTTTTTTTTTTTGGGAAAAATATTTATGGTTGAAATTTTTTTAGGGGATTGATGGTCAAACCAGGGTTTTGCCTCTCAGAAGTGCAGTAGATGAGATAAACAAATCTTATTTTTAGTAGCTATATGGTTGTCATTTGCTCTAGTATTCAGTAAATGTTAATCCTACAATTTGGGCTATCAACTGTATGGATGATAATTACTATTGCAATTGTTGCACTGGAGATGTGAGTGCAATGTGCATACACTTGGGGGCATAAATATTGGGCCCTTCTCGGCGCACATTTGGATCCCATTTTTATCGACGAGGGGTGGTAGCATTTTTATCTATAGTGTCTATATAGTAGGAAACTCTAGGGGATTCGGAGAGCGGAAGCCCCCCCCCCGGGGGAAATAGGGGGTTCGGCGGGTGGTAGTCCCCTGAGAAACATGGGATCCGGGGGACGGCAGCCCCCTGGAGGGGGTTTGGCGGGCAGGGGGCAACGCCCCCTAACGGTGGGGTCCTCTCCAACAGTAAGGCCTCTTCATGATTTGGCCTTCAAACTCCTTGAGTGAAAAATATAGCCCCTTGGTGGGGGGTTTGGGGGGCAACGCCCCCCAACGGCTGGGTCCTCGTCGACGGTAAGGCCTCTTCATGATTTGGCCTTCGAACTCCTTGAGTGAAAACACACTTTTTAATGTTTTGCACCCAAAAAAGTCAGCAAACTACACAGTCATAATGCTCTCAATCAGAGCTTTCATCTGATACCCATATTGTCTAAAAAAATTTCAAAAAAAAAAAGAGTGTGCAATTTGGGAAAATCTTAAAATGTGAAACGCAATTTTGAATTGTGGTGCATCTATACTCTTGAATAAGATATTAGTCTTGAAAATCATTTTGGCCCTAATGAGTGGATTCTTCAATAATTCTAAAATGAGCTGTTTTTACTCTTGAATAAAAAGATGACAAGAAGTGGCAAAGACCATTGTGATCGTGGAATTAATATTAAAAAGTTGGATCTAAAGTGCAAAATCAAAAGTTGAGGTATTTGTTATGCCAAAAGTTGTAATCAATTTGACTCACATTTTAAAAATCGCGGATGGGAACATCTCTCTAGGATGGGGGTTTTTGGATATGTTTGAACCATTTTTGGAAAAAATTTAGGATTTTTTTATATCTCTACGGAATTTCGTCTAAGACTTTAATATTTAGTTACCTTAATAAAATTATGTCTCATTCTCGAAAATTATTTGGTTTTGTATATTCCCATAGTTGTCATCAAGCAGTCTATTCCACATCAAAAAATAGAGTATCATTTAAGACACGATGTACTACCACTCAAGGAACTTGCAATTCTCATGAGAAAAACTAGCCACGCAATTTTAGCCTGAATCAGCTTTGATAAGGCATTTTGACCACGAGTTTTCTTCGTCAACTGGTTCCATGAGTAATTTGTATATGAAGCAACAAATCTGTATAAGCTAAATAACCACTCTTCATGATTCATAAATTTTGCACAACTAACTTTCCAAATCAAACATATTCATTCCAAATGGATTTGTAAGCCGAAATAGAAAAACCATGAATTTTTAGTACCAAGAAAAACTCGTATACACATTTTTCTATACATTGAGTTGCAATTAAAATCTATCTAATTTTTTTATGGGTATTTCATTATGTCATTCAAAATCATTCCAATTATTGGGTACTTGTTGTTTTAATTCTATATTATCACATTCTACTATAACAAATACAATTATAATATAAATTTAATTCATGACTTGCAAGGGAAAAGCTCACGACCATAAAATAAATATTCATGTTTATATCAAAAAGAATAACAATTGCACAATATCAAATGTGCAATTGAAAATATTTTGTAAGCTATTAAACAAAAGAATATTTCAGAAGTTACATCTACAAGGTAAGGAGTGCACTTTTATATTTTGTGAATATGTTTATCAGCAATGGAGTAATGAGCGCGGAACCCTGCCTGTCTCAATGCATACAATAATATATTTAATTATCTAAAATGCACATTCACTACCAAATTCTTTCAACTTTTTTGGTAACAGCTACTCTTTCTATTTTCTAAAAAAAATTTGACATTTTTTTAAAACACATGCAATTAAAATTTGGGAACGAAATTTTTTAAAAACTATGTACGTTAGTTGTTAGAAAATTAGTGGTTATGGAAGTGGCAATTTCCTTCCAAAGTATATAAACTAGGAGATTATGCATGTCTCTTGAATAAAGTTTGAACTTTGAAAATTGAAATTTGCATTTCGCTTTTCAAAAAGTTTATGTTCCCAAATTCTATTCGAGTACCTTTCAAACCTATTTATTTGTTGAACATCCTTTTTTTCTCTTAACACTACCTCGCATTTGTTTCTCTGAATTTTCTGTGATTGATAGTTTTTTATACCAGCATTCAGTATATTAAATTAATATTCATTTTCTGTGTAGACAACTACCTATTTCCTCCCTATTACACTTTGAATACATATTTACGAATTTTTTTAGACTCCTTATAAAGCTTGTGTTAAAAAATTAAACCCATTCAGAGGTTTATTTCTAGGAGCAGGTAAAGTTATTGCTCATGAGATCACCCTGTCGGCTTTGAGAGGCCAAAACGAAACATGTTCCCGTTTGACTAGGCTTCTAAGAAGCAATTCACATCTAAAACTGAAGATCGCTGCAATTCTGATCAAGAGCTGATTGACAGGAAGTGGCTACAAATAGCCAGATTCTAATGATACAATCAAACTAAGCTCGCACAGCAAAGTTTGTAGAGCAAAAAACTGACGCTACCTCCTGTGTTGTGATTCTGTTTGAAGCTGGTTTGATCGCAGAATCATGCGCCAGTCATGGAATAGAGAGAGTAATGTAGCACTTTGTAGAGAATGATCGTTTCTCTCAACGTTGAGAGTCTCAACTGACATTCTCTGGAGTTTTGCGCACACAACCCAAAATCCCAAATAGTTGCAGTGCAAAAACAACCCTTTTGGCACTGCCGCCAGTCCGCTTCAGAATAATCTCTGGAACGTTCCTCTCCACAGATCAGCTTTTTGCATGCAACACTCTTCATATAGCAGCGGCAGGTGTTAGTTTCTAATTAAATCTTCAAACTAGAAAGGATGGCAGGTTCGCTGGCAGGTGCGATCTGCAGTTCGTGGGACGTGTTTGAGGGTCAACGGTTAACGCAAGTAAAAAACCCTAAATATTTTAACCAATCACAATGCCGTATTCGCATTTTGTCCATCACAGCGTACATTTATACCTTATCATACTTTTAGCAAAAGCGAATGAACTTCACTATCAATTTTTTGTTTGTAAGCGGATATTATATAGTTGTCTCTAATTGCATCGCTTCTGTCAAACAACTTATTATAGAATTCATAATTCAGTCACGTTTCTTGTTCCAATTCCACCATCGATGCCCCTAACCACGCAATAACTCGCTTATACGATGGGTACGTCTACTGGATCCAGTGGAAGATACGCATCTGAGCTCTCTCACTGCTCGGCCAGCAGCATGGATCAGAATTCAAGTTGGACGGGAGGAGTGAGCTAGTTAGTGAAGTGGACTGTGGCTCGCGCTGGCATGGCCCATGCATGGAAAGCTGTAGAGGACCAGCATTTATATGCGGTCAAATTCGTTGATCTATTTTCATTTTTGAAACCTCACAAACGGAATTGAAACTGTTGCGTCGCTATATAGTATAGAAACACATTCCTGGAAAAGAATGGATGAAGAAATTTACGGGATAGTAAAAATAGGTCCATCAAACATTTGCAAGTTTCAAAAGACGCAATACACTATGCATCTATCAATCATATGTTACGAGCCAATCTTATAAAGAGCTTACAACAATTACATGTTGAACATGTAAATTCAGAGCCAAACTTATTGAAATTTTTGCAGGTAATATTCCTACAGACTCCAAAACTAATCAATGAAATACCAATTTCAAGAATTGGCCGGTAAGAAATGATCAGATTTTCATGAGCACTGCTAGAAACCACCGTCTACTTGAAGAAATAGGTATAATATGTAAAGGATTGCAGCAAGAAAAAAGTAGAGGAAAGAATTTGGCACCTCGCAGGCTCCACATTGCTTTCATCTTCATGAGATTTTTTTTCACGCTCGATTTCATTTTCCAAACTTGTCGACTCCAGTGAATTTGAAACAGTCAGAACAAACACAAACCATGTGAAGACTGCATTGTCCGGCATATCCTAGCAGCCAAATCCGTCAAGGAGTACTGGGCCGCTCTTGTCTGCTTAAAATTAACACCACAACTGTAACCACCACAAATGCTAAGTTCCAGATCAGATCTAGAATGACAACCGGCCTTGAATAGACCAATCGCTCTGCCTCTCTTCCAATTGCTCTGCGAATTTGCAGAGAACGTAAGACTTTGAAGAGTGAAACCGGACGACACGAACCTGAAAAACGGAATAAAACCTGTTCTGATGTTATACAACGAAAGCTATATTCGATATGTGAACCAGACTGTTGTGAAAAACTAAATAATATCAACTTACAGAGAACGTAAAACTTTGGAGAGCGAAGCCGAGTGACACGATTCGTGCTATACAAGCAAGATCCGCTGCCCCAAATCGGCACAAAGGGAATTGGAGAGGTATATATACCATTCCAACACACAGCAAGCAGCGAGACTGGAATGAAGCGAACGTTCTGATTAACAAAACTCTTTGTTGATGAACTCCGCATTTCAAAATCTCGAATCCGATCAGCTGCTATTACAGTTTTGGTAATCTCTTGTTTAGAGACTGCGAAAAGCGTACTAAAGAGAGAACTATAATGCTTGTTGCAAATCAATTGCTTCTGAAATATGTGTACATTCTAGAATGAGATGCACTATTCCACAAACGGAAATCTTTCACTGAGGCACCAGACAGAATAGAAGGCGAAAAAGAATTTCAAGTCCATCGCACCGGGATCGCCTTGGCTAGAGTGGTTGACGGCAAAGCGCAGGCTCGAACCCCGACCCCGACCCCGACGGCTGCGTAGTACTAATGTAGACTTGTTAGCCTAGTGTACATGTAGTAGATATTAGTCATAGCAACATTTTCAATATTAGTGTAAAGATCGCCGCCAACAAGTAGTCACAATCTTGTAAACAAATCCCTTTGCACTTTTACAATCTATCTTGTACAGAAATCTCATTCATTTCTACAAAGGTTGTCACGATCAAAGTCGGAATGAATTTCGATTTCTCAGGGTCAAAATAAAATTGCAACCTAGGTCAAAATAGCTACTAGATCTAAATAGACATATGATTGAAATAGACTTCGACCTGTTGATTCAAGCTAGAAATCGATATTTTGATTCTTATAGCCGAAATGTGAAGCACATCATACTTGACAGGTTCTCATAGAATTAGATAGGAATGATAACACTCCCTCTTAATGAGAATCCAGTACCTTTTTTATCCTTTACATTAAGCAACTTTCGATAGGTATCACGACTCTCTAAATTTTGGAGCCTCAAAAGAAATTGTATGCAACCATGAATTGTGTTTTTGAAGATTAATGGATCTTCTCCTAAAAGTTGCATGGTGGAGTCACAATGAATGTTATTTTATAATACTCTTCCTCAATGTGGATCCAAGAGTTCATAGAAAGGAAAAATGTATATGCTTCAGCTATAACAGACTTTGAGTTGAAAACAGAATTATTAATCACCAGTCATGAAGGATTAGTCCTGGAAAAAATATATCACCTACTGCTTCAAAAATAAATGTTTTAAAAGACTCGATCTACATTTGTTAGAACTCGATAAAAATAAGCTAACCAAATAGGCAGATGCAAGCCTTTGAAATTTTGTCATTAAAAGACTTGTGGCTACATTTAAATCTTGATGAAAATAAGTAGGCCTGCATGGAAAATGCTAGCATAATGCAAGTGGTCACAAAAAAGAATCATGTCTCTTAATAATTTTGTTTAGGTCAAATAAGTTGAAACGCACTGGAATGTGTAAATAGACTATTGCTTGAATAATAGGCTAAAACAAACTTGTAGCCTTCTAGCAATGAGTATGAAAAAAATATCATAGATTTTCATTACAACAAAGTTTGCAAATGAAACCCTTTTGATGTTAATGAGGGAATGAAATCCTTTTGATGTTGATGAGGTAATGATACCCTTTTGATGATTGATGCATGCTCAAGTGCATGGGAGATGTCATTGCAAAGCACTTAGACTACATTAGAGGTTGAAGATCGAAATGGAGCTTTAGGTATAAACGCCATACTAGAGTTGCCATAATAATATGTCAATAAGAGTTGTTGCAATAAAGTGTCCAAAATTGAATCAATCGGATCCATGTTGTCATGACAGTATGTGAATCCAACATCTTGAAAATTTTGAGGAATGAAACTTCTCTGACTCTGATGTTGAGGGGAATGAACCCATAAAAATGAAGAATGTAATCTGAGGAATATAACCTCTTTGGTCATGAGTCGTGCCCCAAGTGTGAAAGCTTGCCTTTGTGAACTGCCAAAGTTGAAGGTGCAACTCTTCTTACTTCTCTTGAAAGATAAATGAATTAATGAAATGACGTATTAAAAGTTTGTCACTACTTATTTGTAGAGGGAATGTACACTTTGTAAGCCTTGCTTACTTCACTATAGCCGACAAACACACCCTTCTTTGATGAAGGATCTTCTTTAGTTCTATCATCAAGAGTGACGTTGACAAAACAAGTACAACCAAAGATCCTACAATGCTTGACACTCGGCCTCCTACCATAGAGGACCTCAAAGGGAGTCTTACCATTCAAAGAAACACTTGTCCTCCTATAACAAAGATAGTTAGCACATGCTAAAGCTTCTCCCCAATAGGACTCAGCAAGATTAGCATGTAGTCTCATTGCCTTGGCACATTCACAAAGGATTCTATTCTTCCTCTCTGCCACTCCATTCTATTGTGGAGTCCTAGGACTAGAAAACTCCCTCTTAATCCCATGTGCTATGCAAAAATCTTTGAACTTATTTGAAATATATTCCCCTCCATTATTTGATCTCAAGCATTTGATCTTTGTATTGAGTTGATTTTCCACTTCATTCTTAAACTTGACAAATGCAGCAAACACTTCATCCTTGGTTTTAAGAAGATAGACCCAAGTATACCTACTAAAGTCATCAATGAAAGTTGCATATATTTTTGCGCCACCATTGCTAGTTGTACTAAAAGAATGAAGATCCAAATGCACAAGTTGAAAAGCTTCTTTAGATCTAGAATAAGCAAGTATATGAGATTTGGACATGGCACAATGTTCACAAAATGTATTATTTGCAACAAGACTTTTAGGGAGACCAAGAACATGCTGGTGCATCCTTTGAAAATCAAGTAGGAAAAAACTTATGGTTTTATATCGTCAATAAGCCTATAATCTCAACATGATGGAAAAGGTGGAGAGCAAAGATTTTTCCAAGACAAAATACTAAGGTACAAGTTTTTAACATGCATAAGAAAGAGCTGTAGTGACAATGACTTGATACATGTAAATATACATTTCATTCAAAGCTCTGAAGTAACAAAATGTAAACTCATAACTTTGACCAAGCCAACAAAAATGCTGATCAACATATATTTTTAGCCAACTCAACCCATAGATATCAATCAACATAATCTAAAAAATGTTGATCGATGAAAATGCCTACCCAATTGCAAGTCTGTGGATTGCTGAACCGACGAATGCCGACCCACGAATGCCAATCAACATTTGTCGACATACAAGATACACTCAAATTGAAAATCCTTTGTCGCCCAGGCCGTCTCGACCTTTCATTCTTACATTATATTCAAACTCATACAATAGATCATCGTATTGTACAATCCAAAGGTTTTTTAGAATATATACATTAGGTTATCATTGGTAATAAATGGAAAAATTAGCTGTAAATGTAAACAATATTGCATATTAAAAACTTGTGCCGAGCACAACCTATCTTACCATAAGTAAAAAAGCTCAATTAGAACACGTCATGAAAAATTACAATGCCACAATGAAATCCTTTTTCCCACAACTTACAATGCCATAGAATTTATAATTTGAACATATGACACTTGTTCTTTAAAAATTGAAAAAGTCAACAACATATGTACATGTAAAAGTTAAGATAACAAGCGTGACATTGCATGTCATTAAATAGTTGAAATTTGGCAACATTTACAAAGCAAGCCATAAGAATATCTTATAAAGAGAAGCATAGTAAATCCAATTGATGGAGCATTACTTAATCAAGAAGTCTAAAAAATTGTTGCAAGCACTGCATCATGTAAAGGGCTTAGTCTATAGTAAAAAGGCTAAAAAAAAAAAACAAAACCACTATCATGTCATAAACTGGAACGAACTACATCGTCAAAGCTTTTATGTAAAAGTTTAAAAATGTAGGCCAAGTAAACATAAAGCCACTGTTAAATAACGGGAAAACTGACCAATCAACATACTGAAATGGCTTAGTATAGAAAGTCATAGGCATATCAAAAATAAAAAGTATTTTAATGATAAAAGCAAAATAGAAAAACAATTAAACTGGATAGATAATATAGAAAATGAAGTGAAAAGAAACCAAGTAATTCAGACATAAGCCAACAAAAGAAGCAAAGCTTAGAAAACGAAGCACAAGTAAAAACTAAGAATGAAGAAGACAAAGCAAAGATAGATGTAGAAAGAAAGCAGGTGAAAAATATATCAAACTAAAGCAAGGCCAAAAACAAACAAAAGATTAGCAAGGAATACATAAAGATCAAGAATAAAACAATTGTGAAAACGTCAAAGACAATATTGACTCAATCCAAGGTACTCCCTGATGGTAAAAGACGAACTCAACAAGCACCTTAAGGCAACGTTTCACTTCTAGAGGTCTTGTCCTTAAATACAAGACAAGTTTTTAGGAGTTATATTCTCGAAAAATGATATAGGCCTCTTCATGATTTATATTTATCCAGCTCATATCTTCATATTTGAGTATATCATGGCATATTTAGGTTGATATTCGATATTTAACAAATTCATGGCATCACAATTGTTCTGTTAGTCGGGTTGAAAATCATGTATCGTCAACGTATAGTATCTTTTTTTTGGGAGCAACAAGAACACCAAAACAGAAACATCTAAGAAGAGTAAACAATTGAGCAAGAACCATCAAAGAGACAAGCCAAAGGCAAAGAGACCAAATACTAACAAAAATAAATATAAACAAAGAAATCTATAAAATAGAAATTGAAAGGCAGACTAAGCCTATCAAAAGAAAGAACTATAAAGCAAAAAGACAATAGCAGGAAGCAAAAACTAAGGGCAAAAGGATAAAAGAGACTAAAAGAAGTCTAAACAGAGAAAAAGCAAATGATTGTTTGTTTTGCTTGATGGTCATTTGGTCTTGTGTCATTGGTTCTATGTTGTTGTTTCCATCTCGCCTTTCGATTTGCTTGGCTTTTGCTCTAATTGGTTTGGTGTTATTTTGCTTCTTGGTTTTTGCCCCATGATTTGTTTTGCTATGTCTTTTGTCGGTCTAATCTTTTCATTTTTTCTATGACCTTGCTTGAGGCCCTTTTCTCTTTTCTTCTTTCTTCTTGGCCTTGAGGGCTTTTCCTCTTGCTAAGAGGGTGCACCTCCCTGCTTGTTGCTCTTCTTGATGTGCTCTCTCCCTCGTGACTTTGCTTAGTGCCCAGCTACTGTTGTTCTCTACATGGTTGGCTTGCTCTCTTTCTATTGGTGCTTCCGGTGGAATACCTAATTAGGGCTTCCTTTGTGGAATTTTGGTGCTTGCTACTTGGTGTTCTCCATCTTGGTATTTCTACTCATTTCGCCTTTGCCCTAACTTTTAATTATATATATGTTGTTGTTGTTCCTTCATTTTCTACCTGTATTGTCGCCCTATTCTTTCGACTCTTTCCTTGGCAAAGAGCACTTCTAGCTATATGCTAGCTTTTCCTATTTTCATAGGTGGATGCGGGGAGCAGTTTTCTTCCTATTGGTGTTGTGTTTTTCTTGACTTGTGGGTGTTTTTTTAGTGTTTGTTGCTATTGAGTCATGTTCTAATTGGGGTTGTTTGATCTTTCATTTTTGGTGGGCCCCTAGGTCTTTGCATTCTCTATGTTTCTCATGTTTCTTGGGCCACTTTGTGTATTGTCAAAAAAATTGTATGGATTTTTCACTTTGTACAAGGTACTTTCTCTCCTACTCACATTTTTAGACAACTTTTGGACTTTTTCTTTTCTACACATCAAGATAACATCAGTCAATTGGTTGTAAGAATACGTCGTCCCTTTGTGAGCAGATATTGCCATTCTTTTTCCTCTCTTTGTTGGCATGCTAACACAAATTGGGGGTGGGAAGGGTTGGTGCATTATGAAGAGGATGGGCATCCCACATGCTTGTCATAGATGTGACAATATTGTGTATGTCAACAAAGAGAGAGAGAGAGAGAGAGAGAGAGAGAGAGAGAGAGAGAGAGAGAGAGAGAGAGAGAGAGAGAGAGAGAGAGAGAGAGAGAGAGAGAGAGAGAGAGAGAGAGAGAGAGAGAGAGAGAGAGAGAGAGAGAGTTGATGAAAATGTAAAATGTAGCTCTAACAGCTCCAACCTTACAAACATGAGTACAATTGAATATTTTCAATATTATAGCATTTTGAAGTTAAAAAAATCACTAGGTCAGCTTCAAAGTCTATTATTTAAAGCAAGACCATTCATGGCAATAACAAATAAGGTTCTAACAAAAATTAGGCATTTGATAGGGGACAAGATAATGAACTCTTGTACAAGGGGCAATTTCATTTCTTTATATATCATTTTTGAATCTTTTGCTCTAATAATTTGTGAATACGTGTATTGATCCTAGTATAATGTAGTTGTTGATGTGACCTATGAGAGCTATTTAATTCCAAGTTTGAATTGCAAAGTTGATAACATTGAAAGGAACAAACTTAAGTTTTCACAACTATATTAATTCTTAAACCTTTTGTTCAATTCATTGAGATTAGAGTCTCATGTTTGTCTACAAAAGGGAGGACATAATTGATGTATCAAGCATGATTGATTGTTTATATTGTTTCGATGCGTTAAGGTCCTAAATGATTTCTTAATAGAATAGAATGCAAATATTTTTGTTTGTGAACAATATGACAAGATTGCTCTTACTTCATTTATTAACAATTATTATCTCTTCATCAATGGCATAAGCATGGTTCCCATAGTGATACTAATTACTTATCAACATTTGTATGGTGGAGCAATGGTAGTTGGGTAAATTTCTCAACCTATAGAAGATTCTCACTTGTAAGGCCAATCAAATCCTGAAATTGTTCATGTGATGTATAAAAGCAATTAAATTGCCATTGTTTAGATGATGGGCATTATGATTTACTATATATATATATATATATATATATATATATAGAGAGAGAGAGAGAGAGAGAGAGAAAGTAAATATATATAGTCTTAATAACAATAATAATGGTATCCTTTTTTTGTTACAACCCAAAAAACTATCACTTGAGGGCTAATTAGTACTTAGTGACTTAAATAGCTAGTGAGTTTTAGCAATTGTAGATTAGTCTATTGACAACCAAAGAATATTAGGCTCTTTAGGTTTGTTTGCATTGTGAGAGATTTGGAGTTGTTAGCCAATCTTTTAGCATGCAAAAGCATGCTAAATTATAACATTTCAAGCAATTTTCTATATGAATTTCATGTGAAACTATGTGAATAGAATAGGTGAACGACATTCCTATGTGGCCTTTACAAATGGAATCCCAGCTCACCCAATTGAAATATCAATGTTGTTTAGATAAAATAGCCTTAAAATTGGCTCTGTGATATCTTTAAGTTTTTATAGGATTGCCGATTTTCAGTTGTCTACTAATGTAACCAACTTTTAATATTAATAAAAAAGATACTTGAGATATTTTAGGGACCTTCTTTGTCAAGCTACTCATAAATCATGGAGTACATTTTCCTCCACGGTCGATGATAAAAGAAAAAAAATCATTACTAGGTTAATAATTCACATTCGCAATGGGCCTCTTAGAAAATCATAGTTTAAATCATGTTGAACACATGAAATGGACATAAAACATTTATCCCTCGCTCTGACTGATTACAAACCAAACAAAGGCTAGATGTCAACATCAAACATGTTAATATATTAAAAAAAAAGTAACTAGAATTGCTTGGAATCTTGCTTCCCAAAGTCATCACTAGATCTAAAATTTCTCGTTAGAACATCTACCTAGATGCAACCGAAAAATCCATCGGCTCGACAAAGATCCCAAAGTGAAAGATACAAATCAGATTGGATTTCAACAAATCATAACTGATTGATCTCTCCAATCCGACTCAAGGCATCGACAACATTGTTTGACGTACAAAATGAGTTCTGACCATCTGGCCTTACGACCACAAAGGTCCTTGACATCACATATATACTTAAGGGATTGGTGATCAGGCATCACCATAAATCTGGCACCATAAAGATAAAGCTTCCAAAGTTTGTAACATGTGAATGACTGCAAAAATCTCCTTCTCATAGGTAGAATGCCTTGTTTGAGCATGATCTAGCTTCTTGCTTTCAAAATCAACTGGTCTACCATCTTGATAAAAGACCGCTCCTACATCAAAGTCGCTGGCATTTGTATCCACGACAAAGGGTCGGTTAGGATCGACAATGTGTAAAATTAGAGCCATAGAAATACAGTGCTTGATAGTCTCAAAAATCTCATTCATTTTTTTAGTCCATGTTATCAATGGACTTTTTCAACAACTAGATTTTTTTTTCACCCTCTTAAAAACGTTGATGAGGGGCAATGTTATTAAGGCATAGTCTATAATAAACTTGTGAAAGAAGCCTATGAAGCCCAAAAAGGATTTCACATCACAAATTGTCTGAGGTTGCAGCCATTCTATGTACGTATATGATATTGGCCTAATCAATATACCAAACTCTTTTCTAGTTGTTGATAAAAAAGCCTTGTTTCTTGTTGATAACCTTTTCTGGATTTATCCAACCATTGCTTTACAGGATGAGCCCGAAGAAAGAAGATAAAGTTGCAAGGCAACTTGAGGAGTTATTATGTAAGGGCCATATTCAACCCAATAAGTCTCGTTGGAGAGCTCATGTAAATTTAACCGACAAGAAAGATGACAATATACGTCTTTGTGTTGATTATAAGAATATTAATAAAATGACAATTAACAACCGTTATCCCTTACCTCAAATGGATGACCTAATGGACTGATTGAATGGTGCTAAGTATTTCACCAAATTGGACCTTAGGTTGGGGTACCATCAAATTAGAATCCATGAGAGATGTTTCCAAAAGCTTTTGTTCTAGGTATGGCCATTACGAATTTTTAGTTTTACCATTTGGTCTAACTAATGCCCCAATGACCTTTTAGTAGATGATGAATTATATTCTTCGTCCTAATCTAAGAAAGTGTTTGGTGGTAAAAACTAAAAAGGAAGGCGTTTGAAAATTAGTTCACCAGTTGTTTGGATCGATGAGTTAAATCAAAGCTATAAAGCTTGAAGATGTTAGTGTCTACCTTCCCTATTGTGATGCCACGAAAATGTTAAATATTGAATATCAACATAAATATGGCATGATATACTCGAAAATGAAGATACTAATGAAGAGGCCTAAGTCATTTTTCGGGAATATATCTCCTAAGTACTTGCCTTGTAATTAAGGACAAGACCTTTAGAAGGAAAAGACCTTTAGAAGGAAAAGACATTGTCTTGGATAACCTTTACTAGGTCGTCCATACGAAACGACTAGATACAAAAAGACATGCTAAACTAGAATAACTTCAACTCATAGTTAAGTATACCTCCTATGGTATAGTTGAACATATTTTCAGTCTAATTGTTAACTAGACCCTTTCGCGGGAGCGACGCACCTGTTGTTTTAAAGGTGTGTTTGTTCGCCCCGTAGAACATATATAGATCTCACACTTCAGTCTCGATCATTGAGAGAGAAGAGTTTATCTTATGTAAGAGATTGAAGAAGTGAATAGAGTTCTATGAGTTATTCTCTCTTACCTCTGTTCTCTGCACTGCTGAGTGTGAGTGATCTTGAGTCTGCTAACAATCTCTAACGCATTTCATGAATTACTCTCTGACCAGACATACGCTCTAGTGCATTATAGTCGTTTGCTGTGTTTCCATAAAGCATGCTCTAAAGAACTATATTAAAACCATCTTATTCGTCTGTCGCGAATACTTTCTTTTCGACACTCGAATAATGACTATCTTTGGTACAGTCTAGCACAATCATTGAATAAAGCTATATGTATACATATGAGATGACAGTCCCTGTCTGAAGAATTGAGTCTTTGATCTGTTTTCTTGATTGGCATTGACATAAGTTTCTAACGTGTTCTAAAACTCTTCGTGTTCTTTAGCCATTAAGTTGGGCTTTAGTTGTTGAGGACTTCTGTCTAGAAACGAATAGTTTGCAAACGCGATTGATTAATTGTCTGCACAATCGCAAATTCATCGAACAATTCTCGATTATCTGTTGACACCTTAATCAGCCAGAGTGTAGTATTGTTGTACTACTCTGATAACATCTCATCCGTAGAACGCACTTCTTTCAATTCGATAGAGGCCAGATTGTTGTTCTGAATTTATTAATATTATCCATCCCAAACATAAGTAATACTGGTTATTTTTTTAATGTCTGTCGACAACCAGAATAACACTTGAAACCACTTGTCATAAATTGTACCAAAAACATAACTTTCTAACACTGTCCTCTATGGGAATGACATTATTTACTATAAAATCTATATTAACCCTGTTGGTATAGTACGACATATACCAATTTTTGGCGCCGTTGTTGGGGATAGTTTAGGAAAGTTATAAAAAATCTGACAAATCCATCTCCATCTCTAGTGTATGTCAGATAGAGAATCCAGATTAGAACGATACCGTAAGCTTAGAGAGGAATTTTTACGAAGACAAAGTGAGAGTACTAGTCGAAGAAATCTAGACAGAATCACTGCCCAGTTACTTGAACTCCTAATTAGCTTCGGTATGGAGGGTCTTGCTGCACGTTTCACTTCTATCTCTAAAATTAAATACGATTATTTTAAAGGGACTTCTTCTGATGATGCAGATAGCTATGTCTCACAATTCGAGTCAATCGCTAATGCGAATAACGAGGGAACTGATGCATCATTTCATTTAGTCGCCTATGCTTTAACTTTATTGGTAGCATAATCCGTTGCAACTAGAATATAATGACATTTCGTATGTCGAGTCACAGGTTTGATTGGACCGACAAAGTCAATCCCCCACTTCTCGAATGGTGCAAGAGGTAGGATTGGTGTCAATGGCCAATTCATTGCTTTTGTAGGCTTACTAGATCTCTGGCATGGATCACATGAACGAATAAAATTTGATACATCCTTGAACATTGTTGGCCACCAATACTTGGCAGTCAATATCTTATTAACTGTATTCTTCAAAGCAAAATGTCCACTAGCGTCTTCTGAGTGTAAGGCTTTAATGATCTTTTTAATGTCTTCAGTTTTGAGACATCTTTGTAGTTGATGGTCAGCACCAAGCTTGTACAGAACATTGTTAATAATTGTATAAGGTGCTACCTTATATTGAAAAACTGTCTTTTGCTCCAAATCATAACCATCCGGATATATTTGATCCTTAAGATAAGTAATAATATCAGAATATAGCGAATTTGTAGATATAATCTTGAATAAATGTTTGTTTGAAAAATCATCATTGATAGGGTCTTCAGTTTTTCTGGTGCTGAGTCGCGATAGATAATCAACATTCGTATGATATTTTCCTTGACGAAGCTCTACTTGATAAGTAAATTCTTGTAGAAGTAGAACCCATCGAGCAATTCGTCTTGATAGATCTAGTTTATTTACAAAATACTTAAGAGCATAATGATCCACATGAAAAATAAATGCATATCCCAGCAAATAATGTCAAAAATTTTAAATAGTGAAAATCATGCCAAGTGCTTCCCTTTCTGTAGCCGAATAATTCTTCTCTGATGCACTGAGCTATCGACTCGCATAATAGATGGGATGATCCTTCTTCTAGTCGTCCTTCTGGCTTAGACAGACGCCAATAGCAAATGTAGAAACATCCACATAATTGTGAAATAAAATAGCTCAGTTGGGTGGTCTCAGAATAGGAGCATTGATCAACCTTTGCTTAAGATCTTCAAATGCTTTCTGCTATTCATTCGTCCACAAGTATTCCACTTGTTTCTTCAGTAGATGTGTAAGAGAGACAAAATAGAAGCATGATTTTGAATAAATCTCCTGTAATAGCCAATATGTCCTAAGAAAGCTCTTAGTTCACGTAAATTGGTTGGTATCTAGAGATTCTTTATAAGCTCGACTTTAGTTTTGTCGACTTCTATTCCTCTGTTAGATATTCTGTGTCCGAGCAATATTTCTTCTTTCATACCAAAAAAAAATTCAGGAGGATCATGTCTTTTTGGTTTGAATTTGGGTCTGTCCTGCTGGGCTGATGCTGTAGTACCCTGTACATAGTTAGTAGTCGCATCATTTTGAAAAATAAAAAGTACCTCCTAGGTAGGATCTTCAATGTATTTGACATTCACAATAGTGCAGTCTTTCTTAGTGTGTCCAGTAGTTCCACATTTTGTACACCACATTCATGGTCAGCCATATTACTCTTCCAAAGCTTTTCAACTTTAGAAGTTGACAACTTATCCTCGACAACTTTCGTGTCGTCCTTTCGTTTAGTTCCTCATTTATTCTTTCTCTCTCCTTTGTCAGCTTCATGCTGATGAATCGCTGCTTTCAGATTCTGAGCTTGAAGAACTGGTACCTGAATTAGAATCAGAATCATCATCGTTGTCACTAGAATTAGTCTTCGACTTTCAAGATTTCGTAGTCGATCATCGCTTTCATGCTAGTTTCGAGGTCTCAAAATTTTTGGCACTAGCTATTACTGCTGATAAGGAGGTCATGTCCCCTTGTCTGCAATACCGATCAATCTTTGGTGGTAAACCAGCCAAAAACCATTCGATCTGCATATCCATGGGATATACACCGGTTAGTTTTCCTATGAGATTTTTAACCTTTTGTGTATATTTGCGAAGGGATTCTTTACTCTTCTTCTGAACATTGTTCAGACGTCCAAGAATTCTAGATTTGTAATCGATCTCTTTGAAATGGTTCAAAAACGGATCTTTCAGCACGTACCAGTTCCCTACATGGCCTGGTTCAACTGGTTACATATTGGATGCGCTTGCGGGTAATCCAGTATGCTTCAGCGTTATCACATACAAAGCTTTTTTGCGATGGATCAAACATCAAAAGTTTTCTGGAGTCGGAGCCCATGTTTCTCGTCTATGCCCTCATTTTCAAATTTTGACTAAGCAAGAGAAAATACTGCTGACGGGAAGGATGTTGGCTGCCAAGCCAATTGATCTTTCCAGTCTCATTTCTGTACCTATTCCGGTTATATTTGATGCTGCACTAGTAGTCAAAGTAGCAGCCACCAATACTATGGAGAGTGAAGCTATGGCAATGGAAACCGATGGAGCTGCTGCTGCTGTTGATTCTTTGAAGCCAACATCTGCTTCGACATCTCAGAGGCAGCAGAGTGCATCCACCTCTGAGGATGACGCAACCCAGTCCGGTACATCAGACAAAGGACAAATAGCTGCTGAAGGCGGCACCTATGGCAGATGAAGAAGAACCAAACGACCAGCCCCAGTGGTTTCGATCCATGACAGAGAAAGCCAAGAATCTAGTGGCTGAAGTATATGAGTTTGACACTTTTTTGCTGGAATTCAAGCTGGCGATTCGAGTTTGTTAGGTACTTGATCTTGACCTCCCTCTGAATATGGTAATTCTCTTGCATCTTCTGCTTGTTTTACTTCTGTCGTCATTGGTAGCTCATAATAGTTTTTGCGAATTTCATAGCCGACTAGATCACTGTCTGCTATGTATTTCAACTCATCGAATTTGACATCTCAAACAACTTATATCTTGACAGTTTCGGGTACATAGACATGATAATATGACGAATGTAACTCGAATCCTACCAGAGAACCTTGTTCTGTCTTTTCATCGAGTTTCTTTCTCAGCTTTCTGATAACAGTCTACTGCTGCATGACCCCGTTTATGACAATGAATGCCTTCAATGTTTGGATTTAACCAACACTTTTCTTCTGTGTGACCTGATCTTTTGCATTTGTTGCAGATCTTTTTATCACCAAAATTCTTCTGTGTTTTTCAGATTGTTGTTCATTTGTCTTAGACTCATTATCTTTAAACGATTCCCTCTTAAACTTAGACTTATTAGAAGATTTATTCTTTTGAGTAAATAGAGCATTTTCGGAATCACCATTGTCGTCCTAGCATTCACGAACTTCTGCTTTCTCTTTAACTCCGTCTAATGCCTTTTGAAGTGTCATTGTCACATCTTTCGCCAATAAGATTCTTGTTGTGTGGAATGACCTGGGTAGGGCTCGAAGAAAATAACTAAGCTGTTTTTCCTTAGAAATTGTATTTTCTGCACCAAAATTTTGCAAGGAAATAAGCAGGTCTTTTATCTTTCACACGAATGTATTCAGGTCTTTGTCGTCCCATTGTAGATATCTTAATTGGTCTTCCAAGAACATGATCTGATTACGAGATCGAGTCTCATTCTTGGTTTGCAATTCTTCCCATAAATCTTTTGTGTTCGAAATTGATGTAAAGTCTAGCATTATATTGTCATGCACTGAAGACGCAATAATTGCTATAGCTTTGTCATTTTTTAAACTCCATTATCAAAGTTCTTTGTCAGGAGTAGCTACTGGCTTCTCCTCTATTGGTTCTACCCATTGCCATAGACCTTCACCCTTCAGTAAGAGTGAAGTATTTAATTTCCAAGTCAAGTAGTTTGAACCTTCTAAATCCAAGATCGTAGTGATCTTGACCTGAATATTGCTGATCGACGACATCTTCTATTTTTTGAATCACTCCAGATGCGACTTGCAGATGGATGTATGAAGAATGTTGAGAGGGGTACTCTAATACCACTGTATCGGTTCTAATTTGCTCTGATACCACTGTGTGGAGGAACCACACATTGTTGGAAGCTACACGATCCATGACAACCAATGCCCATTTACCTCAAACATTATGGGCAGAAGCAATTTCTACGGCCTGCTACTTGCAGAACTACTCCAACACTAAAACAATTGATTCCAAGACACAGTTTGAAGCCTACTACAGATACAAATAAAGCTTGAAACATCTACGTGTTTTTGGATGACCCTGCTATGCACAAGTGCCATCTGATCTGAGGAAGAAAGCTGTAAGAACATTTTCATCGGCTATTCAATGTCGCATAAAGCATATTGCATCTATGATGTTGATTCAGGTTAGATCTCAGTTAGCCGTGATGTTGTCTTTCTTGAAGACAAGTATCGTGATTTCAAGCAGAAGCAGCCGATGCAAGAGTATGCCACAACAGCTCCACCATCCATCGTTAGGCAACAACCTACTACTGTCTAGACAAAGGAGTTTGTCCCAACAGCTCCGCTTACCTTCAATGGGCCTAGACCCACGATTGCTCAACCATAAGATGCTACGATCCAGTCATTCACCAAGGAGAATCATCCACTCAAGCACCTGCAGCTCGAAGGTCTGCAAGACAACAACAACAACCTGATCGTTTTGTCCCTCAGGCGTTCATCAGTCACGATGAACCTGCCACAATTGCAGAAGCTCTGTCAATGCTCAATACAGACAATTGGAAGGCTGCCATGGATGCTGAGTATCAGTCTCTAATGAAGAACAAGACCTAGAGTCTTGTCAATCCTCCTAATGCTGTAAAACCAATTGACTCCATGTGGATCTTTAAGCTGAAGCTTGAGCCAGATGGATCCATATCCAAATGGAAAGCTAGACTGGTGGTTAAAGGCTTTGAACAAGCATATGGGATAGACTACATTGAGACCTTTAGTCCAGTGGTAAAACATAAGTCTATTCGTACCTTACTGGCTATAGCTGATGCAGAAGATCTGGACATTCACCAGATGGACATCCAGACGACATTCCTACACAGATTTATACAAGAAGATATATTCATCTATCAACTAGAAGATTACGTCCTTCAAGGCAAGGAACATCTGGTATGTAAATTGCATAAGCCTTTATATGGTCTTAAGCAAGCTCCCAGGGCCTGGTATGACATAATTAATCACTTCTTGTTGCAGCACAATTTTACTTCTTACTCTGTAGACTGCAATGTATATCTCACGCGTAAAGAGTCAAGCTATGTCATAATAGCAATATACGTTGATGATTCTTTAATTATCAGCAATTCAAATCAGTTATTACAGGAAACCAAATCTCTGCTTTCATCAGAGTTTGAGATGATTGATTTAGGCCCAGTCCATTACCTTAGATCAGTAGAAATCGCGCAGACAGAAGGATAACTATAAGCCAAGAATCCTACTTGACTAATGTACTTTGCAAATATGGCACGGAGGACTGCAAGCCCATAGACACACCTACTATTATGTATTCTATGATCTACACACGACCTGATCTAGCATATGCAATAAGCACATTGTCTCAGTACATGTCCAATCCAGGCCTACGGCACTGAAAAGCTCTGCAAAGAATATTGAGGTACATTCAAGCTACAAAGCACTATGCGTTGAGCTATAATGGCAATATAGAAGTTACACTCACATTGACCACTTATTCAGATTCAGATTGGACAGATGTGGAACCAAAAAATCCACATCAGGCTACATTTGTTTCCTTGCAAGAGGACCCATCTCATGGAACAACAAAAAGCATAAATGCATTTCTCTGTCCTCCAGTTTTTACACGGGTTTTTTGATAGGCAAAAAATGCACCACTTGCCCTACAAAAAGTCGAAGGTGTCCTACAGGTAAAGACAGTGTCCTACAAATCCCGAAGGTGTCTTCCAAACGCTGAAGGTGTCTTACAAATCCTGAAGGCTGTCCTCAAGTAAAGGCAAAGGCCAAAAGGCCAAAGGGTGTCGCATTTCTAGTCTGCCAAAAATATACAGATTGTCGCTATCAGACCAGAAAGCCTTCACACTCCATCAACGAACTGATCCACTAATCAGTTTTACAACTGTTATCAATCTTGTAATTGTAAAGTTAAGCTAGTACAAGATTCTTCAGCTGATATGTATATATACATGTAATTGAGCGAGGGCAAAAGAGAGGAGAAGATTATGATACGTAAGTTTAGATAGCGGAGAACGCCTTTTATCAGTAGTTGACTCCTCAGAGTTGGTGATCATAGAGAGGCTAGTAGGATCACGCGCTTATCAGCGCAATTGTATTGTGGTCTGATTGTTGTTTTTACAACTTTTCATTATACAGATTCGCTATTGTTCTACTTCATTGCATTCTTGTTGAATGATAACTCTCACTCCCTTTTACACAAACACCATTATCAGAGAATTGTATGGCTGTCTATGACGCCTAGATTGATTTTACATTATCTTAATATCAGGTTATCAGTATTAGAGGATTGCATGGCTATCTCAGATGCCTAATTGTTTTTGCAATCTCTCTTTCACGACAGTCTATGACTCCTACACTGATAATCTGATTTCACACACAAAGAACTGCTCGTAACTCCATTCTCCAAGTAATCCACAATCCTGCTGGTTATAACAATTTTTTTTTCTTCCAATAGAAGTGGTATTAGTGCTGATATCTATTTCCGCCCATAGAGTGATATCAGTGCCTGCTTCCACAGCTCACATACCATATCTCCAACCAATGCTAAAAGAAGCTCATATCTTTGAGGAAGATGAAATAGAATACAAGCTTGTACAAGTTTTTCTTTTGTAGCTTTCTTATGATAAAGAGCACTGATTCTAAGTGGCCTAATTATACTTTTTGTTTTTTCATATATTAGCATTGTTATGTACAAATATACATGGAGCTTTAAGTAATAGGTTGAGATTAAACATGGGTCATTGGGCTCTAAGACGCTACAAGATGTGTGACATATTTTTTGTTTCCTTCTTTTTCTTGCTTGTGTGTGTGTGTGTGTGTGTGTGTGTGTGTGTGTGTGTGTGAGAGAGAGAGAGAGAGAGAGAGAGAGAGAGAGAGAGAGAGAGAGAGAGAGAGAGAGAGAGAGAGAGAGAGAGAGAGAGAGAGAGAGATTGATTCAAGCAACAAGTTGCATGACACAGTGGTAGGAGTTAGAGCCTCGGTAGTGTAGCCCACACACAATAATCAAATTGCATGTCATAGTGATTGGAATTTGAGCCTAGGTGGTGTAACCCACAATATACCTTGGCATTGAAGCCCACTCCCTCCATAAGAGGTAGGATTTAAGGAGGGGCTTTTGGGCTCTCACAACATTAGGGTGGTTTCACATGGAGTGGGGGGTAAGTCCAAAAGGTCCAACTATTTTATCGTCATTGGTGGACCCATTCCAAGAGCCCTCTATGCCATTTCAGAAGGGGTGAGAGTTGCCCCTAGGTGACATTTGAGGTGGCATCTGAAGGTGCCAAATTGGTGTAACTTAAAGATACATCATTAGGGTGAGTTCAGATGGAGTGGGGGTTAAGTCCAAAAGGCCCAAATATTTTATCGTCAATGGTGGACCAATTCCCAGAGCCCTCTCTCCCATGACATTCTAGGTTGCATTGAAAGGTGCCAACTTGGTGTAACTTAAAGATACATCATTAGGGAGGTTTCACATGTAGTGGGGGTAAGTCCAAAAGGCCCGAATATTTTATCCTCATAGGTGGACCCATTCCAAGAGCCCGCTCTCCCATTTCACAATGGGTGAGAGTTGACCCTAGGTGGCATTGAAATGTGCCAACTTGGTGTAACTTAAAGATACGGAAAATCCTTGAGACATTTTGAGTGGCCCTAGATAGTGGGCCCTTTATACCCCTTTTAAAAATGTATGATCTAAAATCTGAATCTCGACATTAAATGACTTGGCCTCAAATGAAAGAGACTTTCACATGGAATGACATTGCAGGTCTCGGGCTTTCAAAATTGGGCTTCAATATACTAAGTCTCATATTTTTTTGATGACAACATACTACATATTTACATTCATAAATTATTTTATTAACTCAATAAACCTATGTAAGCCAAGTTTTGTAAGGATCTCCTTACTTTACTATACACAAATTTCTTCCATTTGCTTCATATATAAATGACAAACATAAAATTTCTTGCATTTTAAAAAAGTTTTCGGTTTTTTGAAAGTCAAATTCTTATAAATCATTTTTATGAAATCAAATTTCCATGAAAGATGCCGATTCCATTCTCAAGAGATGATGACTCCCGAACACTTGTGCAACGTAGTTGCTTATTGGCACGGGAACAACTTTGGCCCCGCGCCAATGTGCCATTCACACGTGCCCGGGTAGGGAACAAGAATTTTCCCTTATGGGATAAAGCTACGCTGCCACGTGTCCAGTGCACATGGAAGAGACCATGTAAAGGCCGGGCAGGACGGGCACGATCATTGCAGCACGGGGGGCCACGAGCTTTGAAGGGCTTTGAAGGAGGTTGCAGCCGAACGAGACAAACTAGGTAGCGGGCGTGAGCAGGCCCGCTACCGTGTGTAGCAGGCAGCCTTCACGCACCAAGCCGCCCTGTGGCGAGGTGCGTTGAAGGCTGCCTGCTACACATGGTAGCGCCCGCTACCGGGCATAATTGACATTTTGACCCCTTCACCTGTCCGCTATGGCTCTGAACATATATGTTCAGAGCTTATAAAAATGCGACACCTTTATCAGCCCAAACGCCAATTACTTGCCAGTACTAGGCCTGTGCAAGGCATATTGGCATATACAAACCCACCACGCACCCTAACATCATCATCCATTGATCCATCCATCCATCCGTAATTGGCGTTTGGGCTGATAGCGGACATGTGTTGTTGCATTTACTTAGGCTCTGAACATCCATGTTCAGAGCCATAGTGGACACTTAAAGGGCCAAAATGTTAATTACGCCCGATAGCCGGCCATGAGCAAACCTGCTACCCTGTAAAGGCAGCCTTCAACGCAACTCGCCGTAGGACAGCTAGGTGCATGAAAGCTGCGCGGTAGCGGGCCTGCTCAAGCCCGCTACCTAGCTGATAACATAATCCATAACATAAGTGCATTATTGGATGGTTCTATGCTCTTATCAAGTTCTGAGCATATAAGCTCTAGCGAGCTAGTTCTCGATGATGTCCAATCGCCTTCAATATAATCATTTCTTTGCTTTTTGGGCTACTCTTTTTGTGGGCACTGGTTGCGATGCTTGGATACAAATCTGCGCCTGGACTGATCCCTCTCATCCATTCTTTACATGGTCTCTCGGCAAATGTGTGTGATCTCTCGATCCTCGTTCTGCAGAACTGAGTGCATGCATTTCGCAACTGTAGTGTTTTTTTACTTCGTCCTTTTTCTTGAATAGCTTTGATGTCTATACGGACTGAGGATCTGTCAAAGTTTTGCTGGTAGCAGGTCAAATTTCTTTTTTCTCTTGAGAGTTTGATTTACAGATTGATTCTCCGAGCTGCTAGTTGCCACATCGCGGGCTCTTCCTGTATGTTGTAAGCACAGTGGGTATGTTAGCTGTTGCGGTATAAGCTGGCTTGTTTTAGCTCTGAAGAGGTGTGCTTTGATCAGATCTGGTTATGAGGTCCGCTCTCTTTAGCTGGCGTCTTGCTTAAGGAGCTACTACGCAGGGATATAGTGCAGCTGACATTCCTCTATCCTCCGATTTATTTATCTCTGTATAGAAGGCTCCGGAGCGGATCATAGGTTGGAAGCCTTATATCTAACCGTGGGGAATACTGCGTTAATACGATGTTCGGCTTCTTTGGAGGACTGACGCTGATGAACGTAGATCTTGTGGCTCTTCCTCAGACGAAGATTGTTTGTGGAAGTCATTACTTGTACGCCAGAGATGTTCGATGCATTCCTTATTGCGCCGGAAAACCACAGGAACAGCAGCCCCTTATAGCCGTTGAGCAGGAAACAAAATGTCCGCCACATGCTTCCTCCAAGGATTGCAAGATTCGTCGACCATATCGTCCAAATTTGAGGCCAAGCCTTGAGACGATTGATGAAGAGAAATGTTTGCTAAGAACCAGTTTTCTGAAAAGAAACAGATTCGTGCTCTCTCACTTCAAGAGGACTTGTAAGCTTAGGCTGACCAAGTTACGCCACAAAATCCATGCTCGCCCTAGCCTCTCATCTTGCTACTAGCTCAACAACGCTACCCAAATGGAGAATCGCGGGTACCATTGACAGTTCGCCGGGTAAACTCAGGTTCCAGATTAACCAGCTAAAGCTTAGTTCTGCTCTTGCAATAAGATCTGAGAAGGATATGTCCTTTTATAACTGCGAAGATAAGCCTAGGGTCGCATGAATCAGTTATAGCTCAGGTACATAGCAACGATAGGGATATATATCAAATGAGATTGTCTGTATGGATCTTAATTTAGCATGAACAGCTACATGTACCCACAAGAATCAATCATAAATGTTGTTCACAGGATTCAACAAACTTCAGTGTTGAGCTCGCAGCAAAAAAAGGCAAACTTCTTTCGCTGCCCAAATGCAGCAAATCAGAACAGATTCACTTTCAGTGCAATATTGCTTTACAGATCAGATAGTACCACTTTCATTTGCTTTTTGATGGATTTGAAGAAGTCCGAACAGTCAAAGACACGAGAATGAAAGCATGCTTATTCTGAAGGTTGTAATGGATCTCTATTTAACTAGGTTATGAGAATGAAATGCATCTTGGTTTCCAAGGGGGGTTTGTATGAAGACTCACGTCACAGTAAATCAATATAATTGCAAATTGTTCTTCAAATAGTTTCCCAAACTGAAAATCTTTCTTTTAGTGTTGCATACACTATATTCTTTCATTGTATACTCCATTGGCAAGCAAATATGCTAGAGCTATTTGGTTGATCTTTGCTCTTGACAATTCAGCCTTCAGAAAAATCCACAGAACTTGTTCAGTCCTTACGTAATATAATGAGGTAAAAACCATAGTCTGTGAGAATGAAATGGGCATTTTTTTCTCCATAATATATGTCATAAAAGTTTTGTAAGATGATGGCTTCCAAAAACCAATGAGTATATTCTTTTGTAGGAGCTATCGTGCGTAGTAGCATATTTCAGAAAATTAAGTCCTAAGCTTTAGAATCTCTAAAGTCCCTTTTGCTGAGTCACTTCTCACCTAGTTCTTTTTGCTTTGGGAGGATAAGTGTTTTGTACCACAATAGTGCACCGTGCACCCCTAACTAACGGTCTCGCGAGGGGCAAGATGTAGGGCTGGGGTTATTGACATGTTTGAGTGCCATGCGCCACCATTTTAGGTGGTCAGATGTCATCAACAGGGCCCGCTTGATGAGACCCACTTGTGCTATGCTTATATTGAGGTGGAGTATCTCTTTTGCCATTCACTTAGTTTACTTGGGAGTTGGTGGATGGAGAGGACGAACAATAGCGAGGATGTATTTCCAGGCCAAGAGATATGTGCGCGTCAACATTCAAAGCTATCGGAGATAATGGGAGCTATAACAGTTGGTATCAGGGTTGCCAGTTTCTTTGTATAGGTGCACACGTCTCTTGTTACTCTTTTGGTTTCTTAATTCCCTCTAGGAATTTGGGGTGGAATTCAACATACCTTTAGTCTCTATTTCAAGGTTAATCCATGAAAAATGTTGAGTATGGTTTGTTGGGAGAGAAATTTTTTTAGGTTATTATGCTAACAAAAGTTTTATTTACTTTAAACCTTTTACTATACAAACTGTAAGCTTTATTTGATTTTCTTTGTAAGTATGGTTTAAAAAAAAATTTATGTTTAACTTATACCCCTCCCACCTTTGGTAATCTTAACCTTTTTTTTTGAATGATGAAGTTTAAATGAAAAATTTGACTAGTGGGTGCAGGCCAGCTTGTGTCTTACACCCAGCATAGGCCTCCAAGGCCCCCTTGGAAAGTCTCTGGATGGGAAGGAGGAGGAATTGGTACCTCCTTAGTACCTTTTCGCACCACCTTGACCTTTGCCAATATGTTGATGGTGATGGGGAGCATGCCTCCACTACCTTTTCCCACCACCTTGACCTTTGCCAATATGTTGATGGTGATGGGGAGCATGCCTCCATGGCCTCTCCTCATAGCATGTTTTTCTTTGCTTATTAAACTTAAGTTTGTTTTTTCAAAAGCTTAAGGCTATTGTGAACAAGAAAACTTTAAGCTAAGGAAATTCAAACTTTAAGTTGAAAATAAGTTAAAAGAAAGGTTTAAACCAAGTTTCAAAGAACTATTATGCCATGCATCTCTCCCATCAACAACTATATTATCTTGTTTCGTACTGTTTTCCTATGTACATGCCACTCCATGAGAGAGTGTAGCTCTCTAGAGGAGAGGGTACATAAGTGGGAGTACATAGGCGAGGGGGCTTAATGGAATTGGAATTTAATTTGGGTTCTTTGAGCCAAGTGGAAGCCCATTGGGCTTCACCTTGGTCAAAAAGTTAAAATAGGACAAGTGGGCTCCCTTTGGGGCCCCACCTATTCTTTTTGCATGGAGAAGAGGGTGAGGTGTTTGTGAGAGGTAATTATGGTCGTACCTTAGACCCATAAGCTTGTGAGAGGTAATTATGGTCATTCCACTCTCTCTTGCAAGTTAGTTCCATAAGCTTGTGTATTTTCAAGCCCTTTTTGCTACATACACTTGTTCAAGTGAGTTTTTACACCTACGGTTATTATCTTTAGTCTAGTTTTTTGCAACACCTCTCTCTCATCCTCATGGACACGCAAATAAAAGGAACTCAAGCTCGAAGCCCAACAATGGTCAATATGAAGGAAATGGTGTGGGCTATTAATTTGTTATAGCAACAAATTATAGACACACATGCCAAACATGAAGACGTAGAGGTGGAGATGAAGGCCATGGTGCAATCTCAGCAAGCCCTACTCAACTTGATATTTACTCCTGAGTTTTTCATAAAACAGAAAAAGACAGGCACCAGGACATGATTTAGGCATGGCTAGATCAATGGAGCTCTCATTTTTACATGCACGATCTACCCGACAGTTTGTGAATCACTACTGTTGTCAGATTCTTGCATGGCAAGGCGCATTCATGGTGGCAAAATCTCAAGGACTGTGTCAATGTTCCCATGACTAAGAAAGACTTTTAGACTATCTTTAAGCCAACTTTTATGCTGGTCTTGGACAATTTTGAGTATTATTTTTGATTTGCCATCATGCAAATGAGTATGAAACTGTTTGATTCCTACTTACATGAATTCTAGGAAGCAGTTTCATGGTTCGCAGCAGAATGGACCCGATCCTTCTAAAGTTGCATTTTATTTTGGGCTTGCCCAAAGAGTACCAGTTCGAGGTCCATTACAACCAACCATAAACCTTGATAGATGTTGTGCACTACACCAAAGGTTTTGATGATACACATGGTATGACTTGAAAAAAACAACAAGGCCAAAAATTTGAACCCAAAGACAAACCATCTTCTGACACCTCTTTCAAAAAGTGCAAGAAAAGGTATTTGGCATGGCTTCCCCTTCAAGAAAGAAGAAAAAACACCCTCAATTGGAGAGGGCAGACTTCGATAAGGCCAAGAGCTGTGATGGTTTGTATTGCTTATGTATGGAAAATGGGCATTTATTCAAGGATTTTCTGAAGAAATGTACAAAGAGGGCCGCTCATTTCTCTTTTTTGCATTGATGTATCCTTTAAGGATGAAGCAATTTGTAAGAATTGTGGTTTTAATATGGGGATATTTGGACCTCATGACCTTATGTGCATGAATGGATTCATGGGTAGCCGAGCTTGACCATCATCTTTTGATGATTATTCAACCAATATCTTTAGTAATGCTAAATTGGTGCAAAAACTCAATATAGCAAACGAATGTGAAAAAAAAAAATCTAGCTAATTTACTTAGCACCCTGGCATGCTACGTTTGGAGGCTAAAAAAAATATTCTAAAATAATGGTTTTACTCAAAATTTGGTTCTCAGACGTGTCAAAATACATTTTCTATTGTATAATTAAAAAAATTTCAATCTATCAAAATTATAATGTATCCACAAAAATACAATGTTTAACCTTAAAACTAGATATTGTTCATGACAATGATAGTTTGATATATGAATTATCATGTAGAGCACACTCTCATTATCACATAGACTATATAAATTTTTTTACATGAGAAAGTTGAATGGTTGTAAATGATTTACATGATACAATGGCTCGTGTTGGACCCTTTTTGTGCCTCCCTAGTCAGTCGGATCTAGAGGGCAAAGAAGAGTTTTGGATCTCCAACCAAGTAAGTAGTCATGTGTAATGGGGAGAGGGTAAACAACGAAATGGGAATGTTGACCTAAGCCTACTAAGGGTGTCAAGCTTAGTGTCAGATCTAAAAGTGGAATGGCTTAGATGTTGGGGTGAGATTCATCATCCTATCTTTTTCTCTTTGGGTTTTCTTGATTTGGTCTTGATCCTTTCTTGGATCTTGGTTTCTTTTGGGTTTATCTAGGCATCATTGGATCTTAATCTTCACCTCAAGAGGTTGATCTTCTCAAGGGGATGAACAATGAAAGGAAATCCTACCTATTGTAAAGTTTTAGCACATGTGAACTTTGCAACAAACCTTTGAAGGATCTTGTGAGGTGTTGTGATTGCACATGAATGATCAAACAACAATCTTACTTGACAATTCAAGAGGAGCACAAAAGCATATCATAGACTCAAAAAACTAAGTACTGACTATGAGAGATAATGTTCAAAAATGTTTCTAAGTGTTTACTATGAAGAAAACTCCTTGCTCTCGGGTAGAGAGAGAATGTACAAGCAATAATTCTCGCGTAGAGAGAGAAACCTCAATTCTCATCACAAGTCACAATATGAAAAATTAGCCAAGCTCTTACAAGATGAGGCTCGAGTTCTAAGGTGGATTTGCATGTGATTAATGGCTGATCCACATCTCTTGGTTAACTCTTCTTTCATAGATCCACATGCCAAACTACATGTACGATGTTTCATGGATTGCATGTCAATTTTCTAGTGAGCTAGACATGTGTAGATCATGTATGCTAAATTGCATGTTGCATTCTACCTAACTTTGCATGTCACATGATATTTTGCATGCTAGCACAACTAAATCTATTTAACACAAACTCGACCTATTCTACAAGATCATGTGCTCAATTCACATACCTTAATTATGTACAATGGAATAAAGTGAGCATAGCCTTCAAAGTCAACATAGAAAGATATGTTTTACCTTTTTTTTTACACTCCTTAAAATATATCTATCTAGTCACCATGGAATTTGAGATTAAGCCAAGATTTGATCTCATCTTGAAAAACACATTCTTGAGCAATGGTTTTGTGAGTAGATCTGCAATACAAGATGATGACTCAACATGCTCCAACAAAATCTCTCTCCCAATCACTTTCTGTCTTACAAAGTGATGTGCTACCACTTGATGTTGGATCTTGGAAAAGGTCTTCTATGAGCTTTGTCCAATACACATACTTCACAAGGTTGAAGCTCCTTTGTCATATCCTTTGGTAATCCAATTGCTTTTCCTTCCTTGACCATTGATTTTTTAATTTAACATCAGAAAAAGACAATTCTTTAGGAGTAGGCGATATATCGATATTAAATTTTGAGTAAAAAAAGCATCCATATAACATTCATCTTTCAATAACATAAATACGAGTGATACTCAGAATCTTATAAACATTGATTGGCTTCATGAGCAATTGCAAAATGTAGATTGGGCACATTGCCTTTAAGATAGACCATAGAGCCATTATGCAAAAAAGATGAACTGTGAGTTATTGAGTCCTTCTTTAATGACTCATTTCTAGTGTAAAATCGCTCTTTACCTAGAATTAAATCTACTTTATCGAGATTCATAATTTGAAATAATAAACTATTTATATAATCATGAATCTTCACCAGTTTACTAGTCCAAGACTTGTTGCTCCCCACCCACCACCACCCTAACCACGTACTAATTATAAGTACTTGGTACATCCTTTAAACATAGCATGCCAGCGTGCTATATGAAACAAGAAAATTTTTTTGCAGCGAAATCATATAGCACGCCATCATGTTATAGGATTCCGACACATTTTCTTTTTGGGCAAAATCTCTTGGCACGTCGGCGTGCTATCTTTGAATGCTAAAAAATAATTTTAATTTAAATTCTTTTCCTAATTTGGTATTCAATTGTGAGATTTTCAATTATGTGCCAAACCACCATTCTAAATGATAAACATTCAACTAGTGACATAAAAAAGGTAGCACACCATGTGCTATCTTTTTATTGAATCATGACAAGCAAAAAACTCACAAAACATTTACTCGCAAACTTGCCAAGGCCATGAATATTCCATTAGAAATGATTCACTTTTATGTAGAGGAAAAGTATGTGTGCTAGATATTGTGGATATTAGAGTCCAAATCCTACATGAGTGTTAAGATAGTCCTAGTGCGAGACATCCTGGTATACAAAAAACACGACCTTATTAAAAGATACTTTTATTGGAAAAGAATGAAAGATCATGTAGGGGCGTATGTTCAAAAGTGTGAACAATGAATGCCAAGTTAATAAAGTTGAAAGACTTAAAGCAACTGATCTATTACATCCATTGGAAACTTCCAACAAGAAGTGAGAAAATATTTCGATAGATTTTGTTATCGGACTCCTAGACAATAGCAAAACTACAATAATGGTTGTAAGGCCCAATTTAGCTTAATAAGGCCCAAACTTATAGTAGAGGCACAAATGACCACTATAAATAGTTGAGGTCATGCTAAATTGGAGGCTATTGTTCATTTGTCTAATTTTGAATTCTAAGTGTTTTCTTGTGTCCTTGAAGCTTCTCTTTGAGAGCTTTCTTGAATGGAACGGTGGTTCATGTGCCTACAATCACATGGAGCTTTGATCATACTCTAACTAGAGGCCCTATTTTTTATATGATCTCCATTCATTAATAATGAATGCTTACTTTGCCTAATTTGGTGATTTTCCTACTTTTATCTACTTTCTTAATTTTTGCTTTGTTTTCATGGTTTCTTGTATTTCCATTGTAATTTGATGTTCTTGTTGCATATAGACTTCTTCTTTTAATTTAGAAAAGCCAATTTCAAGTTTGTCTAAAGTACATTCCATTCAAGCAACACCAATGTATAAATATAGTGTGACATAGCACTCGTTTCCATTTGCTTGAGTGACCTTGTCTCTGTGAAAATTGTAAAGCCATCTATCTTGAGGTTTGGGGGTCCTCTATCAAAACTACTCATTGTACACTTGTAATTTAGTGATTAGGCCAAATTTAGACCTGAATTATCTCGTGATAGTGTAGGTAGCTTACACTTGGGTCGATGGTAGAGGTCTAGTAATATTGCACCTCATAATCTCATTTGTCAATATGGACCAATCATAGTGAAGAATGCACCAAACTGGTCCAATCATTGTAAGAGGTGGCATGTAGGTGGTCCAACCAATGCAAGAGGTGATTTAGAGAGGTTTTTCACTCTTCATGGACCTCGAGCTACTATGAGTGAGAGTGAGATTGTCACACACATGTTGGGAGATCATTCACATTGTTTAAGATGTCCTCACATGTGTGAAAAGTACACATGGTATCATAGCCTACCTAAGGTTTGATTGCATGCATCATGTGTGATGAGATTTTTGGCCTGAAATCTTGATTTTGGGAGCGTAGTTGAATCTAGGTAGCTATCAAGAGTATTTTTGGATCAAAATGTATCTAAAACACATTGATTAGATCCAGGATGGTGACCGAATGGAGATATTTCTAAGTATAAAGCAAGACTTGTAGTGAAGGGGTTTTCTCATAGATATGGTATTGAGTATGCTGAGACCTTCTCTCCTATCGTGAAAGATTCGTCCCTACTTTTATTGTTTGCATATGCAGCTACTTATGACCTTAGGATTGACATCGTGGACAAAAAGACAATGTTCTTGCATGGTGAGCTAGACAAAGAAGTCTACATGGATCAACCTCAAGGATACATCTCGAATTCACTTCCTACTTATGCATGCAGAATGCATAGGAGTATCTACGGTCTGAAGCAATCAGCATGACAATGATATAAGAAGAAAGATCAAGCCTTGAAATCCTTAAGATTCAATCCACTAATAGTTGATTCCAATATTTATGTAAGAATTACAGATGGGAAGATCGTCATTGTAGTTGTATATGTGGATGACACTTTGATACTCTGCAAAAGTGAAGAGCTTATTGCTGAGGTGAAGTATGACATCTCGAAACATTTTGAGGTTGCAGACCTGGGAGAAGCCAGATATTATCTTGGCTTACAGATTGACAGAGACTATGAGGGAGGTAAATTGTACCTTCATCAGTCTAGATATACCGAGAAGATCTTGGAAGATTTTGGGATGCTGAGTTGCAAAGGAGCAAATACTCCAATGCTTGCAGGAACAGTCCTGACAAATGAAGATTGTTCAAAGACTGAAGAAGAAAGAGAATTGATGCAGCATACACCATACATGAAGTTGATCGGATCACTGATGTATCTTGCAGATAACACACGTCCTGACATTGCTTATGCCATATTCAAGATGAGCCAATTTTGTATAAATCCAAGCTCATTGGAAGATTGCAAAACGAATTTTGCAATAACTTCAATTAACGAAGGACTTTGGATTGTGTTATTCTCGTGATGTAGGGCTCCAGGTGCTTTCTTATAGTGATGTTAGTTGGGCATCTCTCAAGGACGATTGCAAAAGTGTCTCAAGAGGATGCACCATCGCATCAGGAGCAGCAATTCTCTGGGTCAGCAGACGATTGTGGCTTAGTCATCCTGCGAATCAGAGTACGTAGCAGCAACAAAGATGGCCAATGAAATCATTTGGCTCAAACAGTTCCTTGACAAACTGGGTGAAACAAGGAATGAGCCTCTGATTTTGCAGATGGACAATACATCTGATAAAGAATCTTGTGTTTCACTCAAGGACGAAACACATCGAAATCAAGTATCACTTGATAATAGATCTGATCGGAAAGAAGATGTTGCAGACTATTTTCATTGGAACAAAGGAGATGGTGGCTGACATTTTCACAAAGGCCTTACACAAAGTCTGTTCGAGAAATAGAGGAGTAGTCTTGGAGCCATCAAGCTACCATGCTTTGAGAGAGAGCTGAAGAAACAAAACGTTTCTATTACCAAAGTTTTGCTAGCTTTCAGCTCTTAGTTTGATGAAAAGACACGAAGCAAAAATGTTTGCAAACAGGCTGACGAAAAGACATGAATGCAAAATATTCGTGAAAGTAAAATGTTCGTGACACAACAAGAGAAAGTCAGATGACGCAAAAGTCAAACGACTCGAAGCGACACAAAAATCTTTGCGATACTTTTTCAACCTTCATGCTCCAAAGGATCAGGAAGATCATACAAGTACCATGAGATACAAAACCCTTGATCTGATATGATGACGTCAGCAAAAGAGTGTTAGGACGTGCCTAACCCGCCATTCTTGTAATTCATGATTAGTTATAGATTGCTTAATCTATCTAATCAGAGATGCTACTTTGAATGTATGCAATTACTAGATGTATAAAATACATATAGTAGCAGATAGAAAAATATGTAGAATAGAAGTCCGTCTGTGAGTGAGACAATTTTGTAAACAAGATCTACAGAGATCCAAGAAGTTTGCTAGTAAGTGATACGCTACTCGTGAGAGAACATTATTTTTCTCTCACACCAATGCGTTGTGTGGGTCTGTCATACAACGCTCGAAATCAAGAGGATCAATAGATGATACTGTAGCTATTACGAACATATCACTCTCAATTTTTGTCCGATCTCGAATGAATTACTGTCTACTATTGCTTGTGTATGTCATTCACCTGTTTATCAATTCCGCATACTACTAGTTTTGTTGAATGTTGTATTAATCTATAACGTAGATCAGCAGTGTCTGTCTACTTTCTAGAGGATTGTAGGAATGATATAGCAGGCAGTGACCAACAATCATATCTGAAATCCATCCGAATCGATTTCATTTGCGATTAATTTGATTTTGCTTCAGCAATGTCAATATCAGAGCTCGTTCAAGTGTCGCTTCACTTCGCTTCATTTTGTCTAGTTTTGCTTTGTTTCGTTTCGTTTCGTTACAGAGCCTAATTGATATTTGCAATTTGTGTTTTATTTTTTGCATCATGTTGTAATAATTTAGTTGATGGATTGTATTTCTCTATCAGTATCTAAGATAACTGATAATGGCTACACTGTTACTTTCTCTTCTGAATAGTGTACAATCTTCAAGGAAGATACCACTTTGACTACATGCACTAGAATTGGAAATCTATATGTACTCTCTGACTCAGTTGCACTAGCTAGTACTTCTCATGAAAATGTAAATGATCATGCTATTCTGTGGCATAGTCGATTTAGACATGTGAATACAAAATCACTTTCTTACATGCGTTGTAATAATCTAGTTGATGGATTGTATTTCTCTCTGTTATTGGATAGGAAATCATTTTTATGTGAATCTTGCATCTATGGCAAACACTCTAGAAGCAATTTTCCCAGAACACATTCCGTCAAAACAAAGCATGTATTAGATCTTGTACATAGCGATCTTTGTGGTCCAATGTCAATTCCATCTGTAGGAGATGCACTCTATTTAATCACCTCTATAGATGTTTATTCTAGATGGTCTATAGTCATGTTTGTAAAACATAAATATGAAGACTTTGAATGCTTCAAGAGATTCAAGGCCATGGTTGAGACCGTTTGAATTAACAAATTGAGTGTCGAGAAAAGTTCTTAAATAGTTCTCGAAAATACTTTGAAAAATATCTTACAAGGTGAAGCACTCCAAAATGATGGCGGTGGCGAATACGTCTCCAACGAGATGTCCGACTACCTGGCCGAACACGACATTCGAAGACAATTCACAACTTCCTATTCACCTCAGCAAAATGGGATTGTAGAAAGGAAGAATCGAACGCTTCTCAACTCAGCTAGATCTATGCTACATCAAGTCACCTGTCTGCGAAATTTTGGGCAGAAGTTACTGTCACATCCTTTACATGCAGAACAGATCCAACACAAAAGCCGTCGACAACAAAACTCCTTATGAAATATGGCATGGACACAAGCCTAGTGTCAGCAATTTAAAAATATTTGGTTGTATATGTTTTCATATTCCTAAATACTTAGGAAGAAGCTGGATCATAGGCCAAATGAATGTATTTTGATTTGCTATCATGATGGACATAGAGCTTATAGAGTTTATGATCCATCCACCAATGTAGCATTTGTTTCTAGGAATGTAATCTTCCGAGAACATAGATACTATTATTTCAAACAGCCATCAATAAATGATGCTATGTCATTTCATCCTATTTTATGCAACATAGAGTCTTCCAATCATGATGCTTCTTCTACAAATCCTACAACTGCAACTACAAAATTTTATAGTACCTATCACCAGACCAGACCAAGCCAGCTCGAGCAAATCTGGACAAGTTCAAGAAGAAGCACCATTGTATTCTGGTCAACCAAATGTTCACAGATCCTCACGGACTTGAATAGTTCCTGAGAGGCTACACCTCAATCTTTCTGGACTTTGTCAAAAGAACTAGAGACCCTAACTGAAGCAATAAACTCTAAGGATGCTATGAAGTGGCAAGAAGCTATGGAAAGCGAGTACAACTCACTTTTGATAAACCAGACCTGGACACCGGTCGACTTCCCCACTCACAAGAGAGTTATCGACAACAAGTGGATCTTCAAGAAGAAGATCAACTCTGATGGTTCCATTGCAAAATGGAAAGCACGGTTGGTGGATAAAGGATTCACTCAAGTCCAAGGAGTGGATTATCAAGAGATTTTTAGTATACAGTCAATCAGGACTCTGATTGCGTTAGCAGCCATGGAAGACCTCGAGATGCATCAAATGGATGTCAAGACAACATTTCTCAACATCTACATCAAAGAGGAGCTGTATACCTTCCAGTCGGAAGGATTTGAAGTCAACGACCAAGAGCACAAAGTGTGCAAGCTGCACAAGCAATCTATGGTCTGGAACAAGTTGAAAGGGCATGATTTGAAAGAATCAAGTCTTATCTTATTCAATTGGGTTTTGCAAACAATTCAAGTGATTGTAATGTTTATTCCAAGCATATAGGTGTCCATTCAGTTCACATAGCTCTTTATGTAGATGATACATTTATTTTGTCTAACGACACTTCTTTAGTGCACACTACTAAGAGTGATCTGTCAAAAGAGTTTGACATGACTGATCTAGGCGCTGTTCATTCTTTTCTAGGAATTCACATTACTAGAAATAGACTTCAAAAGAAGATCTATATATCTAGAAAATATTCTAGAAAAATTTAATATATCTAATTGATACACCAATGGATCCAAGTATAGTATTGACTCAATATTCTTGTGATAAGACTGAAAGTGAAGTACTCAACTTAGCGAGTACCCTTTTCATTCACTAATCGGATCTTTGATATATGCCATGCTATGCACTAGACCAGATCTAACATACACTGTTAGCACATTAAGTCAATTCATGTCTAATCCCAAGATCTCTCATTGGAAAACATTAAAGAGTGTGATGAGATATATTCAAGGAACTTTAGATCTCATTTTGTGTTATGCTATTGACCCACTCATCTTGCAAGGCTACTCTGACTCAGATTGGGGAGGAACGGTCTCTATTAGAAAATCTACCTCGGGGTTCTGTTTCTATCTGGCAGGGGGACCGATTTCATGGAATTCAAGAAAGCAAAAATTAGTCATGCTTTCTTCGACCGAGGAAAAGTATATCACAACATGTCAAGCTTCAAAAGAAGCTATATGGATCAGGTTATTACTTCACGATTTGTATCACACTCAATTCATTGCTACTATCATTTTGTGTGACAATTTGAGCTGTATTTCATTGTCGCTGAATCCCAGATTTCATGGCAAGTCTAAGCACATAGAAATACAGTATCATTTTATTTGGGAGAAAGTGTTCTCAGGGCAAGTGATTCTTCAATACTGCTCCACAATAGAAATGGTTGGAGACATTTTCGCCAAACCGCTTCCTGGATCAAGCATCAAAAGTTTTTCAACATGCTGAACCTGACGAAGATACCAAGGCACCAACCGTGGTCTTAAGGGGGACTGTTGAAAATTAAGTCCACAGTTGTCTCCTTAGTGAATACTAGTATCTATTTCAAGAATCTTCTTGCATGTTTGTTGATCATTGATCTAGGGTAAGATGCAACCTACTTTGGTTCTATGTTTGCTCATCTGATACCTACAGGAATCATGACCGAATTACTCGAAGTCAACTTCATCGACTTCCCAGCTAATCTACATCATATCAAAGGGTATCCATTCACGTATGTTTCTACATTCAAATGTCATGCTATTCGAAGAACATCGAAGACCTGGCCATCTTCGATGACTTCGACCGACGGTTCACTAAACAACTTCAAAGTCCATGTCAGTGATCCTGAGTCGTTTGACCATGTATTCATTATACAACTGTCATTCTATCATTATAAGTCAAGTACCTCTTGAGTACAACGAAGTACTTAGTTAGATGATAGACATTTATTGTAATTAGATACATGAATGCGATGTATAAATAGATCTTCATCACACATTCTTTGTGATGCTCTTCCAACAGAGCGAATGATATTGAGCATCCAAGTTATGCCTCATTTTTCAGGCTGTAATATATTCAGTGTTGTTCAAGCTTTCATTGTAATATAGAAGCAACACGTTCTTCATCTGTGTTTAACGCAGATGTATAATATTGTGATTTTGATTACACTCTGACTACTTGTTCACGCTTGTTCACTCACTTTGATCAGATCACGGACATCAACAGCTCCTTATCTAAAGACCACTAGGGAAAACCCCTAAGATGAGGATTGAAAAACACAAGAGAGACTATGAGAAAAACGCCCAACCAAACCTAGATCCCTCCTAGAGTTCCCTCATTGATCTACCCCCCAAGCCATGCCATGTGATAGCAAGAGGCGAAGAGCTCAAATGGTAACCTAGACCAAAGTTGTCGATGGAATAATCACTACCTCAATATATTGAGAGTAGGATCATGTGCATGAACCCATGCAATTCCCATGCAGGTCAACTATAAATAGGTCACAATTCTTCATGCATTCCTCCTGCCTATATCCGCCAACACACGTACATACACTACTCCATATGTCTCAATTAGAATGTTTGGGTCCTCTCAACATCATTAATCTCCAACAGGCCTCGACATGGAATAAAATCTAGTCATGACCAATAATCTCGAACACTAGAGGGCCGGTCTACCATATTAGGACTATTCCATGTCCTTTGTTGAATATGGCCGTAACATTCTTTCTCCCTTAAACAGGTTCTGTCCTCAAAATGGGAAAAAAGATACATGAAACTATTCCTTACACTTTCAAGTCTCACATGAAAAAGAATGATTGATGAAAGTGATAAAGTATTAAGCACCTTTAAAAGGAGAAGTTTGCATAGGACCATACAAGCCACAATGAATGAGGTGAAGAATGCTTCAGTAGTTGTTGCATGACCTTTGCATTTGTCAAGAACACATAATTGACCTTTGTTTTGTAAGAAGAAGATGAGGAAGTGATATGTAATTTATGAACCAAATTGTTATGATGCATGAACTTGAGTAATCTCATGTTAAGGTGACCAAGATATTGATGCCAAAGCTGGTTCTAATCCATTGTAGAAATTGAAAAAGATTTTTTTTTAGAGACTAAAGCATTATCATGGCATAAGGTGTGCAGATGATATATATAGCCTTTGGCTATAAAATCGGATTTGTTATCTATGATCACACATTACTTATTGTCAAACTGAATTGTACACCTTGATCTATAATTTGACTAATCAATAGCAAGTTCTGAGTTAAGCTAGAAACATATAAAACATCTTGGCAGCTCATGATGTTTGCCATATTTCACAACTTGTTTTTCTCCATGTTGGATTGAGAGAGAGAGAGAGAGAGAGAGAGAGAGAGAGAGAGAGAGAGAGAGAGAGAGAGAGAGAGAGAGAGAGAGAGAGAGAGCATGATGGGACACTTTAATTTGAAACCTTAGCATGGACCACTATTATGCCTAGTAAGCTTGTATGAAACTCGCTTAGTTAAATGCCAGAAGATCTAAGCTTTTCTAATTGTCATATTCCTTTAGTTACGCCATCCAATTTTTCTCTTAAGAAAATTTGCTTTGACTATTGACTTTTTTAAAAGGTACGTCAAATTATTAGAGTAAAAACAATGGGTTCCATAAAAACAATCCCAAACCGAACAATGATTAGTTGAAATTCTAAACTTTAAAATATGCATTTCTTATAGTTAAGAATGGAAATCTTAATTAGAGATGCATGTTGTTATGTTTAAGAAGGTAAATTTGAATATTTGGACTTTCTATGAAATTTGACTTTTTAAACAATTTGTTTTAAACAGAAGGATGAGTTTTTAATTTTTCAAATGTATAGCAAACATGCCTATGAACACGAGTTGCGCTTGCAAATGTCAAAGGGTGACTTCCATCCACCAAATCTTAAAAAATAACTTTTCCGTAATTGAATGCAGTGCAAAAATCAACAAACACGTTGGACAATTGTTGAGATTGACATCTTATCGCTTAGATTCAAATTTTCGAAGTTTTTCACGAATAAAATATCAGCTAGTCTTAATTTTTATTGTTGAGATTGGCATTTTATCGCTCTAGTTTCAAGTCTCTAAGTTTTCAATCAATAAAAATTCAACTAGTTCTAATTATAAATTCCAAAATATAACATTCTAATTCTAGTAATTTATCGACTTCATCGATATCATTAGAGTTTTTTTAATAAGGTTGACTCGAAGTTTTTTAAAATCAGTCAAACACCAATGGATTTCTAAGAAGTAGAATTTTTTTTTTAAAAATAATTTTGAAAATTTTGAGAAATGTTTGGAGCAATAAGTCAAATAGACACACTTATAAAGGCCCCCCACGACCACCACAAATCTTTTTGATAGAGAAAGTGGCGCCACCGACGCGCCATTGAACCGCCCATGTGGCCGCACTGTCACTTGGGCCTCTTCCACACCACCTCCCAATCCTTATGCATTTTATGCGCCTCCCTCAACTACAACGGTGGGCGGCCAGCCTCTGCCGCCGGCTGCAGCCTCCTATTTCTCGTATTTAGTGCCACGACCGGATTCCAAGCCCCCCCGGTGGATCTCATCACCTACGTTCAGATCTCGCCACGTCTCTTTTGTCAACCATTCAGAAATCTCCAAGTGGCAAGCGTAACACGTGGTAAAAATCCAGGCGTCCGCGCGTGGAAGGTATCGCGCTGCCTAAGTCCCACGGCCCATGGTTCCGTTTCTCTCTTCTCTTTCTTTCTCTCTTCTCTTTGTCCTTTTGACATTCTGCCAAAGGATATGCTGCCATCGCCATCATCCATGGATCCAGCTCCGTCTCTTCTTGCATAACCCAGCTTCTATGGCAGACCCAGTCTTCAGGCTGAGATCATCCATGCGCTGCTGTGATGCCCTTCTTCGGTTATGTATCATGGTATCAGTTATCTGCTGATGCTGACTAGATATCTTAAGTCGATCCCTCCCTAATGCATTACTTTATAACATTTCGCATGATCTCAATTTGTTTTGCATGTTGGCGTCCTTGAACTTTAGTTACTGTTCAAATTAAACGGAATCTTCCTCGAATCATGCATTAATTTACGTCTTGGCCTTGCTATTGTCAACGTCTTTGCATGTGTCATGTAAATTTTAGCTCACTTGAACTTTAGTTACTGTTCACTCCAAATGGAATCCTCCTTAATTCGTTAATTTACGCCTTGGCATGATCTTAATTATTGTTGCGAGGGTGTGGATTTTAGCTTCTTTGAATTATATTTACTGTTCAGCCTAAATGACTTCCTCTTTAATTTATTAATTTACATCTTAGTTTTTGCAATCATGTGAATTTTATTAGCTTCCTTGATTTTTAACTTCTGCACTTTAATAAACTAAACGGAATTATCCTTAATTCATCAATTCGCAACTTACCATGATTTTCAATTTTTTTGCATGTATGTGGATTTCAGCTTCCTTGAATTTTAGTCGATGTTCAAAGTAAATGGAATCCTTGGAGTCCTCAATGCAGAATCCAGATCTTACTTTGATCTCGGAATATTTTGTATGTGGTTTTGAGCGTCCTTGAACCTTAATTATTGCTCAAAGTGGGATGAAGTCCTCCTTCATGCATCAATTCACATCTTAGCATGATTTCGAAATTTTGAGCATGATGTTGTTTTTTAGCTTCCTTGAGCCTTAGGTACTGTTTAACGTAAATGGAATCTTCCTTGAAGTATGCATGTGCAGATTTAGGATGTGACGACTAAACATATTCCATATACTCAACCTTTGTTTGACGTTTTTGCATGTATGGAGGTGGTGAGCTGCCAAGAGATCCCACAAAAGAAAATCCAATCTACTCATGATTTGGTTTTGTGAGTTGTAACTTAGAATGAGTTGAAGGTAAAGAATATGCCGATTGCTGACCGTGAATAATGAATCGGTGTGAGCTCAACCTCTTGCCGCTTTTGAGGACGGCTATTGTTTATAAATCATGATGTGGCACGATATGGCTTTGACTTTTCCTGATCTTTTTGCACTTTGAAGGAAGTTCGGTGGCATCAGCAGCTTCTTTGGCTCTTTCCTTGTGATGCGTTCTAGGCTTACGCTGCATTCCCGTTTGTTGCAAGTCAGCGCTCTCGTGAGTTGTGGCTTTCCGTTTTCGCATTTATGCCCGTGAAAGACTTTATATCTTTGCCCCGTATCGAAGCGTCTTGTCTTACGTTGCAAACATTGCGAGCTGATGTGCGGATATTAAGCTTCTATCGTTTGGAGTGTTCATTTTGTATTGATTCTTCATCGAACAACTTTTATTCAATGCTTATTCTTGTTTGTATTGATCACATGCAAGCAGTTCCGGAATCACTTCAGTCTAGGTGGTAACGAATTGGTTGAGACACTCGTAGAGCATACATTAATTTTTTAATTCCAGCTGTAAAAATCGCTTATAAACTGCCAAGAACTTAGAATTGCAATTGGTTTAGCCTATGTTTTGGCATGCCGATTTGAAGAATGGGATTGATTCTCTTTGGCATCGTTACTTGTAATCTTAAATCTACTTCTAGTTCTCGGCTGAATCCTTAGAAACATAAGATTTAGATATGGGCAGCGGATGGAGGACAGCAAAGGCGCTTCTCGGTATTTCTACCTGGAGCTTGTCTTGTACAAGGCCTGATGAAACCTTCCGCAGGGAATTCAACGATAGTGGTTCTGGCAAAGATCGATGTCATATAGAAAAACAAATCGGTTCAGATTCAGATTTAGGCGGGGGCAATCTTCTTTCCCCCTCTCGACTTAATCTCATCCAGAAAAGCATCCGTTTTACTCGAGTAAGTTACATCTTGATATTTTTGAATAAAGCAATTATGATTGATGCTGCAGTAAATTAGCTTTTGTCTCATCGGGATCGTGCATCTAAATTTTGTGCTGTTTACAGTCTTCATGTGCAATATGTCTGGAGAGCATAAAACAAGGGCAAGGGCATGCCCTTTTCACTGCAGAATGTACGCACACTTTTCATTTCTCGTGCATCGCGGCAAACGTTAGGCATGGAAACTTCTTCTGCCCTGTTTGTAGAGCAAAATGGAAAGAAGTCCCTTGGCAAGCGCCTCTAATTAAAGGCGTTCATGAGGAACGAGCAGCAGTGAGGAGACTTGATCGGGAGGCGCAAAGACTGTCTCAACAGCGTGATGCTGAGAACGATCCAACTAGAAGCGAATCTTCTTTTCAAATTCTTCCTCATGCCAACGCAAATCGACAACGCTACCAGTTGACCACACCTTCTGAGCCGAATGTTTTTGATGACGATGAGCCATTGAATGAAGGGACAGCTAGCGAGGAACTCTTGGAACGGTTAGATAATGGCCAAACCATATTGTGTGAAGAACGCAATTCGCAAGAGAGTGAGAGCATGGACATCATGGCGATCTCTCGCAGCAATCAAGCTGGTCACACAGTAGAAGCTGATGGTGAGAGACATGGACTAGATGCTCAGGAAAACATTGAAGCAATCGAGAAACCGGCACTCTGTGCAAGAGAAGAAGGAAAGGAGTATAAGATCGAAATGACAGCTTATGTGGAGATGGAATCGGTATTGTACTCGCAGGCTCGTGACAATTTCACCGTGCTTGTCCACTTGAAATCTCCAGCTGCAAAACGAGGTACTTCGAGCATCTTGGCAAATCAACTTGATGAAGAACACGAGTCAACTCTCCAGCCGTCACCAAGATCGCAAAATTGCGTTGATGGTTTGCTTGAGAGTTCACCCTGTACCGATTCTCGCACTCCTATCGATCTGGTGACTGTTTTGGACGTGAGCGGAAGTATGTCAGGTGGCAAGCTTCGCCTCCTGAAGCGAGCAATGGCGTTTCTCATATCCAATCTCAGGTCCGAGGATCGTCTCTCAGTGATTGCCTTCTCATCTTCCGCAAAGCGTGTGCTGCCATTGCGAAGGATGGTGGAGCCTGGTCGGCAGTCGGCATTGCGGGCGGTCGATTCTTTGATCTCTGCTGGTGGAACCAACATAGCCGAGGGATTAGCCAAAGGTGCAAAAGTGTTGGAGGATCGACGGGTTCGCAATCCTGTTGCGAGCATCATTCTCCTCTCAGATGGGCAAGACATGCACGGTTTCAATATGCATAGGGAATTATCCTCTCCACATCTGAGAGGAAGGTCAAATCATCAGAAGCTGCTTCTTCCTATCAGACAATGCACGAGGCAAGGACACCCCCGGATTCCAGTTCATACTTTTGGCTTGGGCACCGATCACGATGCAACAGTCATGCATTCCATAGCCCAGATTTCCGGAGGAACTTATTCATTCATACAGACAGAGGCAGCAGTTCAAGATGCCTTCGCTCAATGCATAGGGGGCCTTTTGAGTGTTGTGGTTCAGGATATCGAAGTGAAAATTTCTTCTGGTATGGACAAGATCCAACTCAAGAAACTTCATGCTGGAAGCTATGACAATAGCATCAACGACTCCTGTGATACTGGTTTGGTAAAGCTAGGAGATCTGTATGCTGATGAGGAACGAGATATTCTAGTAGATCTGAGACTCCCAGCAGTGGATAAAGCTCCAATGGAAAAGCAGTCCAAGATGGTAATTCTGAAAGTTCAGTGCACTTATAAAAATCCTGTGTCCAGGCGATCATTTTTCATCTCCATGCCTGAAATATCTGTCTCTCGGCCAATTTACGTATTCAAAGAGCAGCTGACGGCGAGCGTTGAGGTTGACAGTCAAAGAAATCGGCTACTCACTGCACAGAGCATTGCAGACGCCGGTGAAATGGCAGACAGAGGCGACATTGCAGGCGCGCAGCGAGCATTGCAGCTCGCAAAGACTGCTCTGCGCGAATCTGTGGCATGGCAGGCTGGAGACCAATTATCAAAAGCACTTGACACAGAACTTTTTGAGATCCAAACAAGAATGTCAAACCGGCAGCTATATGAAAGAACAGGCAGGGCGTATGCTCTTTCAGCACACAATTCTCACTTTGGCCAGAGAGCTGCCACAAGAGGAGATTCTGTAAGTAACCATAGCTCTGATTATCAGACACCTTCCATGGTTGACATGATCTGTCACTCTCAAACATTTGGATCGTCGACGCAATCAGCTTCTGCACATTCATCCACTCCAGGAGCATCCCAAAAGCAGTCCATACCCAGAAGAAGCAATCGAAGGGTCAATGCAATTGCATAGATCGTGAGTTTTGAGAAGCTGTAGTCTATGTACACATTTTCATTCCAACTCTTGCACTTAAACTTTTAAGGTGCAACTAGCAAGTAGTAGTAGTTCACATTCTTTGCCAAGGTTTTTAGACCTTAATCTTGAACCCTTTAAACATGTGGTAAGTTGTAGGACCTTGGCTCCATTGCTGTATGATTACACATCTTATGACAAATCCAAATTCAATTTCTGTCAAAGTTATTCCCATTAGTGATTTTCTATGAAATTCTTGAACCCTTTAAACATGTGGGAGAAGGCCCACCACGGGAGGTCCTTTTTTAAGATTGGGAACCCAAGCAAAGGACAAGGCCGGATCACAATGAAAGGCCCGAGGCCCTCAAGCCTTCCCCTTCTTAATGCCGAGAGTGAAATACCGTTTTTCTATTAAAGCTACTCCCATTCTCTTGTGATCTAATGTTTGAACACAAGGTAGTTGCGGGTGGTTGTGTTGTTGACAAGTAGGGGCCGATTTAGCCTTGGTCAATTACTAAAGATGTATATATACCATATATTTGTACAAATTCATCTACTCTCTATTGGTGTGGCATATTCATCTAGCATCCATTAGTCAATTTAGTGCATACACTCTCTATTAGTTATGGAAAATATAATTGCACTTCTAGAAACCATCCTAAGAGATATGTGGCACCATTTGCCACTACCAAAAAGAGTTGATACTAAAATTGCAAATTTTTATAACAATATTGCATACAAACAACATTAGATAGGGCCTCCCAAGTGCCACTTCCTTGACCATATTGTGAAAAGTGAGAGCTAAGATCATAGAATGCTATAGTGTAGATCAAAATTAAGTGCACAATTTGAAGGTGATATATGAGAGCCTAATGATTAAAAGTATCACTATCTCTAGTGTACATGGAAATAGCAACATGAGTTTCTAAAATTTGAGAGCATCATAGCCTATAAAGGGTTTACATTCAAGGTTTGAAGACATGCACATTGTTTTGATAGGTGAACCTATCCTATGAAGATGTATATATCTTCAATGCCATCAATTCTACCATGGAGAGGTAGATGGTGTGTACATGTGGTAAGTCAAAAAATGTGTACCATATGCTTGCTACAATTAACATCGATGTATGAAAGGAGTTGATAATATGGGACATCAATATTCCATCATTCTTGATTGTGACTTACATATACGCAATCTTGAGGGTGAGTCTTGATTGATTCTAGTTTGACACACTAATGGAATAGGCCACCTAGCTTCTAGAATCCATCCTAACTCACCCTTGAGTCACAGAGCTATCAAAATTGTATAATGTCAAACTACAATGCATACTTCAGAGATACTAGCATATGATACCACTAATATCCACCTCTTGTCTAGCTCTAGCAAGCATATGCTTAAGAATTATCCTAGTACCCCACCTGTGCACACCATCCACTAATAAATTTTATTGGTTATTAATAACGTAGATTAGCAGTGTCTGTCTACACTATGGAAGACTGTAGATCTGATCTAGCAGCAGTAGCCGCCAGTCAAAATCAAATTCTATCCAAGTAAAGTGAACTTGTTGTTCGTGCTAAGATAAACATCGGTTGTATCAGAGCAATCAAGGTTCGAAGAGAAGAGAATGCGAACACGAATCCCTTTTAGTTTCTTTTCGTGGAACAATCGCCAGTTCGACCTACCTTCTTCTCATCCAGTAGTGATATTAGAACTGCTCACAATCAAAGTCAAATCAACATTCTCAACAGTGGTATCAGAGCCAATAACAACTTCAAAGCCGACTGAAGCTTTTACAACAAGAGCCAATCAGAGCCTATCAGATCTCTGAAGGCGATCAGATCCAAGAGATCATACATTTAGAACAAGGAGCCAGAAACAAGCTGAAAGACATAGTTCACAACGATGGCATCTATAAGTAGCATACAGTCGAAGATCTGCACCATCCTTGACTCATCCGGGTCTAACTTCCTAGCATGGAAGGTAAAGATCTCTCTTATCTTGAAGGGAGAAAGCTTATGGCCCTGGGTGGACGGCACCGAAGAGATGCCTACAACCATCGACAAAGACCTATGAGAGTGGATAGAAAGGAACGACAAGGCAGTAGCCACCTTATCCTCCTCCATCGAAGATAGCCAGACGCTTGACCTCGCGACATTCTCTAATGCAAGAGAGGTTCCAAACAAAATCACGCAGCCAGATAATACTTCTCAAAGACTAGCTGACCAACCTACGATAGGATGGCAAAGACCTCACATCCTTTATCGGAAAGATGAAAGATCTATTCCTTTCGTTACACAACGTCGGAGCAAACAATGTGTTGTCTCAACAAAGAAGCAAATCACCTACTTGCTACGAGCTTTACCAAGATCCTTCCAGACTACCCGAACATTGCTAGCCAAAGATCCACACAGGACTCTTGAAAATGCGGTTATCGAGATTAGAGAAGAAGTCGAAGTTCCTGAGCACCGTGATCACAAGGACACCTTTGATCAGGCTCTCTACAACAGTAAGGAGAAGCCAAAGAAACCGTTCAGAACTAAGAGGGAGTCAGACCGAAAACAGGATCGAGATCAGTAGACGGAGACAGTCACCAAAGGCAAATGGAAGAGCAAAGACAAGCCAAGACAACAAGACGGCGAAAAGAAAACATGTGTGAGATGTAAGCGAGAAGGCCACACAGTCGATACGTGTTGGCTGAACCCGAAGATCGAATGTATCCATTGCCATAAGAATGTGAACTTGAAGGCATTAAATGCGGTCACCAAGAAATATCATTTTCCTTTACCATTTATGGATAGTGTTCTGGATCAGAAATGCACAAAAATGACCAACAGGTCTTTGTATCTGCAGAAATACAAAGAAACTGGCCACAGGCAGAAACAACCCCGGACAATAATTGCCTACATAATGGTTTCAACGAAGGCCAAGACCCGAAGACACAAAGGTCAAATGAACGAAGACCCGAAGGCGAAGATGCGACGATCGAAGACCAAAGGACCTCGAAGGGAGAGACGAAGGCCGAAGGAAGACACGAAGCCACAAAGCTCGAAACACCCAAAGACCGAAAGTTGGCGGATCTTCATGCTCCAAAGGAGGTCGAGCAAAGTACCAGGAGGAGAACCACCTCCATGGGTAATGCCGACGACAAACTGAGTGTCATTAGAATGTGCTTAACCAGCCGTTCTTGTATCATTGATTAGACTAAACCATTTCTCTCAATCCATATATAAACAAGACAAACTTGAGAGAATCGGTTGAACATCAATGTGAGCTAGGCATAGAACTGCCAGAGATGTCCAAGAGTTCACTAGTAAGCGAGACTGTTTGATATAATTCGTGAGAGACATAGTATCTCTTGTGCCAACGTGTTGGGTGAGTTTGTCACACAACGTTCAAGAAAAGATCATTGATAATGCATTAGTTGTAATACACATGTTTTCTTTATCTTGAATGATATCGAATGTTTTGATGTCTTGTACATGTTCAGTTGTTTATTCTTATTCCGCACACTGGCTCATTCTTGTTGAATGCTTAAACAAATTAATAACATAGGTCAGCAATGTTTGTCTACACTCTGGAAGATTGTAGATCTGATCTAGCAACAATAGCCGCCAGTCAAATCGAATTCTATCTGAGTATAGTGAACCCGTTGTTCCTACCAAAATACACATCAGTTGTATCAGAGCAATCGAGGTTCGACGAGAAGAGAGTGCGAACGCGAATCCCTTTCGGTTTCATTTCGTGCAACAATCGCCAATTTGACCTACCTCCTTCTCATCTATCAGTGGTATCACAATCGAAGTCGAATCGACATTCTATTGAACAAGAAAATATTCCAAAATAATGTGATTTGAAACTTTTAACCTATCAAACCTATAATATATCTACAAAAACGTGATGTAATATCTTAAAAGTAGATATTATTCATGACAGTGATGGTTTGATACCAGCACAATTTGGTACTCCCATTATCACATATATTATGTAATTTTTTTACATAAGAAAGTTATATGGTTGTGAATGATTCACATGATACAGTGGCTCGAGCTATGGTGTCCAAGATTTTTGTGGTATTGGAATATGAAAAGCCAATTTTAATACGTGGCAAAACATGAAAAAAGAAAAGTGGACACAATACCATAAAAGGAAGATGTGTTAGAGATTGTCAAGACACTTATCAAGAGACACTAAGAGAATTATCAGTAGTAAAGAGTGGAGACAAATAATGTCACTTCCAAAGTTGTCTCACATTGAAATCCATTGAAATTTTTGCATCTTGTTAGCATCTTCTTGTAGCTAGAGACAAAAACACAAGATGCCATGTGCTACATAATCGGCGAACCATGGGTAGAATGCTACTTGCAAAACTTGCAAAAATTTACTTGCAGATTGTCAAAACTGCATACTTTTGAGCTTCAAAGGCCTAGAAATTTGTTGGTTTCTCATGGAAATCAACACATCATAGGATATTCCAATGCATAAGCAATATGTCCCACTCTTAGAAAACATGCATACCTTCCTCCTTACATATATCAAGGAAGTTTAACATTGCTACTAAATTGATTTGCTAGAGATTCCTTTCCAAGCCACTTACTGATACATAATAACAAAACTAAGATGAACAAGGCTATATATATATATATGCATGTATGTATGTATTGCAAACATGTCCACTAAAAACAAGCACACTGAAAACACCTTCACTTGGCTTGTATAAGATCCCTACCATGTCATATTTCGGTAGCACAAAGCAGCACAACCACTCCAATGTGAAAAAATTGGCAAAATCTAGCTTGATCTTTTGCACTATCATGTACATAGTGAAATCTCACATGTGTGGAGCATGTTACCACTTGTGGAGGGTAGCCATAATTTTTTTAGTTCATTTATGAAGAGTTTGAATAGTCAATAGCCCTTAATCTTGATTCTGGGAGGTACATTGACTTTTCTACCCCATGCACACATGCACACTTTTCTACCCCACATGCACACATGTTAGTAGTTGATTAGGCCAATTTTGGTGTGTGATGTAGCTCTAGGTAGGTTAGGCTTCTTACACATGGCATGATAGTAGAGGTCTAGTGACACTTTCCTATGTGTTGTCATGAGTGTCATGTGACCAATCAAAAGTCAAAGATCCATGAAATTGGTCCAATCCTAATCAAGGGTCTTTATGTCACTAGACCAATCAAAGTTAGAGGAGCTACGTAAGAGATCCAATCATTTTACTTGCTTTCTACTCCTCTTGGATCTCGAATCACTATTTAGAGGAGCTCACTCTTTGTACAAATTATGAAGTTGAGAGTTAATGCAATTTTGGTTCACATACATTTTTGGTCTATTCTCTCTCTACCTGAGTATGAGTATATTTTCTCTCTCTACTTGAGAGCAACTTGCTTGGTTTTGTCTCTCATAGTGAATTTCACTTTTTTTCTTATGTGAATGTGAAAAAGTAGCTTCTCTTTGGATGATCAAAACTTTTGTTGTAGATGAGAGCTCTTGCCTTGATTCAAAGCTTGATAGATAGCCCTTGAAAATCCGATTTGATCTATATAATAGATACATCTTGTGCAACCTCACATGCATGGAGGTCATTGTAGATCTTTGCATGGTCCTCAAATTTTCATTTTTTTAACATGGTATTAGAGCCTAGTTACATGCATGCATGAATTCTGATCTCCATAAAACAATATTTTGAGTGAAAATTCTAGGTTTGAGAGTGCTCTTGCATCCCAATTGTCTTCTAGCTTCAAATTGGCTAATGACTGATTGATTAGAGTGATTTCTTGGATCATTTGTGAGCATTTAATGTATGAAAAGTATAAGCTACATGTGAGTTGCATCCAATTTTTAATTTTGTAGCAAACTCATCTTTGATCCATTTAGTCCAAGTAGACATTTGTTGGAAAGAGCATCAAGTGTTGATTGAGAAGACCAAGGCCCCAAGGGTTGTTGGTGCATCTTGTTGATGTATGGATCCAATGTTTGAGGGTAAATAGGTGTGCCCACCTGGTGTTTTTTGGATCTTTATGGCTTAATGTCCTTGATCTTGAGTGTTATGTCCAAATTTGAAAGGTTCTCTCAATTCTAGTCAAGTGACAAGGATCTAGGACATTGTTTATAATCAAACAAATCCGTTCCAGCTCTAAAGATTAGAGTCATTGGTCTTTTTGGAGTCCAATAGGGGTGATTGGATCTGAATTTGGTGTGGTTTGGTGCAAATTTGTAGTGCTTTGATTTTGGTGATCAAGGCAAGGCCCAATTTCCAATTGACTAGGTTTTGGTGTAATGTGATTCCTATGTTTGTGATCTAATCTTTCTAGATTTTTGATGTGTTCAAATCTAGTGTTTTGAGGGTCACAAAGTCATTATTGGAGTCCTTTCACATGTGTGTACTTTGTGTGCAAGAAAAGCTTTTGGTGAAGATTGATTCTAGGATTTGTCATAGAGATCTTGTTGTTATAGGATTATATGTCAATGATTCTCTAATCATCAACAATTCAAATTAGTTACTCCATGAGACAAAAGCTCTACTTTTGAAAGAATTCGAAATGTCTGAATCAGGCCCAGTGCACTACCTACTCGATATTGAGATCACAAGAGACAAAGAAAACAAAAGGATTACCATAAGCTAGGAAAAATATCTAATTAGTGTACTTTGCAAGTATGGCATGGAAGATTGTAAGTCAATCGACTTGTCCATGGATCCAGAATTTGAGCTATCGAAGGACATGTGCCCAAAGACTAATGCACAATTGAAAGAAATGTGCAAATATCCCTATTTGTCGATGGTTGGATCGATCATGTATGCCATAATCTGCACACAACTTGATCTATCATACACAGTAAGTACATTGTTGTAATACATGTCGAATTCAGGACTATCACAATGGAAAGCTCTACAAAGAGCATTGAGATACATACATGCCATGAAGCACTATGCCTTGTGCTATGATGAAAATACAGAGGATGCACTAATCCTAAATGCCTATACCGACTCAGATTGGGATGCTAACTATACTCCATTGCGACAATCAGAGCTGCATAGCTTTGTATCTGAACCCGCAAACTCACTCTAGGACTTAGCAAATTGAAGTTCAATTTCATTTTTTGGGTTTTTTTGAAATAGAAAAAGAAAAGAGAAAATAAAAATCTCTCTCCTCGAGAGCAAGATAATTCCACACTTAGTTTTTTCTTCAGAAGTGGTCTCTCATAGTGAATGATACATGTTGAATGATTGATGCATGTTTTGTGTGCTCTTGCCTTAGAATTGTCAACCTAGATTGTGTGAATCAATCTTGTAGATCTATGTGCAATCACACCCACCTTAGAAGATCAAACACATTGATTTGAGAGTCCTCACACATGTGAAAATGTACACATTTACATTGTAGATTGAAGTTGGAACTTGACAAGGGCATGTAAATAGATGTATAGATGTTGATAGAGATTTAGAGTGACTACAAAGCTCTATATAGACATTTATAAAACTTTGACAAAATTTAACCATTTTTTTAAAAAAGCGTAGCAAAGTAGTACTTTGGCGACACAATTTTAGAATACATCTTCATATAACCTACTTCAATGGATGTTACATAGATCATTATCAAGAAGCTATCGATTTTCGTTGAAAGAGGCATTGTGACCTTGGAAAAGAGAAGAGTGAGGCGGGTTGCATCCTTATGTTAATGCTTTCTAAAGATACAAGGAAGACACACATTTGCTAATCTAATGTGGAGAGTTGGCATGCACACTATAAGATCATCAAATAATTCTGTACTAGTGTCTCTTTTTGTGCATTGGTTGTGAACACTTTGCTCTCTTTCTCATTGCCTTCAAGGCTTGTAAACCTTGTCCCCCCCCCCCCAAACAAAAAATCCTTCGCCAATAAGATCTTTGTGGAGGGGAACTTTGTCCTAGGATTCTCTTGAGTTTCTTTCCTACACAATATCCCCCATCAAGAATCTAATGCTTGCCTCAACTCTCCACCCACCCTTGAGATTGTTGCTTCCACCTTTACAAAAATATAAAACCAAAAAAACTAGATGCAAGAGTCATGTTTCTCTTCCCCCCCTTTGAAAAAAGTACAAAAAGGACCAAGAGTGAATCCTAATCTGATCCTCAAGAGGGATTGGTTGTCAGATCACTTGATCTATCAATCTACTTGAGATTAAGATCAGTCTAGATCAATTCTAGACACAAAATCCAAAAAAAAACAATCATTAATTGAAGGTAGGTGTACTTTCTGGTTTCCCACGTGTGAAACCCTGTCTGAGTATGGACTCCAACCTGAAAATCAATTACACATTGATAGAACCTCAAAACAATCAAAACAAATGTAGACAAATGGAGAGAATCACTCAAAATTGCTTCCAAAGCCAAGATTGGGGTCTCACATTCATTATGGCCAAATAAGCCTCTATATATACATTTTTTGAGCTTGAGGTACTGATCATGTATCAGATCTCACACGTGTGAGGATGCCTTGTCACCATCATGCAATTTGACAATTGGATCAAAACTTTTCATTTTGGGCATTTTTGGTCTATTTTCCTACTATATGGAGATCTTCATGGAAATCTTCTAGAAGCAAAAACTCACCTACTTCAGCTATTTTCACACGTGTGAGCTGTCCTCTACAGATGGGATGTGACACCTATTCAAAATATTTGGCTCATGCAGTCATTAGATTGGTGCCATGTGTCATATCTCTAGAAAACTAGTTTTTGGCCATTTTAGCCACTAGAACTTGAATTAAAAAATATGTACAACATATATGATTATGGTACATAAAAAGTACACTAGTTTCACACATGGGAATAGGCTCCACACATGTGTGTCTATCCTATATACAAGATGCTTATTTTTGCATTTTTCACACTCCTCAAAAATCTAGCCTGGTAAATCTAGCATAGATCTATCTATATCCCCAAGAGCCAATCTTAATTTTATAAATGGATCTTTAGGCAATGCCTTGGTGATTCTTTCCATAAGTTAAATCAACAAGTTTCCAAGTTTGATTTTTCATTAATGCATCAAACTCTACTTGCATAGCTTTCCTCCAATATTGAGATTTAAGTGCTTTCTCAAAACTGTTGTCACTATAAGTAGCGTTGATGGCTCAATCCTTGTCCTTGTTGATGTTCTTGGCACCTTTGGACTTGGAGTAGGTTCCACTTGGTCTTCATCTTCATGAAGCTCCTCCTTGGCCATAGCATGATCTTTGAGAAGTTGAGTGTTGTTGGAAGTCACCTTTCCTTTGGCTTGGAGAGATTCATCAAAAAGTACATCTCTACTAGCAACAACTTTTTTTGTAATAGGATCATATATCCTATAAGCTTTCTTACTTTCACTATAACCAACAAAGATGCCTTTGAAAGAAGTGGCATCTTCCTTTTTCCTTGTTTCTAAAGGAATATATACATAACAAGTACATCCAAAAACTTTCAAATCACTAAGATTTGGCTTTTTGCCAAACAATACTTCATAAGGTGTAAGTTCTTTAATGGCACTATTAGTCATTCTATTACAAAGAAAGTTTGCACATAAAATAGCTTCTCCCCAAAATGAAATAGGAAGAGATGCATCTAATCTCATAGCTTTAGCACACTCACATAGTGTCCTATTCTTTCTCTCAGCTACTCCATTTTGTTGTGGAGTATATGTACAAGTAAACTCTCTCTTTATGCGATTAGTTTCACAAAACTCTTTCATCCTATTGGAGATGTACTCCCCTCCATTATCACTTCTTAATACTTTCAAGCTAGTATTAAGTTGCTTTTCCACAAGAGTTTTGAACTTTACAAAGGACTCAAAAACTTCCCTTTTCTTAGACAAGAGATAAACCCAAGAGTATCTTGACTTATCATCAATAAAAGTGACATACATAAGAGCTCCACCATTTGATTCATGTGAATGAACATCCGAGTGTATAAGGTCAAGAGGAGAGTTAGATCTTATCAAAGATCTCTTGAAAGGAAGCTTATGAGATTTGGAGGGTCCACAAGCTTCACAAAGCTTGCTACACTTGGATATGGTTTTGGGAAGTCCTCTTGCTAGCTCTTTTGTCACCATGGTCTCCATAGCTTTGTAGTTAGGATGGCCTAACCTTTTGTGCCATAATTCCACTTGAGTGAGCTCCTCCCTTGCCATGTTCACACTTCCAACCATCACATTAGCATCCAATTTGAATAACCTCCCTTGTTTGAAACCACTAGCAATACATTTTTCATCTTTCAAGATAGAACATGATCCATGCTTGAAATGTACATCTAGTCCATTATCCATAAGTTGTCCTACACTCAACAAATTTTTTGTAATTGAAGTTACATAAAGAACATTGTCTAGATCTACTTTTTTAGATGATCCTAGACATAAAGGAATGGATCCAACACCTACAATCTCACATTCTTGATCACTTGCAGTGAAGATAAATCTCTTAGAACTATTGTAAGAAAGTAGATTAGAAAAATAGTCTTTTTGGTGAGTCATGTGAGAGCTTGCCCCACTATCAATCCACCAAGTGTCTTGATTAGATGTTTGTGATGAGGATACCATCAAAGATAGATTGCCTTCTTCCTCCTCCTCAAGCACAAGATTGCCTTGATTATCCTTCTCTTGGACATTCTTCTTCTTGTAGCACTCGGATGCAAAATGTTCCTTTTTTCCACAAAAGAAACACTTTAGCTTCTTCTTGTCCTTCTTGCTCTTGCCTTTGGAACTTGATGCTCCATCTTTGTTCTCCATCTCCATGTCTTGAGTCTTCTTGGATGGAAACTTCTTCTTCTTGACTTTCAAAGAAAAGTTAGCTTTTTCGTCACCATCATTCAAAGATAAGGAACTCATCCTACTTTTGATATGAAGCATTCTACTCTCCTCACTAACAAGCGCACTTTGAAGTTTTTCAATACTAGGAAGTGAATCTTGAATAGCAAAGGTTTGAACAAGATTGGAATAATCATTTTCTAATCCATTCAAAATGATTTGAACTAATTCATCATCTTTGATTTTATCATCTATAGAAAACTCCTTATTCAAAGATTTGATCCTAAAGACATAATTTTGGGCACTTTCACTACTTCCTTTCATGCTTTGAAGGATTTGATTCTTAAGCATGAGTATCCTTGAAGTGTTCTTGGATCCATAAATGGCTTTTAATGAATCCCATGTCTCTTTGGATGTGGTACAAGATAAGATTTCTTTCAAAAGTTCATTACTTACAATCATTTTTATGCAGTGTAATGCAACTCTACATCTCTTTTTGTACTTAGCCAATTCAACTCCTCCTTGAGGTTCTACTTCCACCTCAAGTACTATGTCATAAAGATCATGAAGTACAAGCAAAGACTCCATTCGAACTATCCAAGTAGTAATTAGTGGATGTAAGTCTTTCACTAGCTTCAAGCAAAAACCCACCCATTGATGCCATTTTTGAATGTGAAAAAGCACTAGAAACTCTTAGGGTTTCTCTAAGAGATCTGAACCTAAAGTCTTCTAGCAATTTAGAAAGCTTATAGACTCAATCCTATCACTCATGAACCAATCTAGAATGATGGAAATCTAGATCAAACTTGCAAAATCACTCCTTAATCAATGATTTTTAGCAATCTCTCTCTTCAACCTCAACATACACTCAAAAAATCAGAGAAGATTAATTAGTGCACCTAATTCAAGCTTCAATTTTCATTTTTTGACTGATCTAATCGAAGAACTAATCAAGGGATTAGATTCACTATAGAAAATGCTTGATTTTGCACCAAAAATCACTCAAATTGGGTATGTGAGTCAAATTCTACAAATTTTTAAAATTTCTCAGTCAAAACAGGAGCTGTACGGCCTCACACGTGTGAAAAGGGTTCCTACAGCCCACAACAAGATCTGGACCAAAAAATTTGAGGATAGCTATCAAATCCAACTCGCTACACAAAATTTGACTAGTTTCCAAAAAACTGCTAATTTTGGCTTTGATTGGGATTAACCCTATCAATTTCAACAAAACCTCTTCTACTAGGCTCTGATACCATGTGCAAAAAGTACAAAAAGGACCAAGAGTCCTAATCTGATCCTCAAGAGGGATTGGTTGTCAGATCACTTGATCTATCAATCTACTTGAGATTAAGATCAATCTAGATCAATTCTAGACACAAAATTCTAACAAGAAAAATCATTAATTGAAGGTAGGTGTACTTTCTGGTTTTCCACGTGTGAAATCCTGTCTGAGTACGGACTCCAACCTAAAAATCAAGGTACACATTGATAGAACCTCAAAACAATCAAAACAAATGTAGACAAATGGAGAGAATCACTCAAAATTGCTTCCAAAATTGATTATGGCCAAATAAGCCTCTATATATACATTTTTGGAGCTCGAGGTACTGATCATGCATCAGATCTCACACGTGTGAGGATGTCTGGTCACCATCATGCAATTTGACACTTGGATCAAAACTTTTCATTTTGGGCATTTTTGGTCTATTTTCCTACTATATGGAGATCTTCATGGAAATCTTCTAGAAGCACAAACTCACCTACTTCAGCTATTTCCACACGTGTGAGCTGTCCTCTACACATGGGATGTGACACCTATTCAAAATATTTGGCTCATGCAATTATTAGATTGGTGCCATGTGTCATATTCTAAAAAGCTAGTTTTTGGCCATTTTAGCCACTAGAACTTGAATTAAAACATATGTACAACATATATGATTATGGTACATGAAAAGTACACTAGTTTCACATGTGGGAATAGGCTCCGCACATGTGTGTCTATCCTAAATACAAGAATTTTGGCCTCTACCAAGCTTATTTTTGAATTTTTCACACCCCCCCCCCAAAAAAAATATTTTTTTCACACCTCTTTCTACTATCAAGCCATCCCATCACATTGCTCCTAGGGCATGACAGGCAATGGAGGGCCAAAGCTAGGTCGTGAAATGCTATATACAGTTGGCTATCATAGCTCACTTTTGCAACGTGATCTAAGATTGTACCTAGAAAGGTTGGTCAACAAAGAGACATATGCATATACATATACAACAATTTTGAGACAAATCTTTTTTTTGTTGGTGCCCAATATGGGTATCAGATTCAAGGTGTTTTCAAGAGCAATTCAATTACCTAGTTTGGTAGGAATTTCAAGAGGAGTGAGACCATTGATGTAAATAGATGGCTAAGAAGGTTCCAAACATGAGCTCCTATCACTATAGATAGGGATTAGCCCTCCTCATATGTTATCTTGATGTCTATTGATCAAAGCAAAGTGAATGAGGTGTTGTACACTTTACTACATTGTCTAATTTATATCTCCAGCCGTTGTGATTTCTATGTCCAGATCTAAGTAGATCTACATGAATGAAGTGTATTTATATTCATGGATGAGATCTTTATTTGCTGTTAAATTAAGGTTCTCAATCGTGTGTGGATCCATTGTCATTTGGAAGATGGATCTTAAAGTGGGCAGAGTGGAATCTGGACCATCATTGATTGGCAATGCAATCGCAAACAGTCCAAACAAAGGCATGATAAAAACTGCTTGCTCAGGTAGCAACAAATTATACACTACAAAAAGACTCAGATGAGTGTGCTGAAATACTTTCCAAAGGCTCAGATCTTCAAGATGGCATCATCATCTACAGAAAGTTAACATGCCTTCTTAATTATGGTGAAACGAATCAACACATCCTCATGATACAGCATCGCTGTCAAACTATGCAATATTATGACTAAAGATTTACAGCTGATCTGAAATTGCAGAATAGCTGATATCTGAAGCAAAATATTTCTTTTACTAGTATACCACCACTTCTTAATTCAGGACAAAATACAACCAGAACAGACATTTTGTTCTTCAGCCAAATGAACAGCATCTAGCTCCAATCAGCTCTAAACCAAAAATTATATGTTAGGCACCATCGTATGTGTATTCCAATTAGAAATTGCTACTAGTGAAGAGGATCACTGTCGTTCCTGCTGGATTGAATGTAGAATTTCTGCAGCAGATTCCGGGGTAGCTACCATGGCGTGAGGCACTGCTTTGATCACTTGCTCGTGATGTCCGTCTGACATACCAGGCCTTCTATAATTGAACGCGTGAAAAGCTGAACCCCATGGGGAAGTTGGCAAGCAATTTCGAGTGATGTCGGATGCAACACAGCTTATAATCACACTTGTCCCCTTCTCTGGCTTCCCTTCATGCTGGATAATTCCGCCTGCATGACTACCTTCTCTGGGTCTTTTGAACAGCTTATCTTGCTCAATGTCCATATTCTCTACAGGTTCAGCAGGTTTATCTGAAGAAGAGATCTCTAAGTTCGAAATATTAGCTGCTGGAGGACCTCTGAACCAACTCAATTGAACACGTTGGTCGACATGATTTGGTGGTAAGACGGGAAAAAAACCCCTCGGAGAATAATACGGTGGCTGCTGACAGCCTAACAATGGTGCATAATGTTCAACTTGCTGGAAACAAAATTGGTTTCCATTCCATCTGGATGCATCCGTGGCTGTTGTATCCAGCATTTCAGAAGAAAGTTCACAAGCAAGCCTTGAAGAGCAAAATTGACCAGACTTTCCAATCACCGTTGGACGAGTTCGAGACATTGCTGAATGATTAACATAGTCTTTAGCATCAAATCCATCTTTTCGACCCAGATCCACAAAAGGGGGAACGTACGGAGGCAAAGCAGGTATCACGCCATCTAAACCAGCAGAATGCATATGAAGTTGCTGCTGATATCCAATTGGAGGGCATATAGGGTGGACTTCAAAGGGACTGGGGATACCAATAATTGGGCTATATGGCCTATTGTAAGCACCTAGCGGAGCATAGAAAGGTGGAAACGGCCTGTATGGTTGGTAACCATATGCAACAGACCCTGGTGTTATGGATCCAACCCACTGATTGACGTTTGCATTTGGTTGTGGTGCATACCCCCAAGCATTATCCTGCCCAGGAACAATTGGAAATGAGAATGGTGCAGCATAGACTCCAAATTGAGTTTCATAGTTGATATCTTGAGCATTTCCAGACAAAGGACTGGACAGATGTGCTGTTTCTGGTAGACTAGACACTTGCAATACTGCTGGCATTCTTAGACTGGACTGATGTGCTGTTTCTGGTAGACTAGACACTTGCAATACTGCTGGCATTCTTAGGCTATCATCCTTCTGACAGTCAGCTTCCTTCTGGTCATCTTTTGCTGCAAATTTTTCAGGTGTACCCAGAGACTTCAAATCCTTGACTGCTAATGTCCTTGCAGAAGGGCAATCAGAAATGCCTTCAATCCGTAAAGTTGGTGAGTCTGCCATCATCTCTTGAACCTGTTCAAAAACTCCAAAGAGCACCCAAACAAAATCAAAGAGCATACAGAGTTCTATCTCAGCGACACACTACTACGCATAAAAGTAATTCTTGCCCATGTTTGTAACTTAACTGAAGCCTCACCTTGACCAGGCGATGTAATTCAAAAAGTTGCATTGCAAATATGCGTTGCTGCCTGCAATAACATGCATAGGGAGCAAATGCCTTTTACCACATATTTAACCACTCAAAATAAAACTTTATCAGTACTTATAAGAGCTTGATAAAAGCAAGCAAGCACGTTTTAATAATCACATGAAGGGTTCCAAGGCTGAACAAAAGGAGCACGGTTATCTGCTTCTGTTCAAAAGCCTTGGGCCTAGATTTAGGGTAATCATTGAGTCATGAGCTACAACTGGTAACTCAAAAAAGCTGAGACAAGGTGGTCAAATAGCATTATGTGCCCTAAAACTCACTTTATGTATGTATAAATGCACAAGTTCGGATGCCGTTGGATGATTTGCAGTATTTCTGCCTCGGAGCATTGTAAATACATGTGAAGATATTCCTGTAGGCTAAGTATATTAATCCAAAGCTAGGCTAGGTCCTGGAGAACATTGAGATATTTAAAAAATTTCTTGCATTTAGTGGTGGGGCAAAAACTAATCCTTCACAACTGCCAGGTGGCCATATAGGCTGAGGCTACAATTTTGCAACTACTATATGCCTTTACAAGGACAATTATCGCACAAAAGCACTGGTAAATCTGCAGACAAGTGGGTAAAACTTTAACCACAAAACAGAGCCACTTTCAAGAGAAATCTAGAGCTTGAGGCTTAAGAATACTCAGATGTCTATTCCAGTAAGAGTCAATATGATGAGCATGCATCAGTATAGCCTTGGGATTAGATTGAAAACAATATATAAGAATCCTGCTCATAGTCCAATTATCCATGACGTGAACTAGCATACCGATTTGAACGCATTAGCTTTTTTCATAAACCATGTCAGAATTCAAAGACTGAGAATGTAATACTTATCTGTCAGTTGGATGTAAACTGAACTTGTTTTGAACTGTTATTAAACTAGAATATTTTCAGATTTTCCACAGAGATTTGACCTTATCATCCGCGACAATCTATAGTATCACTTTGTAATTCGTGTTGAAAAACAGCAGCGCAAAAGTTAAGAGGATGCTAACTTGAGAATTGCCTTCCGCATTTTCCAGAATTCATGCTGGCCGACTGCTCCAATGATGTCCTTCGGTTGAACCTTAGATGCAGGTGATGAGTCTACCATGGAAGAACCAGAATCATCACTTGTTTCTCCTCCTCCAGGCTGAGAAGGTTCTACCCCAGATCCATCTGTCTGATTTTCAACATCTTCGGTACCCTCAGCACTGTTATTAAAATAAGGATGAAAAATTTCTGCCTCTCTAACATTAAGCAAAGTAGCAACTTCTCTTGTGTTTCCTCCAAAACCACTCACATTAAGCTGTCGTTTAGCATTAAATACCTCTCCTGAGCCCTGTAAATTCCTTGAAGCTTTGCTACTAGCCTCCAAATTATTCTGCCTGGCTGCTACAGGGATATCACCTGGTGCTGGGCCTTCCTTGCCATTAAATTTATGATTTGCCAAGGTTTCCAGCATAGTATGTTGTGATTTGTATCCACGAGAACTGCCACTATTGTCGGAATCATGCCACTGGGTTTGTTTTGAAGAGTAACTCTGAATCTTAGGTGATTGCCATTTGTTGGCTTTACCAATTAGCCCACAATCTTTTGAAACTATTTCATCATCTCCGGCTCCATTTTTTTCCTCTTGGCCTGATTTTTTTGAAGCCTTTGATGATTTCAAGGACAAACCCTTACCATATCCCGAATGTGATTGTGACTGCAGAGTTTCGAAATCTCCTGATATAGGCAAGTCCAGAGTTGAGTTGCCAGAATAGGTTCCACCACTGACAGTCTGCTCTGGTAGTTGGTGCCGTGATAAGTACTCTTTTGTCAGACAACAACCTGTCAGAGCACTCTCACTCCCCTTATCGGAAGAAAATGTAGGAACTGTAAAGTCCTCATCAGCTCTCCCTGCAGAACTTGACAGAATTGCACCTGTTACATTCACAGATGTTGCCAAGCTTGAAACTTCCCCCAATGAAATCATTGATCTGCCAGCATGATGAGAGAGACTGGACACTGTTTGGCATCCAGCTTTGCAATCTACAGCATTGCTACTAGTTTGGGTAGCCATAGGTGGTCCTAGAGGATGATTACCAGTACTCATAGTTGAAATTGGCATTGGTGGAGCCATATACATAGGGACAGCGAGACCACCATTGTAAGGACGCTGGAAATTAACCAAGGTGTCAATCTCAAGTTTCAACATTGTTTAAGGAAATGTTTCAAAATGCATCCACAATGAAAATGTAACATTGCCTTGTCTCACAACTTTTTGATACTATTATGGCTCAAGGACCACAGAAAACATTTCACATTTCATGCACCTTTTGACTTTTTAGACAAAGATCGTCTTCACAACAATTCTCAACAATCGAGCCAAGACTTGCTTCCAATGTCTCTGGAGTCCAAACACATTCAAGTATTTAACGACAATGATATATCTACTGCGTATCTGTTAATGATATGAGCTAAACTCAGGTACTATATTCGGCCACATATTTTAGAAATATCTTCAGATATTGTATTTTTGTGAGCAACATTAAAATGGCCTGGGCATTTCCAACACAATTTGGGTATAAACTCATCTCTATGCCAGAAGAGGTTTTGAAAGTTGAAGGTGAGCCATAACAAAACCTTGGTCCTATTATGTGATGAATGAATGGAGTGAGAGCACCACGGACTACCATTGCCCTCAAAAGTGAACTTAAAAGAAAAAGACATGCTCTCCACTCTTCAATCCACCTACTTTGCATAGTCAACATATCTTGTCTTTAGCAACCAACCAAGCATTATAGATAAAGGGCAGCAAGATCTCTTTACCATTGAGTGTTCCTTCCTTGGTCTAATCATAGTCAGTGGACACATTCAAAATCTTTGTTCAGAAAATAGTAGCTTAGCCCACTTTTATGTCAATGTTAGTGACATGAAATTTTTCACTCTACTGCATCCATTGGAAAAGCATTAGACTAACACATTCATCATGCATAACATGGACTAAATGCCACAATATCCCTACTCATGCCATCAACACTCAAGAGTTCATGTCAAATGCACAAAGATACATCAACATTAGCTTTTGCAGTTTGATACAAAGACCAATGTCCTGAGTATTTGCCACTTCCTACACAGGTGAAGAGAAGACTTGGCCATGATTAAAGCTAACACTAAAGAGTGAAGCACTAGCAAATGAGGTCCCAACATGTTTGTATGTTCTATGAAAGGTTGTTAGAATTAAAACCATTGCTTTGGACTAGTTCAAAGCGTCCATCCATGGACCCTCAATTCATAAATTTGTAGTGCGTAATGTCTGCCTCTAAACAACCTCGATGGAAAATATCAACACCGTGCTATCTATTAGAGAATGATAGAGAAAAACGTGTTCTAGTCGAACCCCATCTCTATGTAGGAAAATTACACATGAACACTGAACAAGATGTAACTGAAAGTAAAAAGCAACGTTATTGATGAATGAATATCTCACACCTATGCAAGACTAACAAGCTGCTCTCCTTCTGCCACCAAAGAATGATCATAGCTTGACTATATTGCGGGGTGTTTGGGTATATAAATGTCCCACATCTCCTCAACAGATAGATCAATGGTAGGTCGGCTAGGGCCAAGTAGGTCCTCCACCGACATAGGCCATGAATGTTGGTCACATGTAAGTTTACAATGGTCAATAGCCCTCATAATAATAACAGTTTGAGCTACGGGGGTAATAAATACAACATAATGACACCCCCACTTCATGGAAGCTGTTGTGGAACAAATCTTTGGGGTTGGCACATGAAGAGACAGCCATTCAAAACTTTCACAACAACAATTATACTTCATGGCTGTGAAGCTTGGGTTGGAAGCATCCCCTGCACAAAATGGGTGGAAATGGAAAATATTCAAAAATTATTTCTTGACCACTTATGCAGACAGGTCCACATTCAATTCTCCCGACACCCTTCAATTAGAGGCATCGTCCATTGGAAGAACTATCAAATACAAATAAAAGATGAAAATGTGGAAGAACATCTATCAACATTATGTCTAGGACATAGCGTCAACCAAATGTTATGACATAGCTACTCACTTTAGTAGCACCCAAGATTAGATGCAAGTCACATGCACAAAATGCATGTGCACATTAGCTCTCATACATTTGTACAAAGACCAACATGGAAGAGAATAGACTCACTAATATACTACCTAAATATTCTCATTGGAAATTCAACGTGCTAAAAGAAATTATAAATTAACATACATCTTGGAAGATGGCAAGCAAACAATCCAAGGCGTCCTACCTTAGTATTGTGGATCTTGAAGGTTAGGGCTCTAGGAGTCTGGAGTTGTGGATTTACAATCACTAACTCATCTAAAGCCTATAAGTGTGGAAGTCTAATTAAGTCAAGGGTTATGCCCCTAGAGGAAAAATTAATAATTTAATTCTTTATAATTATGCTAATTAAGAAGACTCTTATGCATCGAAGAGTATGTAGGAAAACAAGAGCCCTTAAATCAATGTGCCAATCCTAAGTTAGGGAAAGACTCTACCTATCAAGTTGGTAGCAACCATCGAGGATGTGCAAGACTCATAGAGCATTAAAAGCATGGTGTACAATCACCTGCCAAAAGTGTACTACTTCTCGTGTACCTCACTCCAAGAGTATTGTTAGATAATGGTCAATAGGGGTTGGAGGTCTTACTTATACCTAAGTGACCCCTAAACCTAGTCTAAACTGCTTACAAGATGACTCCTAGTGACCATTGCCACTTACCTTGCACTATTCCCTCGAGGTCATTCCTTATATCCATGTCAACCCTTACCTAGGGACATAACAATACGAGACTTATTGCCATATGCTCTCATGTTCCTTGCCCTATCCTCGGTAAACACTATCACCTAAGTACAAAGGCCTTTAATTTTCCCCTTTAAGAGATGTTTTGTGTCTTCATAAATGGATGAGGGGACACATTATTGGGGTTAATAACTCTTCCCAAGTCGAACCCTCCATTGGCCTAGTGATCCTTCCAATTAACCAGATATTCATAATCTGAAGTGTGATGCAGTTGCCTCTCTCATGTCAAGAATCCTTTTTTGTTCATGTGGAGGCACCAATTGCTCTATGAGTTCATCCCTACAATTCTGTTGAATGTACCTAGATTTTTTCGAGCAGCTTGGATGGACTTAGAAACCATATGGCAGGGTTACATTTTAAGCAATGACACCAACTCTCTTCAATAATGCTTATGGAGAGCAAAAATTTCAGAGACTAACTTGGTACAATCACTAGTCTTTAGGGTTTATGAAACTGCTTTGTTTAGGTTTCCAAAAACATTAAGATGTGACCCTACAATTTGTCAGAGCAGCACCAATTCTTCTAATGCTCTTGCAATGCATGCACAATTGAAGATTCAAGTTTACACTGTACTTCCTTGAAGGTAGACAAATCAAACATAAGCATTGTGCTTTTGGCAGATTCACGTAGAGCTCATCAATGTCTTGTTGCAAAAGTGGTGAAAAACGAGATCCTTCAAGCCCATGAAAGTGGTTATATGTTTGAGATGCAGAAAAAAAGATTTCAAGACTCAGCCATCCGATCCTGACTTCAGCTGATTCACGCTTTGACTCTGAGAAGTACATTTTGCTCATGATAGATAAGTACCCTGATGCCCACTTCAATATTTTAAGAAAAGTGCCAACGAAAAAGCAAGTTCTATGCAACCATTACAATTCAAATTTCAAATGAGAGACGTTTGAAGCTCAAAATGGTAAAAGAAAACGAACATGATTTGCTCCTTACGTACGGAAGGCATACCATTCCATACCGCACAATGTGCTAGGCCAAAAATCCATGTAACAGGCTTCTTTAATTGATAGAAGAAAAAGTTTGAATGTAGAAAGCCTAGTGCATAAACTACATCCAAACGACATACAAAACTTTCAACTGAATAGTTTTTACTTTTAAAAAAGCAATGTTTGATGAGCATCTAGCCCCCATGGACAATACATCAGACTCAAATTTTCTATCAAGGTAATTGGAGACCAAATACTAGCAAATATACGCCTCATGCTGCCACGAGTTTATTTCAGGTTAATAAAAGCTTAAGAACAAAATTGAAGTGATTAGCAAGCCATCAAATGAGGACCAGCATAAACTTGATAACTTGATAAGGGTTCTACTTTTAACTTTCAAACAGAAGGCGGGTGATTATAGTCTATTACATATTGTACAAGACTCCAAAGGTGCATCACCCCCTCAAAACATTACAAAATAACACTTATTTTTGCCATTTTGCTCAAGGTGAGGTAACGATCCTGGTATCGTTGGCAACCAAAAAAGGTCTAGATGTTATCTTTCAGCCCAAGCGAAGACAAGACCTCTACTAGTATCATTAAGGCATCACGAAAAAGTAAACTCCACTTTCTAATCCATTCTTTCTTGCACAAAATCAATCTGATACAAATAAGAATACATTAATACTAGCAACATGTACATGTTGGATATCAAAAGATATTCTGTCGTTTTAAAAAAGTCAGTTTACAACAGTAACCCTTGGTAAGAGCACCTACATTCCGTTAGATAAGAAGTTTAACAGCTGACCAACAATGGTGAGTGATGAAACATCAAACCTGTGGTGGATAGGCAAGAGTCGTCGTCATAGGAGAAGCAGCTTCAGGGTTTGCAGTCGGATGCACAAATCTGTGGGCCGGTATAGTTAGCTGTTCATAAAGGGCCATCTTGTTGCGAGGTGGAGCGCGCGGCCCTCCATTCTTTGTCTCCTTGACATGTAATCTTGGGAAGAGCGCAGTGGGCTCTAAACTCCCTCTATCCCCTTTTGACTGCTTCCTTCCCTTTCCTTTGTTATCCTTAGAAGACTTCATTTTCAAGCCAATGGAGATGAAACGTTATATCAAGTTCAACCATCCCACCACAGGGTTTCTGATACAGCCAGTTTAGTGCATCCACTGTTATCAAGGGATCTAGGAATACTGCAGCTCATTTCGACCTCTGCAGAAAATAAAAAGAAATATAAAGGCAACCTTAGAAGATAACATCACATACAACTATATACTCTATAATTCTGGTGAAACAGTTTAGCGTCACCATGTAATTCTCCTACATATGTAAGCAAACGCAGAATCACAGAATCAGCATCATCATTTATTGCAAATGAGAAAAGTAGCGAAAAAATTTTCACCTCGGAGCTGCCTTGACACAAAGATTGCAGCACCAGAACCCTTTCTAAGATCCCAGCTTCACAAAAGGAAGGAAACAAGAATTTGAGTGATCAGTCAGTCGGTCAGTCAGTCACCAATCCCAAGGGATCGTCCAAAAACCGCAGCTAAACCTATAATTGAATAGGGTAATCATCCCATTAACGTCAAGGCAACCGCTATGGCGATGGCGATGGCATAAATAGAGAGAAAGAAAGAAACAGAGAGAGTGGTAGGGAGGACGAGCAGGCGACGGCGGCGGCAATGGCAGAAGCAGAGAGAAAGGAGAGATATATTAGCTTAGCTTGCGCCTCGTGGCGACTATTGGTTGGTAGCTAAAAGTTGTAAAGTGCAAAAGGCATGCGTGGCAGCTTTCTAGGGCCTAGCCACATAGGAATGTCCATATTAGGCCTATTGCTTTACCAAAAAATGGAGTCTTCAACCTCGGCACCCAAAAAAACAAAACTTCGGATGTCAACTTAACCAATTGAGCCAAACCGGTTACGTGCAATGTTCTATTATTATCAAGCTTTAGTGAAATGTTCTATTATTATCAACTCTGAAGCGACTCAGATTAAAGCCCCTCCGAAGCAAATCTGAGCCATTCTCCCCAACTTTGGGAAGAGCACTCTTATCCACCTCGACTACCATGGACATGTATCCCAAGTATTATTAATTACTATGGTAAACATAATCATTGTGCTATATCACAAAGGCATTCTCACAAACTTCTTGATTACAAAGTGTGAGTGGTTAAGATTGGATGCAAGGTAAAAACAAGCTATTTTCAAATCCTAATTGGCTTGGAACGGATTGTCTTTGATGTCTGGCATAATGATTAGCATCTACTTTTCTTATCTCAGTGCATGAGTAGAGAAATGACAACAATGAAAAACATATATCAAGTGATTTTCTGAATGCAAATAAGGATTTTTTATTGCTTTATTTTTGTTGGTGATGGTGTTGGTGCATCGTGAAGGTTGAGAGCAGTGTTGAGTGGGTATTGAAATTTTAATATCAGTCGTGTCTTGGTATTACATTTCATAAAAAAAATTGATACCATCCAAATATGAATATATGCATGCTTACAAATTGGTGGCTAATATAAACCAGTCTAAGTATTGCAAGGTTGATACCAGTTATGTATAAACCCAGGTATAAGTAAATAAAGATGATCTATAATCATACTGTCTTTTGAAGGTACTAAGCATTCAATGAAAAACATGACCTTTTTATGGTTTTAAAGCCCGATACTTTGTTGGTGCCCACCAATGTATTTGGGGCACCATGAATAAAACTTAATACATATGTAAAATTTTACATATCGAGAAAAAATGGATACTATATGGCAAAATCAATCCTTTTGCCCCTCCTAAATTAGGCATCGATATGAGCATTGATTGAGCTAAAACCGGCCCTAGTCGCGGATATCGATGTTAGTAGAATCATCTACTAGTTGGGTGTATTCTTTGATATTGAAGCTGATACTTGTGTTAATACAAGTCGGGCACCTATATGTTCGTCCATCATTGATTGAGATCCTAGGGAAGCATGCAAGAAAAAGAGAGGGAGGCGAAGTTTTTGCTACTTATGAAAACATAAATAGGTGCATCTAAAGTGTAGACATGCATGCAATAAAGAGAGAGGGACATGGATTTTTTGCTAACTACAACTTGCATATAGAGATGAACTGAATTCTTGCAATGAAGCTCTTAGCAATGTGGCAAAGACTTTTGTGTGCAGATACATAGTGAAGAAGGAAGTAGAGGAATTAGGAAGACTAAGTCCACCAAGACAAATGTCCCAATTGACTAAGCTCTATTACCTATTTAGGGTGAGAATTTGATTAGAGGGCATGGACCAGATGAAAATGAAGTATGTGGAAAAAGATGAGACAATATGTCTACCTAAGGAAAAGCCAAGATACCCAAAGGTAAGGCCATGAGATATAAGGTTGAAATCTGACTGAATGATCCAATCAGGAGGTGCATCATCAGAAATGAAACAAGAACTCACATTTCTCAAAATATATGTTGGATATAGAACAATCATAATAAAAGTTAAAGATACTAAGAATTTTCTAGATAAAGAGAGTTGGAATGGTGAGGTTTGTCAAACATGTAGAGAATATTAGAATCAGTCAAACATTGAGGAATAAATTCAAAGATTATAGATTGACGGATAGTGGCAACGAAATTGAAGCTTTTTTAGGACTTGTAATGCATCCATTAGCTTGTAAGGATCACCAAGTGTAGATTCTTAACATCTTGTTGCAAATGCCAAAAGGAGTGTTGTGGAGCCAAACCATCCAACCAAGTAAAAACTAGAGATTACACCTCAATCAGCTTAAATCTTGAGCCATGGTGACTGAATACAAGAAGAGAGAGATTTCTAACAACTGAATATCAAAATTTGAAAATGGGATAGGGCAAGTATTTATAGGTACATATACACCCCTAGAGCTTAGAAATATTCCTTCTAAAACGCCAATTTTTTATTATTGCTATTGATATTCCTTTGCATAGATGAAGTTGTCAATCACCATGAACTGCTCCACATGTCTCAATTAGAGTGCCCAAGCCCTCACAAGAATATTGATTACATTTTTGGCCTAGTTCAAAATGACAAGGCATAACTAATAACCTTCTATATTGGAGTGCTGAATATCCATGCTAAAGATTATTCCAAATCCTCTAAACTGAACATGGATGTAACATTCTTCCCCCCTTGAACTACTTATGTCCTAGAATAAAATTTACAAAAACTCTTCTTTATGCTTTCAACTCTTTCCAATGAATCATCATCTTTACTACATCATGTCCATCAATTAAGCACTTCGAGATAGAACAATTTCTCAATTATTTATCTTTGATTTTGAGTACTCTTTTTGGTTCCAAAGGTACACTAAACAATACATCCTTCAAATGGGTAAGATCTTTATCCAATCCAATTGTATCACATTCATGTATACTTAGTTTTGACTGGCTTACATTAAATGTTGGTGAGCAGAAGACTTGTCTTGAAGATCAAATTCGTGAGCTAAAGATCCAATTTTTTTTTTAATCTGAAATGGTCAACAATAGTTGGTAGACAACTTCTAATGCTTTTGGATATGCATAGTCCTAGGATCATTTTAAATTCTAAGATATACTCAGTAGACATTAACTTTAATATCTCTAGGAGATCTCTAAAAACCAGCGGAGTGCTTAGAACTCTCCTAAGCACTACGAATACTATCACGTGCTAGTGGAAACATCTCTCGCATATCATGTAAAAAATCAACAATTTTTTTTTATCTTAACAAATTTAGTCTCCACATTAATCAAATATATAGGTTGAAAACAATACATAAGCATAAATGAACTATAACTTAAAGCAAAATGTTGTTTGCTATTGTAAGCAAACTTAATTAGAGGAATGTAATCCTCTCACTAAGTTTGTTTGTGTCGGACACATAAGTTCTCAACATATCCTCCACAGTCTAAATAGTTCTTTCAATCCATCCATCTTATTCAAGATCATCGGTAGAACTAAAACTAAGTGAAGTCTCAAGCTTATGGAATATAGCTGATCAAAAGTGAGACATAAACTTAGAATCTCTATCACTAACAATATCACTTGGCACTTCATACAATTTTAATGTTCTTTCCACCAATATCTGGTTGAAATACAAAGCTTCTATAGTTGACGTAATTCATTAAAAGGCAGGTAATTTACTTAATTTATCCATGATAACCCGAATAAAATCGTTTTGTTATTTAGTTTTAGGGAGTTTTATTACAAAATCCATAGATATATTCTCTCTCTCTCTCTCTCTCTCTCTCTCTCTCTCTCTCTCTCTCTCTCTCTCTCTCTCTCTCTCTCTCTCTCTCTCTCTCTCTCTCTCTCTCTCTCTCTCTCTCTCTCTCTCTCTCTCTCTCTCTCTCTCTCTCTCTCTCTCTCTCTAGGGATATTTAAGAAATGTAACAACCTTCCAATCTTTAAGTGTTCAGCTGACAAGGTCCAAAGTGAATTTTCAACTTAGAGATACATTTCTATATGTCAATAAGGACTAGAAATAGTATCCTTATTATTTTTAGCAAGTACATAGGTAGATTAGGTCGAATTTGGACCTACTCTAATTGGATAGAAGAGATACATTGAATCTAGTCAAGTTATCTAGCTTTTTGGAGAAGTTTCTAGAAACTTTCATAAGTTGACAAGCTTAAGCAAGATCATACAAATATGTCAAAAGGCTGTTATAAATAGTCATACAAGTGTGGGTGAAATTTATCTCTCTCATTCTTTATGGAAGATATCTCTTTGGGTTTCTACATCCATTTGCGGCATTTTGGTGTTGTGACTAATGAACTTCTCAAGGAAGTTGGTAAATGTACATCATCTAGTAGGGCTTGGGAGACTTTAAAGAAGGTTTTTGAGTCCAAGTCTACATCAAGGTTTCTAACTCTTAAGAGAAAAAACTTTTAAAGTTTATAAAAGAAGGATGTTAGTGATCATGCTTTTGTTTTGAGGGTCGAAGCATTCAATGACGAGTTAGCATGTATTGATGAAAGCATTAAGGAGATAGAACTTGTTCAAATAGTTCTTAATGGCTTATTGGATGATCATGCTAATCTTGTTCTAAGTTTCTCCATTCAAAAAACATTGCCAAGTATGGAGGACTTGCAAGAAATCTTGGTGAATGAGGAGTTTAGGCTTCTATTAGGATCCACTTTCACATCTCAAGTTAGAGAGGAGGAGGCTATGTTCTCAAAGTGAGAGTTCAAGGGAAAGGGCAAAAGAAAGTGGTCTAAAGGGCAAGATCAAGGTGTGCCTTCTACTTTTGTTGGCAAGAAGTGGAATCAAAGGACATTTTGCTAGTGAGTGGTTCAAGAAAAAAAGAGATCAAGGTGATAAGCAAGGAATCTAACTCTTGATGAAGATGGTGTTGATGTTCAAAACTCAAATGATGATGATCTTGTGATGTCTTCATGTTTGATTGCCAATGATGGAGATATTGATCCATGATGGATTGATAGTGGGGCAAGCTTTCATATGACATGTTACAAAGAGTACTTCAATTCTTTGGTGTCTTATGAAGGAAAAACGAAGGTCATCAACATGGCCAATGATGGTAAAGTTTTTATCAAGGGCATTGGTATTATTCCTATTTTCTTTCATCTACAAATAGGAATGTAAGCTTGAAGAATGTTTTGTCTATACCTTCTATTACTAAAAATGTTCTTAGTGTGTGTCAAATGGTTGAAAAGCGGCTCAAAGTAGAATTTTTTGGTGATTATTGTTTGAAAAGAAAGGAGTCTTGATTGTCCAAGGAAAAAGACAAGCGAGCTCTACAAACTTGATGGATATGTTGTTTCTAACCATGGTGGTTTGAAGGAAAAGAAGCAACTTGGTGAGGTTTGTTCAATGACAGAGTCACATAGGTTGTCTTATTCTAGATCTAGCTCAAGATCTCTGATGCACATTGTACTAGTGCTTTGAGTAATGGGGAGCAAAGATGTTTGTGACTTGCATTGATGACTTTCGCAGATATTGTTGTGGACTTATCTTCTAAAGAGATATTGTTGTGGACTTAACTTCATAGAAATTGTTGTGGACTTATCTTCTAAAGAGAGAGGACTTTATACTTAATGTTTTTCTCAACTTCAAGAATGTTGTGGAGAGTCAATTCAACATGAATATCAAAAAATGAAAAAGGAAGACCTATCAACAAAGTTCAAAGAGGTTTGTGTAGCACATGGGTTCAAGAGGGAGCTTTCAATCTCAAAGGTTTCACATGACATGGAAGAGAGGAAGATCAATCTTTGTGAAAGAGCTAAAGCCATGAGGCTGAATGCAAGTCTTCCTAAGTCTTTTTGGGGTGAAGCTTTGATGTTTGCTAACTTTGTTTGCAATAGGTACTCAAATGAAGACTTGGATTTGAGGTTTTCTTTGGAAAGAAGCCAAGGTTGGAGCAATCAAGATGTTTGGTAGTACTTGCTATGTCAACTCATATTTTGGATTTTTGAAGGGAATCTTTGTTGGCTATGGTGAAGTAAGAAAATATTTTAGGGTTTACATTCCTAAGTCAAAGAAAGTTCACATTTCTAAGGATGTTGTCTTTGAAGAGGAGAATGTGGAGAAGCTTGATGTTGTTGATGTTGATGAAACTAACATTTTTGGTGGTGAGAAGCATGGTTCTTTGGATGGTGATGGTGGAGATGCCTCTCCAAGTCAATTTATAAGAAGATCCTCAAGGCAAAGGCAAAAGCCATCTATGCTTACATATGATGAGAAGGGTAAGACATGTCGTGGTACATCTTCTTGTGTAGATGATGTTATGCAAGTGGATGGTATTATTCATGGAATGGAAGCAAATAATGGATCTGGAAAAGAGGTCTTATTCAATGAATTTGATGTTCAACTGGAAGATCAAGAGGTTAATCTTGAAGGGCTTCAACAACACAAAAGGAAAGGTGGCAATTTGGAGCTAGTCAAGAGCATCAAAGGGAAGTCAACTGCACAAAACACTTTGGATCTATTTTTGCAGGTGTTTGAAGACTCAAGTAAGTTCAAGAGAGTAGAAACGAAGTGTTGCTCAAAGCTACTTTAGTTGTAGTGATTCAGCTGGCAGTGTCCAGCGATCGGATCTGAACTCCATCCGAACAACATTGAATCCTGGTTGCTGCGCCTTCGCGACTGTTTTGCGACCGCGAATTTCATCATCAATCATCATATCCAACTGTATCACCTTCATGTAAACTTGAATTTAATCAGCTCGCATGAAAAAATGGGTATGTAGTAGATTTTCGTTGAAGATCTAGTTCATAAGCTAAAGAACCAATTTTTTATACAATCTTGAATGGTCCACAATATCGGGTAGATAGTTTGTAATTCTTTCAGATACGTAATACCTTAGAATCTTTTGGTATTCTAAGATATACCCAGTCATCAACTTTAAAATATATGGGAGATCTCTTAAGATCGGCATAGTGCTTAGCTCTATCTTGAGTACTCCGGATACTATCCTTAGCCACTTGCAACATTTCTTGCATATCATGCAGGAAATCAACAACCTTCTAGATCTTAATAAATTTTTTCTCCACATTTACCAGAGATCTAGGTTGAAAATCGTACATAGGTATTAAGCATAAAAGGACTATAACCTGTAGCTAAATGCTTTCTACTATTGTATGCAAACTCAATCAGAGGAAGGTAATATTCCCAATGAGATTGCTTGTGAAAAACATATCTCCTCACATATTCCATAGTCTGATTAGTTATGTATGTTTAGCCATCTGATTCAAGATTATCATAAGAACTAAAACTAAAAAATTTTCTAGTTTATGGAATATTGCTGACTAGAAGTGACTTGTAAGCTTAGGATCTCTATCACTAGTAAAGTCACAACCGAAATAATATTTCAACAAAGATATGGGCTAAATCAAAAATTTTAATAGTTGACTTAACTAGTATAAATGCAGCTAACTTAGTTAACCTATCCACCACAACCCAAATAGAATCATTTTGTCGTTGGGTCTTCGGAAGTCCAACTACAAAATCCATCGATATGCTTTTCCATCTCTTATAAGGAGTATCCAATGGATGCAACAAACCACCAGCCTTAAGGCGTTCAGCCTTAGCTAGTTGACATGGCTTGCACTTAATCATATGACTTGATGTATGGCTTGAGTTTTGGCCAATAAACCTCTCTTCTCACCAAGTAAAGAGTCTTGTGTATACCGAGATGTCCTGCACAAGGTATATCATGACATTCATAAAAAAATCTTGCATTTGAGCTCATCATCACCAGGTACACAAAACTTCTGTTGGACCCTTTCCATGCTTCCCTAATTGGTGTGATCAAGAGGACAAAGAAGAGGCTTGGATCTCCAATCGGGTGAGTATCGGTGTAGTAACGGGCTTCGATTCAATGGGGAGAGGGCTAAACGATGAAATAGTAGTGGGGATCTAGGCTTGCTAAGGTTGTCAATCTTAGCTTCGAATCTACTCGTGGAATAGCCTAGATTGGTACGACGTTCATCTATGATGCTATCTCTCTTTTTGGTCATTTTCATTTATTTGTGCTTATCTAGGCGTTCTTGGCTCTAGATCTTCTCCTCAAGAGGTTGGTCTTCTCAAGGGAGGTGAATTGTAAAAAAAAATCCTACCTATGGATCTTAATGATTGCTCCATGGTTTTCTTAATGTGTGTGTGTGTGTGTGTGTGTGTGTGTGTGTGTGTGTGTGTGTGTGAGAGAGAGAGAGAGAGAGAGAGAGAGAGAGAGAGAGAGAGAGAGAGAGAGAGAGAGAGAGAGAGAGAGAGAGAGAGAGAGAGAGAGAGACTCGAAAGATAAATCGATAGAGTTTTATTAAGAAGAGTAGAAGATGATCAAATACAAGGGAAATGGGCCCCTCTTATAGATTAGAAGGGTGATCCCCCTTCATTCTCATTGGCTATTGAAGTTCCATTAGGATCACTATCTTTATCGTCAAGATCACTTTGTGTTTCTTGAGGTCAAGTTGTGTTTCCCAACTTAAGAACTTTACAAAAGCTAAGTTTAAAATACTTTATTGAATAATTGTGCTCCATGGAACTTATTAGGCAAAGTCCCAATTGTGAGGTCATGTATTTCCTAAATAGTGAATATCTACTCGAATATGGCAATATATGTATATGAAGATATGCGTTGGACAATTATATATCATAAAGAGGCCTATATCATTTTCTTGGGATATCACTGCTAAAGACTTGTCTTGCACTAAGAACAAGACCTCCAAAAATGAAACGATGTCTGGAACAACCTTAATCAAGTCACTTACACGAATCAACTAGATTCGAATCGCCGAGATAATGTACCTACTTGTAACTCATCTATTAACTAGAGCAATGGAGCGACGCACCTATAATTTCTAGAGGTTTGCTTGTCCGCTTTGTAGGAAATGTGTGGAAGACACGATTCAGTCTCACACATGAGAGAGAGAGAGAGAGAGAGAGAGAGAGAGAGAGAGAGAGAGAGAGAGAGAGAGAGAGAGAGAGAGTTCATGTACTTGTGAGAGATTAAAGAAGTGAATAGAGTATCGAAGATTATTTTTTTTGATCTCTGTTCTCCGCACTGCAAAGTGTGAATGATCTTGAGTCTACTAGCAATCTCTTCTGCATTACTTAAATCACTCTCTAGTCAAACAGTTGCAATAGTTCATTACAGTTGTTGTTGTGTTACCGCAAATTTGTTCTAAAGAACTAGCTTTAAATTATCTTATTCGTCTACTCGAATACTTTATATTCGACACCTGAATAACGTATCTCTTTAGTACAGTCTTCCACAGTCATTGACAAAACAATACGTATATATTTAAAATGGCAGTCCATGTCTGAGGAATTGAGTCATAGATCTATATTCATGTTTGTAACGAAGATATAAGTTTCCAACATAATTGTTGGCTATTCGAGTTCTTTAAGTTTGAATGGACTTTAGTTGTTGAGGACTATTGTCTAGAACCCAACAGTTCAAGAATAAGACTATTTGTTTGTTCATACTCAAATGCATCGAACATCTCTCTAATCCTTGCTGACAACTTAATCAGCCAGAGTGTAGTACATTTGTGCTACTCTGATAACATTTCATTTGTAGAACACTTTTCATTCGATTTGATAGAGGAAGATTGTTGTTCTAAAAATTATCATCACCACACACACTCTATAAAAGTAATATTGGTTACTTGTGAAATGTTTGTTTGACAATCATAATAACACCTGATTTTATTACATTCAAATAAGTCAGAACTGTATCAATTAATCAACTTTTAAGCTCTATCCTCTTGGGATTCGACATTAAATACTACACAATTTTATCATTTCTCTGTTGGTATATCATGACACCAATGTTGGACTCACACACGCAGGATGCCAACTGGTTGTCTGTTTCTAATATTTTTGACCCTCTACTTCATTTATGTATTGTTTGGGCTCATTGCAAAAGCCTCTTTCCATATTCCAGAATCGGACAACATGCTCATGCTGCCAAACGAGTGCCAGTTCCATGACACTCTGCCTTTGACTGGTCCTTGGGATAATGATGAGTCGCATTGTCATAGTCTATAGAGAGCATATGTATAGATTTTTTTTTTTGGTGCTCCTAGAAAAGCGTAGATAAGAGTTTGCTTATGTAAAACCTGAGGCTTTATTTGATGACGATCGACAAGAACATGGACTTGCCAGATTTTCAATAATAACCGTATAAGTCTGGTGGCGATTCTTAATAACCTTGTTCATCGACAAATGGATAGTCGACACCATCCATTAGTGGATCCCATATTAATACTGGTTGATATTGATCCTGATAGATCAGCGCTACTTCTTCCAGTGGCATTGTTGTGGTCTCTCTCAATTCATAATGTAGATAGGACGTGCTCGCTTGACTGCTTTGTCTATCTAGGTATTCGTGGTATGCTTTAACTTGAAGACTTTCTTTGATAGTCAATCTTATCAATTGAGGACAAGGCATAGTGTTACAACTCCCTAGGATCATCGACTGCCTTGAAGGATCCGCACACTCCAAACCAGTGATGACGCATCATAACCGCCCAACCATAGGGTCACAACCGACCCACCCCCATGCTCTAGTTCAATCGACATAATCATGTCCGGTCAAGCCTCTTACGATAACTAGCGTCCCATGCCACCAGACATCGCACTCGGCTCTCCCTAGCACACATCTCCTGGCCTGGAAATACATCCTGGCTCTTGCACGTGCTCTCCAAGAGTTAAGAAGGTGATTTGATTGCCCTGCAAAGGTTCTACAAGGGTTTGAATAGTCTGCGAAGGTTCAATCCTCGAAGGAAGTGAATTCTTGCACAACTTGCTCCAATGGTTGGATTTTTAAGATCAGACCATGTAGGTAGGCTAATTTCACTGCTCTGATTTCATTTATGCCCCTTGCAAAGGTTTGTTAGAGGATCTTGATGCTCTGCAAAGGTTTTGAAGATTATGCTCCTTGGAACCCTCGCAAACACTAGAAAATGATGATTTTTCTATCAATAACTCTCGTAGGGATTTTCATAGATGCATCTAAGTTAGATCTAGTGACTGTCAAAGTTTCAGAAGCTAACTCCTAGGGGATCTCCAAAGATCATGAAAAAATTCTTTTTTTTGAGTGTTTTTTGATGAGATTAACCCCTGCAAACCGATAATCTATTACATCCATGTTAGATTTGACTGTAGGTAATTCTTTGAAAATTCTGATAAATATCTGGTACCAAATCCATTAGTTTGGTGAATTTTGCCCTTATTTTGCCACTGTTTCTTGATATCGAGGTCTCTGATCTACAAATTGGGGGGTTTATTGGTGCAACCTGATGATCTGCTTCTCAGTTGATCCTATCTGGACCTGGATCTTGTTGGATCTTCTTTGATTTTGCCAGATCTAGCTGAATCTTGGTGGATCTAGCTTGATCTATCTTGATTTTCCTAATCTGGCTATGGTGGCCTTGCAGATGAACTTTTCGTAACATGCCATCACCAACCTGGATTTGTCTCACTGAGGTGGGCAGTACTTATGCAATCGGCTACCGTTGATGGGTGTGTCAAAAGGCATCCCATCTAGCTTCTTTAAGTTCACGGCTCCATGATTAAGAATCTCTTTGATCCGATAAGGACCTTAGTTTGTGAACTTTAATTTTCCTTTGATCGCCTTGGTCTTATACATAAGGACTAGATCTCCGGATCGAAGATCTTTCTTTTGTAACCTACGATTGTGCCATGCTTTGCGTCGTTCCTTTTTAGCTGCCAATGCATGTACAGCTAGTAAGCATATTTCACGGAGCTTATGTAGAGCTTCATGGTGTAATTGTAGAGATCTCGATTCATCAAGACATTGTGTTGCGGCAATCCTTAATGAATGGACCAAAAACTCTACTAGCATTATAGCATTCTGGCCATAAACCAATTGAAATGGCGTTTGATCAGTGCTCCCCTTATATGTTGTCCTGAATGTCCACTAATCAGCATGTAACTTGTGTTCCTAATCCAATCTACTAGCTTCAACTGTTTACGTGAGTACGCTACATAGGATCTTATTGGATGACTCTGCTTGCCCATTACCGCGAGGATAATAAGATGTGCTGGTTCTATGGATCATGAAGAATTCTTCCAAGAAGACCTTGATGGTCTCATTGATGAAATGACACCCGCGATCGCTGACTATCTCCATCGGACATCCAAAGTGCACAATGATATTTTTCATAAAGAAACTTGGTAGTGGTCCTAGCATCAACTACTCTTATTGGCTTCGACCCACTTGGTGAGGTAGTCCGTGGCCACGATTATATATCGGTCTTGGGTACTTCTTGCTACAGGGTGAATTGGACCAATACAATTTAATCCCCACTTTTCAAATGGTGCTTGGGCTAAGATGGGTGTAGAAGGTCATAATTGAATCTCATTGGTCTCCTTGCCCTTTGGCACACTTTGCATTTTCTCAAGTATTCCTCCGTATCCTTATGAATCATTGGCCACCAGCATCTTGATTGTAGGATCTTGCGAACTGTAATGTCAGATGCAAAATGACCACCACCCATGCCTTCATGTGAAATTGAAATAATTTGGGTGGGCACATGTGGAAGAATACACTGCCGAATAATTCCATCTGGTCCTCTTCGATACAATTGGCCGACAATCAGGTGATAAGGTCTAGCTTTCAAGATCACCTTCCGCTGTTCCACCTTTGGTACTGATTTGTCTGGTTGGCCCCACATTAGATATTCAACTATGTCAGCAGCCCATTCCGATACTGTGTCAATGTAAAATAAGACAACATTGGGTAGCTCATCATCAGGGTGGGTTGCAGTTTCCTTCCCCTTGATTCACGACACATGATCTGACATGTAGTGTTGCGAACCTCTATCCAAAATCAAACTCCAACAACAGAAGTAACCATTGAGTGATTCTCCCTGTGTTGCAAGTTTTGTTAACAAGATAGATCAGGTTTTGTTAACAAGATAGAGCAAGGGCTGATGGTCCGTATAAAAGGCAAAGTGTGTGGCCATCAGATAGTGACGAAATTTCTTACCCGCATATATCATTGCCAGTGCTTTCCACTCTGTGGTTGAATAATTCATTTCTGTATCACTGAGCTGTCGGCTTGCAAACGGATTGGAAAATTCTTTTTGTGTTCTCCTGGCTAGGTTAAGACTACTCCTATTGCATACTTCGATGCGTCCGTTTGCACATGAAACTCAATGGACCAATTGGGTGGGCGTAAGATTGGTGTTGAGACCAATGCATCCTTAAGCTTTTGGAAAGCCCTTAGGGCTTTCTCATTCCAATGTGGATCCGTTGTGAGTTTGTAAATTGGTCATGCTAACTCCGCAAAATCTAGGATAAAAATCTTGTAATAGTTAGCATGACCCATAAAGATGTAGACCTCGTAGATCGTTCCTGGTGGTGGTAGATCAACAATGATCCTGATTTTTTATAGGTCTATGGTGATCCCGTGTCTAGATACTATATGGCCAAGAATCAAGCCATGTGTAACCTAAAATTGATATTTTTCTGGGTTCAAGGAGATCTGGAATTCGCGAAACTTCTACAACACCTTCTTCAGATTAGATAAATGCCCTGAGTTAGGCCCGTGCATGCACAAATCATCCAAGAAAATCTCCAAAAATTTCTGCAAATACTCTTTGAATGCCGCCTGCATAACTCATTGGAAGGTGCTTGGGGCATTGCAAAGAGCGAATGGCATCACTTTGTGGGCATAAGTCCCCCATTCAGTGGCGAACGTTGTCTTGTGTTGATCTTGTGACGCTATCTTCACCTGATTGTAACCGCTGAAGCCGTCCAGAAAATTGTAGGCTTCTGCTCTTGCTACTCTGTCAAGGACACTTTTCATAAAGGGTAAATAAAAATGGTCCTTTTTGGTGACTGCATTTAATGCCTTCAGATTCACACAGATTCACATTTTGTCGTTCTTCTTGGGTACTATAACTATAGGTGACACCCACTTAGTGTGCTCAATTTCATAAATGAAATCAGTGTCTAACAGCTTCTGCAACTCTTGCTTGATCAGCTTTGTATAGTTCGGGTTGTAGCAATAATAATGACTCACCTTGGGGACTGCTCCATCTACCAGGGGTATGGTACGTTGAACTATTGTCGGTGGGATTCCCTTTATATCACTATTATTCCATGCAAGACAATCCTTGTATTCCACCAACAATGATCGTAGTCTTTTGAATTGTGTGGGCATTAACTGCTCTCCCACGTGTACTATCTTTTATTTTTCACCTGGCTCGGCAAGGTTCATCGGTTGTGTTCGTGCATGTCCATCGAAGACTTGTTCCGCTGGTTCTTGACTTTGATCAGGTTCTCATTTTTCTTGCAGCATCATAATTACCACGTTGTCCAAGGTATAATTTTTGAAGGTCTCAAGATGAACTGACAACTGGTCATCTTTTTATTCTCCGTCATCTGAGAAGAAGGTGACACTGTATCCGAGTTCATCCTGATTGACTTCAAGGAATCCAACACCTTTTTCTTGCCTTTTCTTGTCCATAGTTGGATTCGTCCTTGTTGTCTTTCTTTAGAACTGTTGTGATATTCACCTCGTGGTTGCGAATATCCACATCCACTGTGGCTATAGCTTCTTCGGGTAGATCACTCCATTGGATCACTTGGTTGTAATGTTGTTTCAATTGGTTCTTCTTGTTCGTAGGTGCCTTTGGTGGATCTATCTTTGAAACTTTCACCATAGCAGATTGTTGTGGCGGTTGAGCTGGTACTCTCTTGATTCCATAGCATCTGGGTCCATGTGTTGTAGGACCTGCTCATCTGTCAACTCAATCTCCTTGTAAGTCAAAACATGTTGCCAAGGGACTAAATCATCGTCCACTAGGTTCTCAAAAGATTCCGCTGACAGCCATGCTACGTTGATCATATTCACCCCAATGTATTGGTGTGTCCATGGTGTAACACTTGGGTGAAGATGTGCTAGATTTAGGATCCGATTCATATTGACATGCTTGGTAGTCAATCGTTGTTAATGCATCCATCCATATCATGACATCTGTCTTTGAATCGTAGTGACCACCCTTGGCTTGCCTTGGGCGATCAATCGTATGATCTGTCATGGATGATCCGTCATCAACCTTGGGTGCAACAAGTTTCACCACCCATGTGGTTGAATCGACCTTTATAGCTTGTTCTCTGTTCTCGAAGGTGAGTTTCCCCATATCCCAGTTTTGAACTACTTGTACAGTCCTCGACCATGGCCTTTCCAGTAAAATATGGTATGTAGATGGGGACTCTGGTATGTCCATTACTACAAAGGTGATCACAAACTACATGCCTGCTATTTTTATAGGGATATCGACAACTACACCATCCACTAGCTTGATGGCGAATTTTGATGGCTTCAATCCCTGTAGACCCCACTTTTGATACAAAGTAGTGGAGATCAAATTGACACCTGATCCTCCATCTGCCACTGTTGCCTTGTCCTTGAATCTCTTGTGTTTGATTGGTAGGGTGATGTTGTGTTCCTCACTCTCCCATGTTGTCCCGATGTGGAGGAAGTTACTTGTCTCATTGTAGCCCACACAATATATTGGCTCTGGCGCTGTCGGTTCCACTTTTGTTTTGGCCCATTCAGCCAAAAGGCCCTTAGCTTGTGGTGCAATCCGCAACAACTCTCCCAAGGATAGGCTAATGTAGTGTAAAAATTACAGCAAATAAGGATCCTAAAACACTTGAAATGATGAGGGAAACAATAGATTATGATTTTATAAGATTAGCACAAGTTGAACCATCAAAATCCATCAAAAATCTATGCTTGAACCTCACTAAATGGCCCAAATCCTTGAAGAAGGCTTCACACGTGTGAAAGTACGGTCTCCCAGAGTCTGAGTATTGTACACCAGACCTACATTCAATCCTATAATCATTAGTAATCACAAGTACTCAAACAATTATGAACATAGAGAGCAATTGCACCATTATGAAAGAAAAAACATGAAATTGCTTGATTGATTTTGGTGAGATATCATCACCTATATATACATGATCCATCACAGTTTTGGGCAGGTATGAGTAGCCCTAAACCTATCCCTAATGCTAATTTTGGTGGATCTTTCATCCCTACCAAGTTAGGGTTGGAATCTTGGAGATCCCTCAACAATGCAAAAATTACCAAAAATAGCTCCTATTTTTTCTCCCTTGTATCTAAGCATAATTTGGACTCATTCCAAAGGTTCTAACACTTAGGTCTACTTGAGAACATCCTTATGAATGGAATCCTATGCTATTTGGCACGTGTGACAAGCCACATCATGACCATCTAACTATTTACAAGTCATATGACCAAAACTAGTCAAGCTAGAATTGTGAATTTTTAACATGTAGCTTGCTAGCAAACTGGCGAGCACTTCCGTATGTGGTTCGTCAGGCTCCACCATGTGGAAAGGTGGTTCATGATGATGCAACCGATCATTCTGATCAGTGCACGCTGGTGAGCCCATCCGTGGTACTGGTTCTTCATTAGTAGGGGGTTCTGTAGTTGTGGATTTTTCCTATGCTTTCTCCTCCGCTTGCGCTCTCTGTACCCAATGTCGTATCTCCTGATAGTGTCTTCTTTCTTCCCTCACATTCGGATATTGCGCTGAAGTCGAGGGTTGGTCATCGGAGATTGACGGTGGTGGTGAGGGAGCCACTTCCTTCCTCTTCTGTGCTCGTGTGATGACTAACACATGGGCATGGAAACGTTGCTTTCTCGGTGGCATTCCCGCTAGAACTATTACTGGTTGTATCGCAATGAAATTCAATGGTGCACTGGTCCCAGGTCTTAATGGACAGTTCTTGTAGCAGTTTCCATAATCGCATTCCCAACAGAATGATGTATATTGTCCCTTGTAAGGACATTTATCAATTCTATGTCCTTCGCCACATCCGTAGCAACCACAATTTCTACTGCCCTGACACTGAGTTTGAGGTGCATAGGCCATATAATACTCATTTATCCGGCCCATACCATTGTTGTTGCTCAGGTTGAGGTGGTACTGGCATCTCTGGTTCTGTTGCTACTAGATTCACATGAGCCGCTTGCTGATTAGCTGGCCCTGATGGTGCAGGTAAGGCCATGTGCTGCTGATTGTTCGGTGTGCCATACCTTGGTGCCCCTTGATGATATGGATAAGAAGTCTGATAAGGACTCCTCTTCTGTTGGACAATTTGGAGATTAAATGGGCAAAAGGCCATCTTGTGCGATGTTCAGATTTTGCCTTAGGACTGGACACTCATTCACTGTATGGTTCTAGGTACAGACTGGGTACCATACATTCTCTCGGTGGAGATATTGGGACTGAATCTGTAAGAGAAAAAGTAACTATTCTTTCACAGAGAACACGATGCAAGTTTGAATAAATCAAACTAATATCAGTGTCTTCAATGGCGATTTTATCTGATCTATGTACAGTTTACAAGAGTTCTTTGTGAAGGTTACTGACATGCATGTATCCACTATCTTAGCTACAGAAAGAAGATTTTTATCAAGAGTAGGGACATAGATAACCCCTTCAGTTTCTTGTCTTCTTGATTCATGTCTAGCCATAATACACCAGTTCCATCAACCACGTGTTTAGAACCGTCTCCAAGTATAATGAATCTCAAATCGTTCGTCTTCTTGTACTCAGACAAAATTTGTTTCAAGAAAACAAAATATGAGGTGGCTCTCGAATCAAGTACTACTTCTTGAATTGAATTAAATAAATAGCATAGATCAGTACTAACATAAACTGTTAGCGTTCACGAGCTTCTACTTCTTCCTGCACTCCATCTATTGTCTTTTGAAGTGTCATTATTTCATCTTTCGTCAATAAGGTTTGAGTTATGTGGAATGACTTGGGTAGGGCTCGAAGAAAATAACTAAGCTGTTTTTCCTTAGATATTGTATTTTCTAAACCAAAATTTTGCAAGGAACTAAATAAATCTTTAATCTTTCACACGAATGTATCAATTAGTCTTCCAAGAACATGATCTGATTACGAGATCGAGTCTCATTATTGGTTTGCAATTCTTCCCATAAATCCTTTGCGTTGGAAATTGATGTAAGATCTAGCATTATATTGTCATGCACTGAAAACGCAATAATTGCTATAGCTTTGTCATTTTTTAAATTCCATTCTCAAAGTTCTTTGCCAGGAGTAGCTTCTGGCTTCTCCTCAATTGGTTCTACCCAGACCTTCTACCTTCGCCTTCTGGGTCCAAGATTGTAGTGATTTTAGCTTGAAATTGGTGATCGATGACATTTTTTAATTTTGAATAACCTCTACTGATGGATGTATGAAGGATGTTGAGAGAGATTCGAAGATACCACTGTATCAACTTTAATTTTGTAAGCTCTGATACCACTGTAAGAAAAATAGTAATTATTCTTCCACAGAGAACATGATGCAAGTTTGAATAAATCAAACTAATATCAGTGTCTTCAATCGCAATTTTATCTGATCTATGTACTAAAAGAACAATATTTGTTCTGATTGAATATGCGTGCAGAAATTATATGCGGAAGTATTAGACTATATGCAGAAGTATGAGACAACTTAATATAATCTAGACAATAAGAAACTACTGATCAAAAATGAATTTTTATAACTCTGAATCTGATTTATCAATATACATCTCTTGTTGTCTTATCTCGTTGTTGTGTCTATGATTGAGTGAGTTTCAACAAGTAGTGCATATGTATTTATATTGCTACTGGACAGGTCTTTTGGCCTTTTATTTACAAGTCTTTTGGCCTTTTAATGTTGTAACAGTAAAAATCTAACCGTTTATGACGGTTGATATTCAAATAGACGCTCTGTTTTCAAGATCAAATAAATTGTGTTCGTGAATATTTCACGACAGTCTGTCTCTTCATCTCAGCTTCGTGTTTTGCGAATTGTTCGCAACACTTGTCTCTTCGCAACATTTTAATCTTTCGCGAATTGTTCACGACATATGACAATTTTTGAGTTTGAAGGAAGCTAGAATATTTCGCGAACTGTTCGAGATAGTTTCGTGACAGGTGAGCTTGAAGAACAGCTTGAAATATTTTGCGAATTGTCCGCGACAATTTCATGACATCTGAGGCTTGAACAAGAAACAAAATATTTTGCGACAAGATTCTGTTCACGAATCTTTCGAGCTTCAACAAGAAAGCCACGAGCTTCCACAAGAAACTGTTTGCGAATCTTTCGAGTTGACTACAAGACAAATTTTGTGAGTCCTTCAAGTTGGTCACGAATAGAAATATTTTGAGTTCGCGTTTGTTTCTTTCTCATCCTTTGCCAAGTAAACTACGCGCTTTGTTAGTAGAATCAAGATCTGTCTGATCAGTTGTTCTACATGTTCTGATCATGTGGATTTGACGTGGTTGTCATAGCTCCTTGTAAGGCTTTCAGTTTCTGATCGAACTAAACTGTGAGTTGCTCCATCTGTTGTTTGTGTAATTTGGTGATATATTCCAACAACAGTTCTGTGGACAGATTGGAGACATTTGATGATGATGATGCTACTGAGGGGGTTGGAGTGTGGGTAGTGGGATATTCATCATCTGATCCCTCATCCTCTTCTCTGATGGCATCTTCCATGGCTTTTTGTAGAGTAGCGTACTCCTCCCGTGGTTTCAGTTCTCTTCTGATGCTACATGGTAACCCCGCAAGGAACCACATGATCACCGCATGATCGGGAGTTAGGGATGCACTACATTTGGATCGTAGATCTTTGACCCACTCAATATAGTCCCTAACCCTTTTTTTTTTCCATCTTGACTTTGTTGAGCAAGAGAAACGGGTCTTCTAGGAACTTCCTTGGTTTAAAGTGCGTGATGAGAGCCACTTTAACCGCTTTCCAGGTGGATTTTTTTTCCTTTGACAAGTTGAAAAACCAGTCTTGAGCCACAACTACTAGTGACATGGAGAACAACATCAACTTCTCTGCAGGTGTCTGATCGTCGTAGATTTCACAAGCTTGCTCGTAGATCTGGAAGAAGCGGATGAGATTTGATGATACATCGTATTTTGTTATGTCCATCCAAGGTGGCCTCTGGACTGCTTGCAGGGGAGCTAGAGGTACGGGTTGACCCATTGGATCCATTGGCACTGGTTCCGATTCTATCTCTTGTTGCGTAGCTACTATTCTGGGAAAGTGTGGTGTCTGATTCACTATTCTTCTTGCTACTAATAGTCTCGATCTCAGATTCATTTGATGGTAGAGTCCAAGGTTGTTGGATCTTGCTGGTACAGTGAGATGCAATCTGAATTTTATGAATCTGATCAATCTGATAGGCCGGTATTGAGGATTCAGGCCTCTTATGGTGGTTTTGCCTTGATAACTTTTTACTCCTTGCACTAATTAGCCTGAGATTTTGACAGTAGCTGAATTTGGTGCAGATGTAACTGCTGATCTAGTCTACGAGGGTTACTTGTGTGAGGGTTGGTTGTGAGAGAGTTTTTTTTTACTGATTTTTAGTCAAAAAAAATTGATTTTTCTCATATTACTGGGAAGTAACTTTAAGGTTTACAAGAGCTGCATCTAATATAGATCTGACTCTGGAAACCTCTACTCTCGCATAAAGTGAAAATTTCATTGTTTGTGAGAGTTCAAAACCACTATTTTGGCTTGATCTTCACCAATAATCAGAACTAACTCTCGCAGGCTTCACCATTGATGAAAAATGATATTCTGGATCGATTGGAGTGGTCTATGAGAGTTACCTTTGTAAGGACTTTTTGGATCTTCAAATTTAATAATTTTTTAGCACTTAAATTTGATTTTTTGCTCAATGGAATCAAACTAACTCTCGTAGACTCGTCTGTGTCCTGGTCTCACTGAGATGAAACTTCAAAATTCTCTCCAAGGGTTCTTGACCACTGGAACTGAAAATTTTTGTGTCTGCGAGGGTTCCAATGGATTTTCCCTCCTTTTTCCCAGTGAGAACCTTCGCACTAGCACTTGCACTGGAAACTAACTCTCGCAAGTGTCTCTGTGTCCTGGTCTCCCTGATATGGAACTTCAGAGAGCTTTGCAAGAGTTCTTATGAAAATTTAAATTTTTTTTGATTTTTTATAAGGGTTTTTTGAATTTTTTATGGTTTTCTTTTCTAATTTTTGCAATCTGCTTGGAACTAACTCTCGCAAGCTTCTATGCAGGTCTGAGACAGTACCCTAGAGTTGCTGCCAGTCGTGCGAAGGTTAACTCTCACTGGTTTTGGAGAAAACAATCTTTGATGGAAATTTTGGCTCTTTTTCCCTCCAAAATGTAGATTGGTGTGTTTTTTGGGTGTTTTCAGGCTTTGGTTTGGATGTCAAGCCCTTAGAGGCTGTTCAGGACCTCCTCTACCCTCTTACACCTCCTCCACTAGCTGGGAATAGTCCAAACACAAGAAAATATAGAAAACTAACTCTTCCTACCCCAAAATCCACCTAAAACTACTCTAAAAAGCAAGAAATAGCTAAAATGCAGCTATACTAGTTAGTGAGAACCTATCCTCGGCAATGATGCCACTGTAGGGTTGAAGATCTCGTGTTGAATTAGCCCTCCTGCCTGTCAACAAGGGTTCAAACGCTAGATAGGTGCCTAACTATGTAAAGATGCTACTTTTAGATAGTTCTCTACTTTTTCTCTAACTCTATCACCACTTACACTACTCATCCCTAACTCTACTCCACTAAACTAACATTCATCATGATTTTGTGAAGGGAAGAGAGAGTAGAAAAGAGAGAGGAAAAGAAAGAAATAAAGAGGGAGAGAGATTTGAGATAGAGGTTAGCTCAAATGCTCAATATCATTGTTTATGGAAAAACATCAACTAGCATAAAGTAAGAACATTGCAAATGGGAAAAAACACGCAAATCATCACAAAAGCATAAGCAAAGATTGATTAGCACTTGAGGATGCTTGAGCTCATAAAATGGTAGAGTCTCCTCCTCTCTATTAAGCATGCAAATAGAGTACAAATGGTGTCTTTTTATAAATGGGGAAGGCCCTTGCCCCAAAATCCTATTGGCTAATATTCACATTGATCCTATCCATTCATCTTGGACCCAACTTGATCCAAGGGTCCACAAAAAGTACATTACAAATCACAAGATTCATGTGAGTCCAAAATTGGACCCAACTCTAAAAGAGTAAACTCTAAGTTCTAACTTGACTTTGGGCCTCAAGTTTTATTTTATTTACAAAGGGCCCAAGTCTATTATTTCTATTTACATTCGCCTTGCGTGCTCATTGGTCCATGGACTTATACGCGCAGGAAGCCATACCCTCACAACACATTTATTACTGAATTTATTTATTTGCTCGCGTTGTGTTGGGAATAACCCCCAACATAGATGGATATAACAAATGGATTTAGCAAATTGATATAACAGATGAACATTGAAAACATTTTGGATGCTCAACTTGAAAGCACTACAAGAGTTGCTAAACAATAGGAATAGAATGTAGGATAGAGTGTTTTAGTAGATTGGACATTTTACAAATTTTGATTCACATCCAAGAAGAAGGGCCAACTTCAAAGAACATATTAGTGGGTTGATTATCATGGTATCCAAGAAAAAGGAAGCACAAATTTGATCTAGATTTTTGACCCTTAACTATGTTGAATAATGAACCTATTCAGCATATACATTGGGGCACACCCTAGCTAGGTACATAAATGGGTTTGTCAAGGAAAGAAATGCATATGACAATTTCCTCAACAAATCTATTGCCATAGATATGGGCCTTCTTGCTCGAAACACTATGTCCCTTTAGCACTATTTTTTAGTCTCCATGTATATAGGAGCTAAATGGAGCCTATTTATCTACACATAGATCATCAAGACTGCATCAAATCCATGAGCTACAAAAGCAAGGTGTCCTAATGAAAAAAGAAGCCACCACACAAAAAAATAGACACATTTCAATTTTGAGGTATTTTGTATTGAGTTTAAAGAATAAATAAATAAACTCAAACGAAGATGAGCTATAAAAAGACATTGCTTACGAGATTAAAAAAACACGTACTTTCTCTCATTTGTATGATCTTTGCAGCTAGCTTTTTTGGTATTTCTAGCATGCCCTTTAACACTGTTGCATGAAAATTCAAACCATGTTCTGAATCATATTACAAGAAATCTACAATTGCAACTTAAGTCCTTGTCTTAGGCAACATTGTTTGTTTATGTAATATTCAAAAAATGCAACGTCAATACTTGGCTTAGTCATTAGAGAGATATATAAAAATTGCAACTTTAATTGATATCTTCATCAATAGCCTCGTCATCCACGTAAAGGCACTTCATAGTCCTTCTCCTCTTCCATTTATTACTATCGGTATTGCTAATCGAGGCCATCTCCATAGCAGTTGATTATGCGTACACAGGCGATGACCTAATTATGAAATGAGAATGTCTCTTCAAGGATGTACTTACAAACAATTAAGATGCATATTTCGAAAGCTCACCAATCTATCATGGTACCAAAAGTGTCTTGCTCCACATCATCCAATGTATCAACAATAGCCGAAGGTATGTTTTGTCATTTTTTGGAAGTAGAAGATATAGATGGAAGCTGATCACATCCTTGTCAATGTCAATAGCCAAGCAGATACGTTGAGAAGCAATGCATGCATGCTAAATGGGTGTTGTGCCACAACATAGCTCAAGGACCGAACCTCCAAGGGGACAAAGTAGCTCAAAAAATAATTCCATAAAAGATGCAGCTTTCTCTAGTGGCCCACGCCATGGCGATTTGTCACGTTGCATGCATCTCTCAGATGATGTCATGTAATGGCAATATGTTTAAAATCCAAAAGACATATCAATCATCTTGCCATATTCATTTGCTTCTTTCACTCGCAGGACGCCTTTACTCCTAAGCTTTCTCAATACATATGCCATTTGACAATCAATCTACAAACAATAAATTTATGATTGCATATTAATTCTCCACAACAAATACCATTTGTTACAAATTCGAAGAAAACAATGTTGGAAGACATTTTTTCGTTGATAAATTACAAACTCACTGGTATGTTTGTCCGACCAACACGCTCAAGGCCTACAATATCCATGCATTGTATGATGGATCTCAAAACAATCTCAAAACCGATTCCCTTGCATAGTCACTCCATGTCTCCAATGACATTCATGGGACACACGACGAGCACCCATCCATGATCATCCATCATTCCGAATGATACACCCAACGAGTAACGCAACAAGTCGTCATGCAAAACATTCCAGGGTGGAATATTTGAAGCAGCTGCATATGCAAATAATAGACGTAGGGACAAATGTTTGACGATAGGAGAGAAGGTTTCAGAGTAATCAATACCATATCTCTGAGAAAATCCCTTCGCTACTAGTCTTGCCTTGTATTTCAAGACATTCCCATCTGGTCTGTACTTGAGCTTGAAAACCTATTTGCATTTGACAGTCTTGCGCTTATGTGGTAATGGCTGCAACGTCCGTACCTGGTTCTTCCTCATGGATTCCATCTCTTCGTTCATGGCTTGGATCCATTTGTCCTTCCCTGGACATTCAATCGCTTCCTCGAAAGTTTGTGGTTCGCCACTGAATCCACAGAACTCTCCTAATGTAGAAGCAGAGCTGTCTGGCACGTATCTTGTTGGTGTTCTTCATGGTCTTGTTGACCTTCTAGGAGATCCTCCTGGGACAACAATGCCTTTGCATTCAAGATCAGACATGATAAGAGTGATATGTGTGCAACGGCTACAAAATCATCTATTGATTCGTCTGATTTTTCAAGCACTACATGCAAATCCATGCAGTGCGTTGGCGTGAGAGAAATACAGTTCTCCCACGAGTAATGTCTCGCTTACTAGCGTACTTGTGGATCTACAGATCCTATGTAGAATTGTCTTGCACGTAGGCGGACTCGTATTCTGTGTTTTCGTCTCTTTTTGCTTACTAGCATTAGACTACTTCATGTATATGGTATCAAGTATCATCTAGAAAGTATATAGTCGTGTCGTGTAACTTCTAGATTAGAGTGATTAGCAATATACTTGTGATTGCATGCAATTTTATGTAGAATGATCTATAATTGCTATTTTTGGATCCACACGTGTGAAGTATAGTAGTTTGCTAGTTTTGTACAGACAACTTCATTCAAGTTTGATCAAGTTCTATTAGTGTTTGCATCTCATTTTGTGTGTAGATGCTGATTTTTCGATGAGATTGGTAGTGTATTTCTGTGAACTCGAGGGTGAAGGCCTAACCTAAGTTCTCCAAGGCCAAAAGATTTATTGCAAATAAGACTTTAAATCAAAGTAGACTTGGAAACTATTACTTGAAAACATTGCATCACATAGCTTCATTCACACAACAGTGGAAGCATTGAGGGGTCAAGATGCCCCCTCCCGAAGGATTCTTTTCTTTTCATTATGCAAATCCAATTGGCCAATGCCAATTACATATACAATGGATTCCAATAGGGGTTTCAAAGTGTGAAAGTCAACTTAACATAGACTTAGTTCATATTCAATGATCTTAATTCCATATCTAGCTTAACAAAAGCATAGAAATTTCTTCATAAGTCTTAATCTTTCCGACATGCAATCATGTTGGATCTTGGATTCTTGACATGCAATCCAAATGGACCTTAGATTTTGGACATGCAATCATGAGGGTTCATAGATTCTAGTCATGCAACAGTCATGAAGTGACATGCATGGTCATTTGGCAATGCAGGGTCTGACATGCAAGCTTCAAATCCGACGTGCAAGCTCTAGATTTGACATGTAAGCTCTAGATCTGACATGCATGAACAATAGGCCACAAATGGTATGACATACAAGCTCTAGATCTGACATGCATGGACAATAGGCCATGGATAGCCTGACATGCAATGGTACTGATCAACCATTCTTACATATGAATAATAGTTTCAAGAGTTTACCATGGTTTCAGGAGAAGGCAAAAGTGAGAGAGAGGGAAAGAGTGTTTGTGTGTGTGATGTGAAAGAGAGAGAGAGAGAGGGAGAGAGTGTTTGTGTGTGTGATGTAAAAGAGAGAAAGAAATCCGAGTGGGTTTGAGCTCCAAAAAAAAATCTTGCAATCCACAAAATAGCATAGTCTTCTTGAGGTAATGCCTCAATCCTCTTCTACAAAGCACCTGTACACAACAAATAACAAATGGGCAGAGTTTGGATACAACATCCTTCAGTCCCCCTAGTAGAGGGGCACATTTCCACTTATATAGAGAGTGGAGAGTCCTTTCAAAGTGAGTGAGGTGTCAAGTTCAAGTGCATGAGGTGTGAGGAAGACTACAGACTCTGTCAAAAGCCTTCTTGTTTACTATCTTTAAGCTTAAAAGGCTTCTTGTTCTGATTCTTGTTCTAGCACTTTCTCGAGTACCTGCACATACCCTCAAAGCAAGGTCAGTCCTTAAGCCCAGAGGGCTTCTTATTCTTGTTCTGATTCTTCAGGTACGTTCGTGTCTACCTACATATCCCTTCAAAGAAAGGTCAGTGTTCATAATACCATCAAACATGGTTCATAGAAGATTCTTAGTTCTACAGGTGTCAATGCGTGTTACTCAGTTCATTAAAGTAATAAATTCATACAATATCCTAAGAGAATATTGATCAATGATAATTCTATATCATCAAAGTCTATCTGGGTTTGAAGCTGGGGAAGTCTTTATTACTTAGGGGCAATTTGTCTCTACAAATTACAATTTCTCTTTCGAACCAAATATCTTTCAAGTTGATTGGATCTTAAAGATCTGAAAACTTTCAAAGTATTTCACGAGACTGGAGAAGGAACATAAGTAGACGATATTATTTAGAGAATATATTCCAGCAATGTACAAATTATGACTGCAGATACTATTCTGGCGGCAGACCAGTACCTATAGTCAAAAAGATATAATGGGGCCTGTAGTCAAAAAGGCAATATGGTAGTGGCATTTTCCACCAAAGATATGCAAGGAGTTAATTGCTCTGTATGAGTAAATGAAGCAGGAGGGTGTGCAGCGAGACAGGAACAACACAAATACCTCTACTATGACATCAAAAAGAGGCTTTCAGTCATGATTGCAAAATTTGAAGGCCAGTTCAGCCTTGTGGTGTGGTTTGGGCAAGTTCGCTTGTAGCTGCTAGAAACATTTCATGTATATCAAATATTGACTATAGATATCGTTCTGCCGACAAAATATTGCCTGCAGTTGAAAAGAAAGAATAGGGCCTACATTGAAAAAAATATTCTATGAGCAATTGAAACAAAGGGGTTTGTGCTTTCAGGGCCTATCACAAAAAAAAAATATGACATGTTCCTACATAGGAAAATTGTAAAATTTCCTATTTAGAGACGATTTTTACTACTTTAGAAATCTATGTGGACTCCTTTTAACTAGAAAAACATTTTTCCTAGTTAAAAAATGTATGTGTACAAATTCTATCTAGGAAAACATTGAACTTCCTAGATACATTTGCACCATCTTTAACTAGTAAAAAGATTTCTTAGTAATAAAATGTATCTTGGCATATATTTCATCTAGGAAAACCCTTGATCTAACTAGGAAAACATTTCCTTAATATAAAAATGTATGTGATATCAAGTTAAATTAAGAAAAAAATTAATTTTCTAGATACCTCTCATGCATCTTAAACAAACATATCGTGATGGCAGGCAATGGCTTTTACCACAAAACTCAAAGCATAACCTTCTCTGGACTCAACAAAAAAAAAAAATCACAAAAGTAATTCTTAGAAAGAAACTATGCAATGTCAGATCCTCATTGTCTTCTAAGCGCATATTACATTTGATGTTCTTACCGTTCTTACTATGTCGTTCCATCTGTGGATAGCAGCGCTTGTGAATAGAAACTCCTATCAACGGATGATAGAAACTCCTATCAACAGTTGATAGAAACTCCTGTTGTTGGTCGTGTGGAAGAGAATGAGCACGTCATATAATGTTTCCTCTTTCAAAACAAAGGCTTTACTAGATTAAGGCCAACATTAATCTTGACTGGATATTACTGTTCTCCTAGAGTCTCTCTTACACCTCTCACACTTATTTTGGACACCCCAGCCACTCCCTCAAGGCTACACATTCCCTATAAAAGGAGTAACTCGCCCCTCTCCCTCATTATTCATCTCCTTTTCATTTTTGGTTTGCCTCTTGTTCTTACTTCTATGTGTGTAGGTGCTTGGAAGGAAGCTTGGAGCTATGGCATAAGGAGGATCTATCAAGCTTGGATTGGAACCATTTTGGAACCACACACACACACACTCACTTTCTCTCTCTCTCTCTCATCTCTAGAACTTTCACACCTTCCATAACTTGATGGCCATGCATGCCACCCTATCCATAACTTGATGGCCTTGCCTGTCATCCCAGCCATAGCTTAATGGCCATGCATGTTTGATTTAGAACTTGCATGTCTGATTGGAAGCATGCATGTCTGATTTGGAAACTTGCCTGTCTGATTTGCATAATTTAAAAGAAAAATCTTTCGTCGAAAGGGGGTTGGGGGGGGTGTCCCCATCTTGACCCCTCGGCAAGTCTCATGAATGAATGCTTTTTGGTGATTGAATGATGTGATTACTTTGTTAAGTTTTTGTGTTCTTTTCAGATTTGCTCATCAGTGTTTTGATTTGCTTCTTTAAAGACACAATGTTTAAGTCAGTACTATAAAATTTAGGAAACCTTCACTTCAAGTTCACAGTTTGGTATCATAGCCAAGGTCTACTATTTCTCTTTCTTTGTGAAATTGTTGTGAAGGCCTTGCATATTCATTCTTGAAACAAATGCCAATACACAGGACTTTGTATGTTTACTTTTGAATATATTTCCCTTCCACTTGAATTTCCTTCTGCTTACAAGATCTCTTTAATATTAGAGCTAATGGACTCCATTTGGGGATAATCAAGAATTGGATCTCCAACTTGCATTTTATTTTAGAGACAATACTTTGCTAATGCGAGCTTCTATCTTCCTTTTTTAAGAATGGCATTTTTCTGAATCACAAGTCTATTCATACTTTTTGCCTTGAGTTTGTGTATTTCAGGTGAATTCCAAAAACTCCAATCAAAGATGGATAGCTCCTCATGAGGCTCTTCAAGCTCTTCTTCATCTATGAATTCAAAAGATAGCATTGTCTTGGCCTCTTTTATCAGATTGGTACTGTTGTTGAAAAACAATGTATCATCCACGTATAAAGTGATAATGATAAAAGATTGTTCCACTGCTTTGAAGTAAAAATTTGAACCTGAAGAGCTAGGTGTGTAGCCATGATCAATAAGGAAAGTATTGATCCTTTGAAACCATGCTCGAGCAGATTGCTTCAAGCCATAAAGTGCCTTATGGAGTTTACATACATGATTGTGTTTACCCTCGATAGTATAACCTTCGGGTTGCTATCCATTTGATGTATTTTCAAATCTGCTGCAGTGGCACATGATAGCAAAAGTCAAATAGAAGAATGCTTGACTATTGGACTGAAGGTCTCAGTGTAATCGACATTGTATACCTGAGAAAAACCTCTAGTGACAAGTCATTCCTTTCTCTTGTTGATGGTTCCATCTACATTGTACTTGACTTTGAAAATCCATTTGCAATCAACTACGTTTTTGTTAGCAAGTAATTCGACAACTATCCATGTTTGGTTCTTGATAAGAGATGAATACTCTTTATCCATAGCTACTTTCTAGAGATCTAAATCGGGTTGACTGAGTGCCTCTTGGACAGACGTCTGTTCCTGAACAAGAGACTCGTTGATATACCGATTAGGTGCTTTGCTTGCTCTTGAAGATCTTCTGGGTAATAGAGGAAGTTGATCATTTCCATCATACTGTAGATGCTGAATTATAACATCATCATCTTCTGATTCATCGTTGATTTGTTGTTTGTCAAAAGTAGAAGAGCTTGGACCTTCAATGGGAATAGTCGACTGACGAACTGGAAAGTTTAATATGTCGGATGAAACCAAAGAGTATGTACAAGGTAGACCTCATGTTTAAATGACCTAATCTTTGATCCAAATATGAGCATCAAAATTGAGAAAGAATTGTTTAAACGGTTTGTTATAGGCATGCAATCAGCATAATGGTCAGGTTTAAACTTGAATATTTTTATTTATGAAACAAAAAAGCAGTATAGAAAGTTAAATACGTAAGTAGAATGGAAGCGCCATTTCTTGAATATCTGTTACTGAACTTGTAACAGAACCGTGTACAAGCTATATGTGGTTTATATATAACCCGAAATTCATTAAGCGAAAGTCATATTTGGATGATTGTAGACGTGTTCTTCAGAGGATGCCATGCTATTTGGATGATTGTAGACGTGTTCTTGAAAGGATGCCATGCTATTCCCATGAGTGGTTTGTTTTCTTTAAAGAAAAAACGTATATAGAGTGTTTATCACACAATATCTAACATTCTTTTGTAAGAATCAAAATTTGCATAAGTATGTTCTTTTTCCAAAAAAGCGTTCAAAGAGTGTTAAAGCCAAACCGTTATAGCATGGTTTACCAAATGACATATCTATGTAGAGACTTAGTGTCTTAGAATAAAATATTCAAGGTAGGTAGAAGTAGAAGCTTGAGATACCATAGAAATTGCCATTTGTACTTTAGATGCCACATTTAATGCATGAAAAGACTAGGTGGCACAATAAGACATAGTGAGGTGGCTTGGATAAGTCTAGATAGCTTGAGAGATGGATCCACAACTCCAATTCAACTCAAAGCAGGAGGAGAGTCCATGGATCTATATATATGTGATGTACTCTCATTGAGAATATGATGAAATTTGTGTGTAATGCAAATTTGGAGACAAGCTCTTTGTGCCCTCTCTCTCTCCACGAGTTTTGTACTTCTTATTTTCTCTCTCTAGCCGAGTAGAGGCATTTATGATGCTTAGTCTTATGTTTTGTTGACAGATCTTGCTTGTAACACAATAATATTGCTTGTATGATCAGCTTTCCTATTGACAACCAATGCTAGTCTGATCTTGTTATTGTGCTTAGGAGATCAAAAATACATGTGTAGGGCGTCCCACACGTGTGAATTTCAGCAATCTGGTGGTTGGCAACATTTCAGGTATAGCAGTTCCTTCGCATAATAAATAGGGATAATCATTTGAATATGGATTTTATATGGAAAATCCTCTCTGTGTTAATATTATGAGGCTAATCACGTTTTTGTAGTCTTTTTTGTATTCTCTTATAGGTGCTGAAAGAAGACCATGACCTTCTCTCATGGATATTTAATAGAACATCATATCCTGCCACCATAAAAAATCACATGGAGGGAGTTCCACTCAATATTCCTGGAATTGGCACTTTCAACATTGAATGGCATTTAGCAAGAGATCTGAAGACATTAAAATGTATGTTCAATGTATCTCATGGCGCTAACTCTAAACACCCTTGTCTGTACTACATGAAACAACAAAAGACATGACAAGGAGTACAAGAATATCAAGAGATCGAGAAGATCCTAATTGGAAACCTGTACTACCGATTCTTCTACAAATATTCATATCTGTACATTGCATGCGGAGGTGCGTATTATAGAAAAAATAATATATCTTCACATCTTGTTTGCATGGAATTATGAGCCATTGCAAAGAATGTCGAATGATGTCGTAATATGTGCTGCATGTCATAAAAACATAATCTAAATTAGTACCAAAAGTATCTAATTTAATTGCACATATTTGTCTATCGTAGTGTAAAATCAAAAGCTTACCATATAATGTGTTATATGATCAACACCCCATGCACTTTGAACTGCATCCACAAATTCATTGGTTGTTTTTTGTATCATTTGTACATCAGTATTTGAAAATTTATCTTTTCTCAAGTATTTCACCATGTTGTCTAACTTTTTCCAAACTTCTACTTTGTGTATACGAGTAGAACCTTCTTCTTCAAAATCTTGAGTTGCTGCAATAATTTCTTTCCAAACCGTGTATTGAACCTTAGATTGTTTGCTAGAATAATTTGATAAAAATCTTTGAGCTTTAGATCCTCCAATGCTCGGCTTGCATGTAATATTTCCTGTTTTACTTGATAACATGTCATCTTTTTTTATTTTAACATGGCTTTTATGTAAGCTTGCTTTGGACAACACATCCTCTAATCTGGAAATAACTTTCTTCGTAGAGGCCTCTATTTGATTCCATATGAAAATAAGTAAGGATTGCTCTTTTGTTTTTGTTGCTTTAATCTGGATTGTTCCATGCTTCATTGCTTTAATAAGTAAATTTTTTTTTCATAAATATGAATTTATCGATATTTGTATTTTGGTTGTTGCAGTCGGCATTGGATCCTGAACATTCTTTTTGTAAAGATAAATAGGGAGGGGATTTCAAATTTTCTATGTGTAAAATTAAACTCAGCTGCAAATACACAGAGAATTTGATTCTCTACCTCATGATGCCGTTCGGGAAATACCAACAATGGCAACTTCAATTGGAGAGATAACCATTAAATCTCTCAAGGTATATTCAATTTATCTCTAATATGCATGTATTTCTTTTTTAATTCAAATGTATCGTCATAGCATAAATAAAATTTCTATCATAATACTACTAATTTTTGTTCTATATATGTAGTGTGTACAACAAAAAGACGTTTTTAGTTGTGCATGGTTCGTCCTGTACAATAGGAAGTAGTTTACAAGTGGATGTAGATGTTGAAAAGGTAATATTCTGTTCATTTGTAGTTCATTCCATTCTGATTCATATTTTTTTACTATCATTGTTTGTAATTTGATGATTCTCGTGATGACAGTTCACCCTTGAGCTGTATACTCCTGATGATGTATATAGATTTCGGCAAGAGTTGATTGGAACCTATGCCCAGTACGGTGTAAGCATTGAACCTGCAATCGAGGGCCCTCAAAAGGAAGTCGCTCCTGTCTTAATAGCCTTTGAGGTTGCTCAGAATGCAGATCTTATTTTATATGATCAAAACGGAATAAAAGTCCCTTTCCTAATATAGAGGAAGGCAATTTTATAGCAGATATTCCTCTTGTCTTAAAAGGCAGTGAGGCCCTTCCCAAAATAGAGGAGGGCGAGATTATAGAAGGAGTTGTTGCCTTATCAGTTCCTAATACTGATATAGAAAATATAGAAAAATTGATTAAATAGAGATCTATTTGTAAATAGAGAGACATAAAAAAAAACAAGATACAATCATTTTACATGTAAACAACCCGTTTATATGAGGGTAATTGTCAAACATTTTTCTGTGAGTATTATAGCAGTCATTTTCTAAAGCATTCAATATACCCAACTTTGAAGCTTCTATCTTAGAGCAACGCCGAAATATGTGAGAAACACCAACCTGAATGGTCGATGCAAGCGATTTTTGTGAACTGGCCATATAAGCTTTGTGTGCCTTTGAGAACCGTCAAAGTCCGTATGCAAGTCTATGTATAGCATTACATATTAATGCACATGATAGATATATTATGGTTGTAATTCATACTATCTTGTATAACCCATTATTGAAGTAGTAGTTGTTTGAATTCATGCATATGATCAATGACTGAAGTTCTTTCACTCATCTTGAGTGATAGGAACTTCTTTCTCAAGAAGAGATGAGTCGATACATTTGTTATTTCATATAGACTAGAAAGAATGTCTCATGTTTCTTTGGAGTGAAACAATTAGGCGTCTATGATAGCCATGCTTCCTTCAAGATTAGATATTCTGAAATTTGAGTTGTGGAACGAGTATCAGTGTGAGAGAAAGGAATTATTAGAAAGCATTTGACAAAGTAAAACACACATTAAGAAGATAGAGAATTTTCATTAAGATGTTGTGAATACAATGATCAAATCATGATCTTGTGCCCTAGCATGGTTCATAGTAGTAGCGCACTATGTGCTGTGATCTTAATATGCTAGTTACAGATTGAATACTATCTCTACTTCTTGAATTACTTTCACTCTCTCTAAAATATTTGATCCTATGGAATTAGATAATTCTGATACAATATGGAATTATGAATCATGCTTCCACTTGTTGACTTTGATGTCATACATATAAATCTAATATTGTGGTATATATACATGTGTCAGTTATAACAACTATGTGAGCAAGGGCGTGAAGTAGGGCAGTTACTGCAAAGTACTGATATGAACTGTGTCGTAGTCTGCACCAGACAGGGTATAGGAAGAGCTCCATTTTGACTAATGATAGTTGACAATTATCAAAGGTGTGGAGTCGACTGGTTCTCCCCAAAGAAGATGTCAATGGAGTTGAAGTTAGGATGTCGATGAACTCGAGTCGGTGAAGTCAACGTTGATGAAGACGATGATCCTGCTTCTGCTTCAATGTCGATATATTGCATAGACTATTTGACTTTGTGAGTAAGACTACATGCTTTTGTAGAGAGAGAATATTTACATAGTGTACTTGGACTCAAGAGATGGATCTAGATGAGTAGGAGGAGAGATTAACTTGAACAACACTGACTAGCAATGGACCACTTATCATGTTTGTCATTCTAGAAAATAGATTTCTATGTCTTGTAGGCAATGATGGACTACAATAAACCTTTGTAAGTTAATAAAAGTATGATTTCTGCCTACCAAGCAGCGATGCAAACCACTTATTATCATTTGTTGCTAACTTGTATGCATGCTAGACATTGATGGCTATAACTAATGAGTGACAACTGCTATCCAACGATGGACAACCAGCTCAAAGACATCTTTTTTAATGAAGAAAATCTAGTTCTCATGCTTCATGTCCAGTGATGGACTGTAGGAAGCTTATATTCCATTTTACAATTCCATAACAAGTTTGTTTAGAAGGATGCACATGGTGTTACCGTTGTGTGGACAATGACCTACCACTCACATAATGGTTTGTAGTTTATCTTCCACTAAGCCAAAATGGCTTCTCAAATGCTATGCACATATTGTAATGATTTAGTAGCATTTGTACACTAAATGAGCATCTACGTCTTGTGATTATGTAGCATCAATTGTTGCTACAACCTACCACTTCATTCATTTTAGTGCGGATTTGAACCATACATCCTTACTAAGCCAAAAGAGCTCAATTCATCTTTGGCATTTTTAGGACCCATACTCACAACATTAGATAGATTTTTCAATATTTTGACACTCCTCCTAAAAATGTATCTAATGTGGATCAAGCATTGATCTTGAGATAAGACAAAGATTAGACCTATGCTTTGAGAAGGAACTTTTGCAAAGTGGCTTAGTGAGAAGATCAGCAATACACAAAGATGTGTCGACATGTTCTTGTTGATAGTCCCCTGTTCTAGAGGACCTGTTGTTTAGTTCTTTTCTGCTTCTTGCTTACAAAACCGTTTCTACCTGTTATCAGGCTTCATGGCAGTCCTTAGATGGTTTCTTGATTGATTTTACGATGCCAACCCAGGCATAAGGAAACAAAGTTTCGTTGTAGTATGTTTCTTTTGTCCTGCCTATCAGAGGACAACTCAGGGATGTCACTCTTGAATGCACTTACATTCTACATGGATACATGCCAAGAACGCTCATTCACAGATCAGCATGCAAACCAATGAACGTTGTACAGATTCTACAGCTACCTACTCTTAAAACGAACTGAAATCAGAGCCTACACTACATTAACACTGAGCTACCTTGCATAACTTGACAAAAACAAGAAACAAAGCTAAACTACAGCATGTTAGAAGTCCAAGAATCAAGAAACCAACCAGCCTATTGATTCTTGAAAATCCCAAGAACATCAAGAACTGGATTGTACAGAGATATGCAAGAATCACACCACAGATCCAGCCTATTTAGTTTACTTGAATGCTGGCTCCTACATTAATCCACAAGAAAATAAGAAATCTAATCCACAACTAGGAAAGCAAGAAAACTAATCCACTCTAAATCCACAACCACACACAATATGAATGGAAGGGCATGATCATAGGGGCATCACTCAAGAAAACCATCATGATCAAGGAGCTTAGTGTAGCATCAAACTCATGGAAAATCTTCTTATGAAGCATGGAGTAGATACAATGCAAAAAGCTCCTCTTCACAAAGAGGGAGTCTCTTAAATAAGCAAGAGAGCTCCTTAGATGGCATCCTAGTGGAATTTCCACATTTCACAGATTACAAGTGGAATAATGCTCTCCACTAGAAGTCACCATCAAAAGGTGGCTCACTCTACTTTCTTTAAGAGGGGTCTACTTGCATTTATTACATTTGCTTAGAAATACTAGTTCCTACCTGGTCATTCCATCTTCCGGGATTCACCATGAGGCTTACACAAATCTTACTTGTTTTTCCTAGCTAGTATTTCTCGGCTCTCATACTCAGCTCTCAGTCTTCATTAGCCTCATCTTCTTATAGACCTCCTCGGTCTAAGGTGAGAGGTGCTCTTGAGTTGCTCTGTCCGAGTATCTTGGGGATTCGTCAGAATCAGCCAACATTATTCCACCCCTAATGTGTTGCAAGACCCACTGCAACTCATATTGGACGATGTCGTTCTGCTTTGCATTGGCATCTTTGATCGTCACTTGGAAAAGCGTAGATCCTCGTTCGCTTACATAAAACCAAGTGTTTATTGTCGCCAGTCTTTATCACAAAAATTGTCGCAATTTAACCCGAATGTCTTATTGTTGTAATGGGTTGACATTCTCAAAATTTGGAATGCTTCTCGCGTGTCTTCTTTCATATCACTTGTATTTGTTATTGACAATTTCATCTTTGGTTTCTTGGCAGATTCCATCTTTGGTTTCTTCTGGGAGTTCTGTATCCTCCATTTGCTTCTGGGTGTTTCTGTGGTTCTTCTCTTAGTTGATGTTCCAGTCTTGTCGATGCTCTTTTCTGATAGGTAGCACACAGGTTGGTTGAAGGAGACTGATTTTTCAATGCTTGTATTTCCCTTTCTGAAGGATCTTCATCATGACTGGGGTACTTCTTCTGATCGAGTCGCTTTGGATTTCCCATCTGTCTTCTTGGCCTTGTCATTGTCGACTTTGGGTTTGTGACCTTTTTGTCGATCTTGCTAATGTTGTTGTTGGCAGCGTAACTGCTTCAGAGGATCCAAGCAAATTCACTCTCTCCCCTCCCCCAAAATCTGTTGGTGGGGATGTTGTTGCAGGTAACTGTTCATGTTCAAAATTGGATCGGCGTGTGGAACACGTAGTTGAAACTCGTTGAACATGTGACTGGACTAAAGATTGAACAAATTCTAACTAAATTTGTTTCGATCTTGCTGTAGTTGACTCAATAAATAATATGGCAATGAGGCGCAGGAATCAACCCTAAGTTGTCATGGATTTCTCATAGTTTTCAAAAATTTGAAACTGCTGTACATGGTAATCTGAAGATGGATAGATGAATGAAAATGTGTTTTGGAGATGCTCTACATAAGACTCTCGTGCAGTAGCTATTTCTCATGCAAAAATCAGTCACACAAAGTAGGTGAAGAGAAACAAGGAAATAAACAAACGTTACAGATAGTGAGAACTGTATAGCACTTGTCGAACAAAACTTGCATTCATCAACATTGATAATGTACTTTGATAGTTGCAATATTTCAGTTGTTTTGTAGAGTAATGTGACTTACTTTGACATGCCCTTGTCAAAACAAGACAGGGTTGGTGACACTAGAATCTATCATCATGGATAACAGATGTTGTAAGATCAACGGACACTCCGGTCGAGACTTCAGCGGACGCTTCGGTCGAGATTCCAGCGCACTGCGGTCGAGATTTCACGGAGCACCTCGGTCGAGATTTCAACGAGCACTTCGGCTTCGGTGGGGATCTGAGTGGGCACTTCGGTTGACACTTCAGCTGACACTTCGGTCAAGACTTCAGTGGTTGCTTTGGTTGAGATTCTTTTGAGCGCTTTAGTCGAGATTTCAGGGAGCACTTCGGTCAAGATTTCAGCGAACACTTCGGCTGAGATTCCAGCATGAGCGTGAGCTCTGGTTGAGATTTTTTTTTTTCAGGTTCAAAGGTGTTGCGAAGATAGTGGTTTGGTCGAAATGGCAAGCAGAGGTGTTGATCAAAAGTTATGGTCTGGTCGAGATGGGTGTTAATTGCTCTGGTTGAGCTTTGACCTTATTGCTTCGGTTGAGATTTGTTTGAATCCCTCAGGTCGAGATTTGATCGCTGCCTTCGGCTCCGGTTGAGATTTGAGTGGGCGCTTCGGCTCAGGTCGAGATCTGAATGGGCACTTCGGCTTCGGTCGAGATCTCTTCAGCTTCGGTCGAGATCTGAACGGGCCCTTCGGCTTTGGTCAGGATCTGAACAAGCACTTCAGCTTCGGTCTAGATTTGAGTGGGCACTTCGATTGAGACTTCAGCGAACACTTCAGTCGAGACCTCAACGGACGCTTCAGTCGAGATCTCAGCAAACACTTCGGCTTCGGTTGAGGTCTGAACGGGCACTTCGGCTGAGACTTCAGTGGACACTTCGGTTGAGACTTCAGCGAACGCTTCATTTCAAATTCCAGCGAGCGCTTCGGTCAAGATTTCAAGGAGCACTTCGGTCGAGATCTTAGCAAACACTTCAGCTGGGATTCCAGCGTGAGCGTGAACTCCGGTTGAGAACTTTTTTTTTTCAGGCTCAAAGGTGTTGCGAAGATGGTGCTTTGGTCGAAATGGCAATCAGAGGTGTTGATCAAAAGTTATGGTCTGATCGAGATGGGTGTTAATTGCTTCGGTCGAGCTTTGACCTTATTGCTTCGGTTGAGATCTGATTGAATCACTCCGGTTGATATTTGATCGTTGCCTTCGACTCCGGTTGAGATTTGAGTGGGCACTTTGGCTCCGGTTGAGATCACTGTGGCTTTGGTTGAGATCTGAATGGGCACTTTGGCTTCGGTCGAGATCTTTGGCTTTGGTCGAGATCTGAGAGAGCAGTTCGGCTTCGGTCGAGTTTTTGAGCGGACACTTCGGCTGAGACTTCAGCGGACACTTCGGTCGAGACTTCAGCGGACGCTTCGGTCGAGATTATAGCGAGCGCTTTTATTGAGACTTCATGGAGCGCATCGGTCAAGATCTCAGCGAACACTTCAGCTTTGGTCGAGATCTGAACGGGCACTTTGGTCGAGACTTCAGCGGACACTTTGGTCGAGACTTGAGAGGATGCTTTGGTCGAGATATCAGGGAGCACTTCGGTCGAGATCTCACCGAACACGGTTGAGATGTGAGCATGAGTTCCGGTTGAGATTTTACTGAGATTTTTTTTTTTCAGGCTCAAAGGTATTGCGAAGATGGTGGTTCGGTCAAAATGGAAATCACAGGTGTTGATCAAAAGTTATGGTTTGGTCGAGATGGGTGCTAATTACTCTGGTCAAACTTTGACCTTATTGCTTCGGTTGAGATCTGATTGAATCCCTCCGGTCGAGATTTGATCACTGCCTTTGGCTCCGATTGAGATTTGGGTGAGCGCTTTGGCTCCGGTCGAGATCACTTTGGCTTCGGTCGAGATCTGAATGGGCACTTCGGCTTCGGTCGAGATCTCTTCGGCTCCGGTCGAGATCTGAACGGGCACTTCGGCTTCGGTTGAGATCTGAGTGAGCACTTCAGCATCGGTCGAGCTCTGAATGGGCACTTTGGTTGAGACTTCAGCAGACACTTTGGTCGAGACTTCATCAGACGCTTCGATCGAAATTCCAGCGAGTGCTTTAGTCGAAATTTCAGGGAGCACTTCGGTCGAGATCTCAGGAAACACTTCGGCTTCGGTGGAGATCTGAGAGGGCACTTCGGCTGAGACTTCAGCGGACACTTCAATCGAGACTTCACCGGACACTTTGGTCGAGATTTCAATGAGCACTTCGGTCGAGATTTCAGGGAGCACTTTGGTCAAGATCTCAGCGAACACTTCGGCTGAGATTCCAGCGTGAGCGTGAGCTCCGGTTGAGTTTTTTTTTTTCAGGCTCAAAGGTGTTGCAAAGATGGTAGTTCGGTCGAAATGGCAATCAGAGGTGTTGATTACAAGTTATGGTTCGGTCGAGATGGGTGTTGATTGCTCCGGTAGAGCTTTGACCTTATTGCTTCGGTTGAGATCTGATTGAATCCCTCCAACGAGATTTGATCGTTGCCTTCGACTCTAGTTGAGATTTGAGCGGGTGCTTCAGTTCCGGTCGAGATCACTTCGGCTTCGGTCGAGATCTCTTCGGCTTCGGTCGAGATCTGAATGGGCACTTTGGCTTCGGTTGAGATCTGAATAGGCACTTCGGCTGAGACTTCAGCGGACACTTCGGTCGAGACATCAGCGAATGCTTCGGTCGAGATTCCAACGAGCACTTCGATCGAGATTTCAAGCAGCACTTTGATCGAGATCTTAGCGAACACTTTGGTTGCGGTCGAGATCTGAGCAGGCACTTCGGTTGAGACTTCAGCGGAGACTTCAGTGGACACATCAAGATTCCAGCAAGCACTTTGATCGAGATTTCAGGGAGCACTTCAGTCGAGATCTTAGCAAATACTTCATCTGAGATTCCAGTGTGAGCGTGAGCTCCGGTTGAGATGTGAGCATGAGCTCCGGTTGAGATTTCACTGAGATTTTTTTTTTCCAGGCTCAAAGGTGTTGCGAAGATGGTGGTTTGGTCAAAATGGCAATCAGAGGTGTTGATCAAAAGTTATGGTCTGGTCGAGATGGGTATTAATTGCTTCGGTCAAGCTTTGACCTTATTGCTTCAGTTGAGATCTGATTGAATCCCTTCGGTCGAGATTTGATCGTTGTCTTGGCTCCGTTTGAGATTTGAGTGGGTACTTCGGCTCCGGTCGATTTCACTTCGGCTTCGGTAGAGATCTGAATGGGCACTTTGGCTTCAGTCAAGATCTCTTCGGCTTCGATCGAGATCTGAACGGGCACTTCGGCTTCGGTCGAGATCTGAACGAGCACTTTGGCTTCGGTCAAGATCTGAACGGGCACTTTGGTTGAGACTTCAGTGGACACTTCGGTCGAGACTTCAGCGGACACTTCGGTCGAGATTCCAACGAGCGCTTTGGTTGCGATTTCAGGGAGCACTTCGGTCGAGATCTCAGCGAACACTTCAGCTTCGGTCGAGATCTGAGCGGGCACTTTGGTTGAGACTTCAGCGGACACTTTAGTCGAGACTTCAGCGGACACTTCGGTCAAGATTCCAGTGAGCGCTTTGGTCGAGATTTCAGGGAGCACTTCGGTCGAGATCTCATTGAACACTTCGGCTGAGATTCCAGCATGCGCGTGACCTTCGGTTGAGATGTGAGCGTGAGCTCCAATTCAGATTTTTTTTTTTCAGACTCAAAGGTGTTGCGAAGATGGTGGTTCTATCAAAATGGCAATCAGAAGTGTTGACCAAAAGTTATGGTCCGGTCGAGATGGGTGTTAATTGATCTGGTCGAGCTTTGACCTTATTGCTTCGGTTGAAATCTGATTGAATCCCTTCGGTCGAGATTTGATCATTGCCTTCGGTTTCGGTTGAGATTTGAGTGGGCACTTCGGCTCCGATCGAGATCACTTCGACTTCGGTCGAGATCTGAACAGGCACTTTGACTTCGGTCGAGATCTCTTCGGCTTCGATCGAGATCTGAATGAGCACTTCGGCTTCGGTCGAGATCCGAATGAGCACTTCAGCTTCGGTCGAGATCTGAATGGGCACTTCGGTTGGGACTTCAGCGGACAGTTTGGTCGAGATTTCAGCGGATGCTTTGTTCGAGATTCTAGTGAGCGCTTCGGTCGAGATGTCAAGGAGCACTTCGGTTGAGACCTCAGCGAACACTTTGGCTTCGGTCGAGATCTCAGCGGGCACTTCGGCTGAGACTTCAGCGAACACTTCGGTCGAGACTTCAGCGGACGCTTCGGTTGAGATTCTAGCGAGCGCTTTGGTGGAGATTTCAGGGAGCATTTCGGTCGAGATCTCAACGAACACTTCGGCTGAGATTCCAACGTCAGCGTGAGCTCCGGTTGAGATTTTACTGAGAATTTTTTTTTTTCTTCAGGCTCAAAGGTGCTGATTTTGATCGTTGTCTTTGACTCCGGTTGAGAAAAATCATCAAAAAAGATAAAGTATGACAAAAATTCTGGTTTTCTGAATTTCACACGTGTGAAATATTCCAAAAATGTCAAATTGACTCAAAGACAGTGAACCTATAAATTTTGTCTAAATCACATATAGATGAGATTGTACAGCTTCTATGTGATTTTTATGATCATTCAGGCAATAAATGACATGTACACATGATTTGCCACAGGTCTAGGCGCCCTACCTATGACTCTTCAAAAGCTTATAACTTCTTATTGGCTTATCCAACTGTCATGATTCAAATTGCATTAGCTTTTACATTTCTAGCTTTCTAGTGGGCTAATTTGCAAGAAATTTGGATCTAAGGTGAGAGAGAATCACCAATCTGAAAATGGGCGGATTTCACATGTGCCAGCACCTGAAATTCCGTACAGTACCTGATCTAGCCCATTGAATGTGGTTTGAAGCTCTATATCACCAGAAAACTACAAACTAGCTAGAAAGTAGAATCTAGACAATTCCTAGCTTGAAATCTGATGGGATCTGCAAACTTTTTGATTAGATTTGCTTGTAAAACTTAGGTAGGCTCTGATACCATGCTGAAATTCACACATGTGGGATGCCCTACACATGTATTTTTGATTTCCTAAGCACAATAACACCATAAAGATCAGACTAGCATTGGTTGTCAATAGGAAAGCTGATCATACAAGCAATATTATTGTGTTACAAGCAAGATCTGTCAAAAAAACATAAGACTAAGCATCATAAATGCCTCTAACCAGCTAGAGAGAGAAAATAAGAAGTACAAAACTTGTGGAGAGAGAGAGAGCACAAAGAGCTTGTCTCCAAATTTGCATTACACACAAATTTCATCATATTCTCAATGAGAGTACATCACATATATATAGATCCATGGACTCTCCTACTACTTTGAGTTGAATTGGAGTTGTGGATCCACCTCTCAAACTATCTAGACTTATCCAGGCCACCTCACTATGTCTAATTGTGCCACCTAGTCTTTTCATGCATTAAATGTGGCATGTAAAGTACAAATGGCAATTCCTATGGTAGCTCGAGTTTCTACTTCTATCTACCTTGAATATTTTATTCTAAGATGGGTCTTTACTAACCCAAAAGAGCTCAATTCATCTTTGGCATTTTTAGGACCCATACTCACAACATTAGATAGATTTTTCAATGTTCTAACAGATATCATTTTCTGATTGAACACTGAAATTGAGGCCTTCCGAGTCTTCTGAATTTGAATGTGCTCCATTCATGATCATGAGACTGACTCTTTCCATTTTTGTCCTTTTATAATTTCATACTCATCTAACTTGAGAACAACTATCAACTTGTTATTGACATTCTCATTTGTAATACCGTAAAAATTTCTGATGAATGTTAATAACTGATTAATGTCAAGAAATAAATTGTTGGAATTGTTATAAGCTAGAATTTCTCCTTTTGAGCAATACACTTCATTGATACGAGATGGATTACCAACTATTGTCTACATACCATAATTTAACATGTCTTTTATTTTAAAAAAATGAAATGGTCGTGGGATTGGAAACTTTTTAATATTTACCTATGCAAATGCCTCCTTTATCATCTTAAACATTGTTGCATATGCTTCCCTACTGATGCTAGAAAAGTCACATGCCCGCTGAAGCAATGTAGTGTCTAATATTTTTCCAACTTCATCCATAATGCTATCAGTAACTGAAGCCTTAATCTTTTTCATTTTATTATTATTTAACATTGATTTCATAGATTTAGTAGTCAAGATAGAGCCTAGTGAGTTTCCAATTGAGATCTCATCGACCAAATGGTCTTCAACAACCAATGCTGATCTGCATTGTAAACCTAATGTTCATGAAATGCAAAGAATATGACCTCCTCTGGATGGTAGATCACATATATCCTTGTTTACCAGTCTTTTCCTCTTGTTGCTTCAGACCTTTCTGTTGAGCACATCCATATCTTTAACAAGAGACAAATATGAGATACGCATGGATTGAAATGCAAAGGCAAGAGCACAATGACATACATCAGATGAAAAAATCTAACTCTTCACTATGAGAAATGAATGTCAGAAAATTCATCTCATCATTACTAGTTGTATAATGATGCAAAGAAGATTTTAACCTTTGGATCTCCTCCTTGAGCATCTCATTTACATCCAAACAAGTTTTCATTTTTGTAGATTTTTCTTCGCATGCCTTTGATATTTTCCTTGATTCCTCTTCCAAATAATGTATTCTTTGCACTGAATGTGCATTCCCGTAGAGCATCAAATTCTCACAGTAACCCAAAAGGCCATTTTACCATGACACATATAGATTATTAACTGACTCAACGAATGAAAATCTGGATGTTGCAATGAACATGGATCAATAGGATACAATGTTCCCGATGACCATAAATCTACATGTTTTAGCTTTCCTCCCTGTATCGGACCATATCAGAAGTTGAAAATTTGGGTTGCTTTGAATTTCTCATCCTGAGCGGAGCATATTCTGGTGACAGATCCACATGAATATGATAAAGCTTTGTCATTAGTATAGTAGTATAGTAACAAACAACACAATGACAATAACAAAGCTGGAGAGGGCACTAACGACTCTACTAGAGATAGAGATGGCGCTAAACACTTGTTTTTGACCCTGGAGATAGAGATGGCATAGGTTTTCTTTTTAGAAATGTCACTCCTAATTCAAATTTTTGAGTGTTTCCAACTATTGGGAGGGAGTATTTCAACATTTTGAAAAATAATATTTTAACTATGGTTAAACACCAATGAAGTTTGATGTGACTAAACTAAGGTGCATTCATTTACATGGAAAGTAGTGTGGGCAGAGATGTGCAAAGAAGTCAAAAAATGATATTATAATTACTTTATAGTTATTTTTCTCTCTCCTATATGGCATTTCTAATGGGGCCCTCTTTGGGCCCATATTTTCTTTAATGTAGGTATGTAGTTTATACCAATGTGAGTACTTCAAATGCCCAGTTATGGCTTTAAAGATTAAGACACTTAAATATGAGATCGATCTTGTATATGCATCATAATAGTATGGTCAAGGATCTAAATATTAATGTTGCCTCCACTGACATTCGAGATGTCTGTGAGATGTGCCTTCTAGGCAAACAACCTAGATTAAGATTCTCAAAGGGACAAGCCACTAGAGCTAAGTCCATTTTAGAGTTCATACATAATGATCTATGTGGCCCTATGAGTATTTCCTCTCTGGGTTCAACACTATATTTTATCACTTTTATCGATAACTATTCAAGATTCACTAGTATTATGTTCATTTAGAACAAGTATGAGGCATTTAATTGTCTCAAAGAATTCAAGCAATCTGCTAAGACACAGACTGGTCAAAACTCAAGATCCTACGTAGAAACAGTGGGGGAGAGTTCCTGTGAGACAATATGTCCAATTTTTTATCATCATGTGACATTCATCGTCAGTTCACCACCAGCTACACACCACAACAAATTGGAATAGCTGAGAGGAATTAGAATCGAACATTACTTAATGCAGCACGATCAATGATGTCAAATGCTCAGCTACCCAAGAAATTTTGGGCTAAAGCAATTTCAATAGCTTGCTATATACAAAATTATTCAAGTACTAAAGCAATCAACTCAAAGACTCCATTCGAAGCGTTTCATGGATACAAGCCGAGTCTTAAGCAACTCCGAGTGTTTGGTTGTCTATGTTATGTGCAGATTCCGTCTGACCTAAGAAACTTAGCCCGATCCTATTAGTTGCAGAAGTATTTTCATTAGATACTTGACATCACATAAAGCCTACCAAATCTACGATATCAAAACAAGCCAAATTACAATCAATCGAGATGTTGTCTTCCTCAAAGATATATTTTACGACTTCAAGCAAAAGCAGCCAATGCAAGAGTTCGTTCCAATGACTCTCATCACCATCGACAGACTTCGGCCTATGACTATTCTGACCAAAGATAACCCATGTCGCACAACAAGGAGAATCATCATCTCAACAACCAACTTTTGTTCAAAGATCTACTCGACATAGACAAAAGCCTGATCATTATATCCCTCAAGCATTTATCAGTTATGATGAACCTGCCTAAATAGAAGAAGCATTGTCAAGTTTGAATGCAGACAACTGGCGCACTGCCATAAATGCTGATGAGTATAATTCATTGATGAAGAACAAGACCTGGCATCTTGTCGAAGCTCCTCCTGATGCAAAGATCATCAACACTAAGTGGATCTTCAAGTTGAATCTCAATCCAAATGGTTGTATAATCAAATGAAAAGCTCGACTACTCATCAAAGGATATGAACAAACCTATGGGATTGACTACAATGAAATTTTCAGTCAATTTGATCTTTACTTGCTATCACAGCTATCGAAGATCTAGAAGTTCACTAGATGGATGTTCAGACTGCATTTTTGAATGGATATATACAAGAAGATATCTATATCTATCAACCTTTAGTTACGTCATTTAAGGCCAAGAACACAAAGTATGTAAATTGCAAAAAACTCTCTATGGGCTAAAGCAAGCTCTAGGGGCCTGGTTCGATAAAATCAATCGATTCTTGTTGTAGCACGACTTCATCCCTAACTCTGCTGACTCTAATATTTATTTCAAACACAAAGACCCAAGTTATGCAATAATAGCTCTATACGTTGATGACTCCTTGATTATCATCAATTTGAATCGGTTACTTCATGAGAAAAAATCGCTATTGTCGAAGGAATTCGGAATGACCGATTCGGGCCCAATGCATTACCTCCTTTAGATCGAGATGATTAGAGACAGAAGGATCGTGATAAACCAAGAAAGGTATCTAACCAGTGTACTCTACAGGTATGACATGGAAGACCAGAAATCAACAAACTCCCCTATGGATCCATGATTCAAACTATCGAAGGACATGTGCCCGACAACTGAAGCAAAGAAGAAAGATATGTGCAAATACCCCTATCAGTTTATAGTCGAGGATCGATCATGTATGCCATGGTCTGCACACAACCTGATCTAGCCTATGTAGTCAGCACACTGTCACAGTTCATGTCAAATCTTGGCCTACCTCACTAGAAAGCTCTGCTTATGACATTAAAATACATTGAAGCCACGAAGCACTATGCTCTATATAATAATGGAAATACTGAGGATGCTTTGACATTACTTGTTTATTTTGACTCTAATTGGGCTAGACATGTGGACACATGAAAATTCACTTCTGGCTATCTTTGCTTTCTAGTAGGAGGACCCATTTCATAGAATAGTCAAAAGCAGAAATGCATTTTTTTGTCTTCCATAGAGTCCAAATATGTTGCAGCCACCTCTAAACTAAAGAAAACATCTGGCTCAGAAGATTGCTCCATGATCTTATGGTCCCTCAACTCAGATCGACTATACTCTATTGCGACAATTAGAGCTATATAACTCTATCTTTAAACCCATGAACTCACTCTAGAACTAAATACATTGAAGTTCAATTTTATTTTCTTAAAGAAAAAGTTTTGAACAAGATTGTCAAATTAAGTTACTATCATAGTGATAGTATGTTGGCTGATATTTTGACTAAACCTCTATCGAGGAAAAGACATGTTAATCTATGCAACTCATTAAGGTTTATTCAAGATCCTAGGAGTTAAGCTTAAGGGGGAGCATTGGAGTTAATCTTCACTCCTACTCACCTATATCCATTTCTTGAGTCCACTATCTCTCTGTACAAAAGCATGCAGTCTTACTCACAAAGTCAAACAATCTATGCAATATATCGACATTCACAACTACAAATATCAACTCATTTCCACGCCCATTTCCATGCACATAAGACGGGGACCAGATTTGACCCGTCGGCCCTCGCGTGGCAATGTCCATGGAAATCACGTAGCAAACTGCGTGGCAATGAACATGTGGCACTACCACGCTGTCAAAATTTTCTGTCACCGACCCTTCCTCCGAACAGATTTGGGGGGCCAGCAGGAAGGAGGGGGGGGGGGTTGGGGGCAAACTCAAATTTCGAATATGCATGGCAATGCACACATGGCACTACCACGCTTAAAATTTTTTGAGAAATTTGCCATGCATGGCAAACTTTTTTAGCAAGCTCAAGTGTGCCACGCGTGGCAAACTACTATAGATTTTTTTGGGGAATTTTGCCACATGTGGCAAATTTTTCCAGCAAACTCTCTCCTGCCATGCGTGGCAAATGTTCTGAAATTTTTTAGCAAGGGCATGGCAGTGCCACGCGTGGCACTACCACGTAGAAATTTTGGAACAAAAAAAAATTTGCGAAATGAAAAATTTGGGGGCCCCAGCTGTATCTGCAAATCAACTTCGTGATTCTTGAAGAGAAGCTTTTGTGTGTGTGTGTGTGTGTGTGTGTGTGAGAGAGAGAGAGAGAGAGAGAGACTTTTGTTTGTCGATTTTTCATTGTTTATTGGTTGATTAATGAATGATTGTTCATTGTTGGCTTTTGTAGAAGAAAGTGATGCAATTTTGAAGGAAAGGAGACAATCCAAGCAAATGCATGAGGTATGCTATGCAGTCTAAATTTTGCTAGATTACATTTGAGTCATAAAGTGCATTTCATTGTATCTTCAACATGGTGAGATTGATGTTACAATGATTGATGATTTGTAATCTAACAATGATTTTTTGATTTGTAATCTAACAATTATTATATTGTTGATTGATTTGTAATCTAACAATGATTCCTTGATTTGTAATCTAACAATGATTTGGTTTTCATTGTTTGCTTTTGTAGAGCAAAAAGGAGATGTATCTTAGAAGGAATTACAGATCATCCAAACAATAGATGAGGTATATTTTTTCATCTACATACATCTGACTTTTTCCATAATTGTCCTGTTCTTGCGCTCCGCAAACCCGTTCTGTTGTGGTGTATATGGCACCGTGAATTCTCGTTTCATTCCATGAGCACTATAGAAGTCATCAAAGGCACTGCTTCTATACTCTCCGCCATTATCCGTCCTGGAGTCTTTTTATCTCGCACTGTGATTGATTCTTAGCGAGCCTCTTAAAGTCTTGAAAAGCACTGAAGCTGTCCACTTGGGTATTGCCTCTACATAGAATAATACAGCATCTAGCAATTCATCATCCACTTCAGTATTAACTAGTGTAGATTCAATTCGCGAAACATGGTCGGCAAGATAATGTTGCTTCCCCTTACAAACCACAATTCGAAAGTCAAATTAAGATAGCCATCTTGCAATACGCCCAGTATTGCACGTCTTGTTTACCAAGTAAAGTAACGACATAACATGCAAAGTGTGTTTCCATGAGGTAATGTCGAAATTTCCGTACAGAAAAAATCATGGCTAATGCTTCACGTTCTGTTGTTGAATAGTTCTTTTCTAGATCTATAAGTTGTTTGCTTGCAAATCATATTGGATAGTCCTTATATTCACTTGGCTACATCAAAACTAATCTGATTGCATATTTTGAGGCATTAGTGTGAACATGAAATTCAATCGTCCAATCTAGAAAATGCAATATCGGTGCTGAGGCTAATGCTTTTTTTAATTTTTCAAGGGCTTCTAACGCCTCTACTGTCCAAATAGGAACAACAGTCAATTTGTATATAGGTCTTGCTAAATATGCAAAGAAGATAATAAAAATTTGGTAATAGTTCGCATGACTCATAAATACATAAACTCCACGAATTGTTGTTGGCGGTGGGAATTCCACAATAGCCTTGATTTTAGAATAATCCGTGGCAATGCCATGTCTTGATATCACGTGTCCAAGAACAACTCCATGGGAAACCAATATTTGACACTTTTCTAGATTTAGGAAAATTTGATACTTGCGACAACATTCAAATACTTTCTCCAATCAATCTAGGTGGTCTATATCTTTGCTATGGACTCCAAGGTCATCCAAGTAAATTTCAAGAAATTTCTATAGATATTCTTTAAAAGCAAATTGTATTCTCTTTGGAATGAACTTGGTGCATTACAGAGTCCAAATGGCATTACTTTGTAAGGATAGGTTTCTCATTCTATTGCAAAAGCTGTTTTGTAACGATTTGCAGGTGCAATCTTGACCTGGTTGTATCCACTAAATCCATCCAAAAAACTATAAGCTTCCGCTCTAGCAAGGAGGTCCAAAATGCTTTCAGTAAAAGGTAACAGAAAGCGATCCTTTCTCGTCACTTTGTTCAAGGCCTTGAGATTCACACAAATTCTCAATTTCTCATTCTTCTTAGGAACAATGACAATTGGTGAAACCCATTCGATATGTTTGATCTTATAAATGAAATTGGCGTCAAGCAATCTTTAAAGTTCTTTCTTTATCAAATCCGCAACATTAGGATTACAACAATAGAACTTTGTAACCTTTGCAACTACATCAGGTATTAAAGGTATGGTGTGTTCAATAACTGACGTCGGAATACCCTTGAGATCTTTATAAGTCGATGCAAAGCAGTCTTGATACTTAATAAGTAACGTTCAGAGTGCTTGAAACTGTTCAAGATTAAGTTGTGATCCAACTTGTACAATCTTTTCTGGTTCTCCTGGTCCATCAAGATTCATAGCCTATGTCCTAGCTGGGCCATCATAAATATCTTTTGATTCTGGCACTTGTTCTTTGGGTTCGCAATGTGTTTTGGGTAACATGATAACCACATCATCCACTGTATAGTGTTTAAAATGCTCGGGGTGATTTTCTCGGTACCCCAGTTATGAATTACTTGCGCAACTCGTAACCATGGGTGTCCCAATAGGACTCGGTAGACATTTGGTGCTTCAGGTAAGTCCATTACTACAAAAGTAATGACGAACTATACTCTGACAATTCTGACAGGTATATCTTCAACCGTTCCTTGCGAATGAACTGTCAAACTGTCGTTTGATCAGCCAGCTTAATGGCATAGGCTTTATCTTTGTGAGGCCCCATTTTGCACATAGCTAAGGTAGAAATCAGGTTAACTCCCGAACCGCCATCTATCACGGTTGTTTCGTTAGGAAATTGTCTATGTTGTATCAGCAAGGTGATATTTTTTTGTTCACTTTCCCAAGTTGCTCCGACATGGAGTACTTCATTAGATTTTTCAAACCTGACACAAAAAAGTGGCTCTTGATGGACTTCTGGTTTAGCTTGAGTTAACTTTTGTGCTAATACTTATTTTGCTTTTGGCACCAACTTTAGGAACTCTCCCAGCGAAATATTAATCTTACTAGACAAAATATTCATGAGCAATTTTGTTTGCGACGCTTCCGGTTCAGTCATTTTGAAGGGTTCTTCATGATGATGCAATTGAACATTCATATATGTATGTGAATTATTCGGTGGTTGCATTGGTGAAGAATGAACTTCGGTTGTTGCTCTAGCAGCCTCAAGCTCCTCTTCTTCTTGCAAATGTTTAATCCAATGCCTGATATCCTGATTTCTTCTCTTTTTCGTATGAAGATTTGGATATACTCCAGATGCTATTGGTATATCAGTTAATGGTATAAAATCAGCAGGTACTGGATCTGCTATAGGTTCTTTCTGCATCTGTGCTCTGGTAACCATCATCAAGGGTACACTTGGTTCGTTCTGAGCTGCTAGTCTTTGCTTGATTGTTTTCAAATTTATAGGAGCTGTGATCGGTGGTGGCTTCGATCTGGTTGGACATTCCTTATAGCAATGCCCATAACCACAGTCACGACATAATGGTAGAAATTTGTCTTTGTTTGGACATTCTGCAACTCTGTGATTTTCTCCACATGCAAAGCATCCAAGTGATGCTCTAGTCCAGTTCCTAGATGCTTGTTGTTGCGCAGTAGCATAAATAACATACTGTTTTGAAAATCCACCTTCATGATCATTACTATAATTCCATTGCTCGATACCTCTGTAAGGTTCTAGTTCCATCAAATTGGCAGGAGGAGCGGGGTGATTTGGTGGGACAGCAGTAAGGCTAATCGTTTCAGATATCCAAGAGTAGATTGACGAGGTCTAGCTGCTGGATTTCCTCCATAAAGTGCTTTCGATATCCCATCTGGGCATACCGTTGCTGAATTATCCAAGATTTGAAGTTGCAAAAAGCAGTTTCATGATCAGGTGAATTACACAAATGGCAGATACTGATTTCCATTCATTTTTTCAATTGAGGACACTCAATCACTGTGTGATTTTCCGTACAAATAGAACACTAGATGTTTTCCCTAGTAGGAAAAGTCTTTGCAAACTTCTCAGGTTCCTTGTTTGCTTGTCCATGGAAATCTTCCAATGCTTTGATCTTCTCATCAAAATGCGACAACAACTTTTCCATCTGTTTCTGCTGGTTTTTCCCAAGTTTCTCGAACTCATTATTGAGCATCATCTCTACAGTAGCATTGACATTCATTGATGCAATAGTGGTGGATGTCGTAGTAGTTTGCCTTGCTGTATAAGACAACATACTGATATTCGACTCATCGTCTGAATCTTCATCCTCCTCCCGAATTGCATCGTCCATAGCGTTTTGCAAAATTGCATACTCATTATGGTGTTTCAGCTCACGTTTGATCCTTTTAGGTAGACCTAAAAAAAACCACATAATCATGGCATTTTCATTAATTAGCTCAGGTTTGCACTCAGATCTGAGGCGTTTTACTTGTTCAATATAATCTCAAACCATAATCTGCTTTTCTATTTTAATTTTACTTAAAAGTAGAAAAGGGTCTTCCATAAACTTTCAAGGTTTGAACCGTGTGATAAGGGCTTGTTTGACAGCCTCCCAATCTGTATGCTCAGTTTCATCTTGATTATAGTACCAATCTTGTGTTTTGCTTGTTAAGGCCATTAGAAAAAACTTAAGTTTATCCTGGGAAAAACTTTGCCATAGACTTCACAAGATTCAGAATAGATCTAGAGAAATTTAACTGGATCTGTTAATCCATTGTATTTGGGTAAATCCAAACGGGGTGCTCTCCTAACAATAATTGGATTGACTTCCTCAGGAGAACCTCCAAAAGTAGCAATCTTTATAGACCAAATCAAATAGATTAGTATAAATCAGCTGTTCATACATCAAGTTCATCATCTGAGATCACATTGTGAATTGTGAAGGGGCTGAGTGTTATTACACGACGCTTTCGGCACTCTTATTAAGCAGATCATTCACAATCAGAAAGTGTTGTTGTTAGCTCTCTATCAAGCTTTTAAGCTTGAACTCTCTTGAGCATTCTATCTCAGTCTTTTAGAGATTTATTTTAGAGTTGCTATTGCGCTACTTCTTATCAATAGAATTGCTTATTATCAAACTTATTCTCAGTTATCCAAAGACATCTTAGAGTGCGCGGTTTCTATCCGCTATTGTTTTGCGCTCATTAGCATCTGATTTTATTTTTCTGAATCAATACTATCTCTTTATTGCATTCAATATATGTCAGAATGCATGCATCTCTATATTGCTTTTGTAACTAATAGAAATTGTCTGAGAATTCAATACTTTATGTTTGGCTACATAATCACTTAGTATCTAGTGATTTCAAAATTAGTTGCTAAAGATTGAACGTGAGTTTTATCACTACTGCTTTGATCAATTTTTGATAGGCGTAGTCATGCATTAGAAGTAGGAGTTTTCGCTGCAATTTATCTATCCTATTTTTGATAGGACTTCTAGTCATACTTCTTACACTCCCTCACAAAGATGAAATGAAGATTAGATGAGATTCTATCAAAGACTTATCAAATCCTATCAATTTTCACCAATTTTTGGACAAAAATATGACTAAATCTCCCTCACAGATCTCATGACCCTATGTCAAATTGTAGGCTGATATTTGTAGTTTACCGCAAAACTGTCCCATATTACAGCCTACATAGGGTAATGAGATCTAATTAATCTTGGCTAAAATTGTAGGATCGATTTCAACCAAGTCCAAGCACCACCAATCTCGGCGGGCATCGTAATATCTCTCGCTTTCTATCAGAAATTAACTCATGTATTGATGGCAAACCAGACACAAGCACAACAATTGCAGCAGGCCACTCTAGCAAATCAAACTACGCTCAACGCATGGATTGAGGAGCTAGAAGAACAACTAAAAACATTATGCTAGTAGCTACCAACATTACACACAAAGCATGAAGAAACACATGCCAAACACCATAGACAATAGGATGCAGGAAATAATGATCCTGGACCTTTGTGCTACACAAGACAACAACGGCAAGAAGGACAAATCGACCCAGATAGCGTCCATACTGGTTTATGGATGATCCAGCCTGCTACTTTCTGCAAGAATCAGATACAAATTCTGAGGCAAAGTCAATTATTGATGCTGACCAGTGCAAAGCAGCGGATACCAAATCTGCATTATTAAATGAGAATGGTTTCTATCCAAACTCGACAGACTCGAATTTTTATTTCAAGTCTGTATCAGATTTCTTCATCAACACCACTCTTTATGTAGATGATAATCTACTATTCAATAACAATTTAAAACTGATGAAAGATCTTAAATGCAAGTTAGCACTAGAGTTCAAAAGGCCTGATAAAATTCCAGCCAACTACTGTCACGGAGTACCAAAATCGACCCAACAGAACAAATCTGATGACAACAGATTACTTCACAATGACTCTAGCAAAAGAGCACCAGCTCAGATCAACGACAAGTTAAATCTGAAGATCAAAGTTTTTTAGGATCCACATTAAGGGGGAGTGTTGGAATTCGATGCTCTGTCTCAAATCCATTTGTTAATGAGCATCTTGAGAACTTTACAAAATCCAAAAAAATAGAAGGCTCGAGTTTTTCAGAAGATTAAAAAATTCAGTATCAGATTTTTCCAACCCAATGTCAAGCCTAACAAACAGAGATTTTCCGCTGGGTCGGGTCGGATTGGTTCGGATTTTTTTCAACTTTTCACTAAATTATCCGGACGTGTTCGACTTTGGATCGGACGGGTCTAGTTCTGTCGACCCCATAAAATTTGACCCTCAATATAATTTTTGAACCACTATAATTTCTTGATCCTTTGTATAAAATCCGACCCTATGTAATTTTTGATATCGTGGGTTAGAAATCCGACCCAACGACTTCGAGTCAACAGTCCGCCTATTTTGTACATGTATTTACAGTTACAAGGCGGTTGTAATTAATATAGAAGATAGCATTTAGTTATAGATATTTTAAGTATATCTAATCCTAGAATCTCCAATAGAAAACTTCTTTTGGTCTTTTGATATCTAAAACATCTGATAATTGTTTCTATTAATTCATTAAGATAGTTTTGTTGCATGTGTTATCAACACAACGATCAGAGTTCTCATTTTGGCTAAAGTTTTCACTTCATGTGATTGTACTCCTTGTGGATATTAATCAAAGTACATTTTGTCTCCACTCAGTTGTTGTTCCATTGCGCATTATTTATTCCTTCAGTTTGAACATTTTGCTGCTAACTATGGCAATTCTGATCCACGCTCTAGCTCGCTCCTAGCTTCCACATAAACCCACTGATTTTCGACAATAAGGAGTTTTGCCTTCAATTGGTTTGCAAGACATCCTAGTCATCAAGTAATTTGCACATACAAGAGATTCACCCCAAAAAGATTTGGGAAAGCAAACATTTATTCTTAAAGCCTTAGAACATTCACATAATGTCCTATTTCTTCTTTCAGCAACTCCATTTTGTTGAGGGGCGCAGGGGCAAGAAGTTTCTTTTTTCATTTCTTCCTTCTCACAAAAAGCTTTAAACTCATTGGAGATGTATTCTCCACCATTGTCACTTCTAAAGATCTTGATCATATGATTGTGATGCTTTTCCACAAACAGTTTGAACTTCACAAAAGTATCAAATACTTGAGACTTGAAGGAAAGTAAGAACACCTAACAATATCTTGAGTAGTTATCAATGAAAGTTACAAACATGGATGAACCTCCATTATATTTGGTGCTTGCAATATACACATCCGAGTGTATGAGTTCAAGAGGATGGGATGACTTTGTGATGGGGTTAGAGAACACCTTCTTTTGTGTCTTGGATAAAGCACATGCTTCACAAACCTTGTGTTCCTTCTCAATAGACCCAGGTAGGCCTAAAGCATACTCCTCCTTGATCATAGCCTCCATGGAACCCGAGTTGACATGCCCAAGTCTTTTGTGCCATAAAGTGAAGTTTGACATCTTGCTCTTCTCGACCAACATGACAACATTAGCATCTACAAATGCATCCAACTTGTAAAGTTTGCCAGGTCTAGTGCCTTTAGCCACTATCTTACCCTTCTTCTTGATGAAACATTTATTTGAAGCAAAATCAACATTGAAACCATTGTCTACCATTTGCAACATATAACAAATTCTTTGTTATAGAAGGAATGTACAAAAAACCTTCTATGTTAATTCTTTTGGAGGATCTTAAGCAAAGAGGAATGCTACCAACTCCTTCTATTTCGCAAGCTTCATCATTTGTTGTATAGATAGATTTTATAGGTCCATCATAAGATAAGAGAGAAGAGAAAAGCTCCCTTTTGCTAGTCATGTGTGAACTAGCTCCACTACCGATCCACCAAGGATCTTCTCCCTTGAAGCTTGTTGAAGAAAATATGGACATCATGAGGGAGTCCTCATGTGAACTCTCCTCCTCCTTCTCCTTGCTCATGTTGTCTTGGCTTTGATCTTGCTTCCTCTTGAAGCATTCCGAGACATAATTCTCCATCTTGTTACAATAGTAGCACTTCACCTTGGACTTGTCCTTCTTGAATTTGGTGGTTGATGGAGATGGCTTTGAGGGTCCATCTTGATCCTCAAGCTTTGTTTAAGCCTTCTTGAATATTGCTCCTTTTCCTTTGAACTTTGCTTTGCCTTTGGTGAAGAGATCTTGGTCATCTCCACCTTGGATAAAAAGTCTATCCATCCTCTCTTGCATTTGGCTCCTTCTTGACTCCTCGGCCATGAGTATGCCTTGAAGCTCCTCAAGTATGAATAACTTACCCATAATTGCATATCCCTGAACCAAATTGTCAAATTAAAAGCTTAGTCCATTCAAGATAAGTTGAACAAGCTCTTCATCCTTTATAGGATCACCTATGAAGGCTAGTTCCTAGTTCAATTCTTTCACTCTTAAGACAAAAGTTTGTGCACTCTCTCCTTTCTTTTGATAGCTTCTATAGATTTGATTCTTCAAAGCTAACATCCTTGTTTGGTTCTTGGATTCATAGACCTTTTGCAAAGTCTCCCAAGCATCTTGAGCCGAAGTGCAATTTCCTACCTCTCTTAAGAGTTCATTAGCAACATTTATTTTTATACAATGTAGTTCAATATTGAACCTCTTGTTGTATTTGGCTTTCTCTTGAGGATGAATAGGTTCATCCTCCTTGCCATTTACAATGTCCATTAGATCTTGCATGATCATGATGGATTCCATATCAAGGACTTGACACAAATAAAGGTTACTTCTATTGATTTGATTGAAAATCTACCTTATCCCACTTCTTAGGGACCTGAAAAGATCAGCAATAGTCTTCTAACAAAGATCTAAGAATGATTGTCAACAAAATCAAATCATAGAATACTAGACACAATGCATTTGCTTAATTGAAGTAGAAAAAACTAGTAGAATTGCCCCTCTTTTTACAAAGAACATAAAAGCTTCCAAATGATCGGATCAAGAGTGAATTTCAGCAACCTAATACCCTTCCAAAATCACTTGCAAAAGATCTAAATGGAACTTAATGAGTATGCAACACAATCTACTACCCAATCACGAGCAAAATTTGATAAAAAAATGATGAAAATTGATCTAATTTGATGCATAAGTCAAGCAATGGTTGGACTGAACCTAAACCACTTTAGGAGGTGTCCTCTACACCTTAGAACAACCTTGAAGAGTTCCCAAATCTCTGATCTTCCCTCTTCTTGGATGCTAGAAAGCCTCCTCTATGAAATCACATCCAAAAGTCGCCTAGAAATCAATGCTTGGAGCAAGCAAAACTTGTTATCTTGGTAATGTGGATTGAATTCGATTTTGCCTCTGGTTTTAGACACCTAAACACCTGTAAATGAAGTCACACAACACCAATATCCAATGGAATTGACTCACTTTGAGTTCTAGAATCAATGCTTGATGCTAAGATCCAATCTACGCTAGATTTAGATCAAAAAATGTGATCAAAATGGAATGAGAACAAGGATTTAACTCATTTCAGCATTTAGGCTCTGATACCATGTAAATATAATAGCAAAATATGATTCTAATTCACTGAAATAATGAGAGAAGCAATAGATTATAATTTCGTAATCTTAGCACAACTTGCACCATCAAAATCTATGCTTAAACCTCACTAAATAGCCCAAATCCTTGAAGAAAGCTCCATACGTGTGAATGTACGACCTCCCAGAAACTATGTCATAAACGTGTATACACTTCTCCATAACATACTTCAAACAAAAAGATAGACAAGGTTTTAGATAATGACAAACTATGTCATGCACATGTCCGCTCAAAGTCAAAAAAGAATTGAATTGCTAAAAATACTATATCTATATATATATTTAAACTTATGTACACTTTTGTGCATGGGTATGGGTGCACCCGTGCATCCTCCTCCCCTCACCCATGCATGAGCTTTTCCTAACTAAAAGACTTGGGGAGGAGGATGCATGTATGGGGAAAAGGATGCATGGCCCTCCTCCCCATGCATGCATGCATCTAAGGGCCCTTTCAACTAAATTTGAAACGTTGGACTTTTTCTCTTTTTTCTATATTTCCCTCCTTTTTTCTGTAAATCCTCTGTTTCTCTTTTTCGCTCTCTCTCCACGACTGAGGATGAGGCTCCTTTTTTCTGTAAGTCCTCCGTTTCTCTTTCTCGCTCTCTCTCCATGACTGAGGATGAGGCTCCTCCTTTCTGTAACTCCTCTGTTTCTCTTTCTTGCTCTCTCTCCACAACTGAGGATGAGGCAACGACCACAGTTTGGGGTCGATGTTGTAAAGGTACATTTACAAGCTTTACTTCTGGCGCCACTGGCGCCAACATTATCCCCGGTGCCAGCAACGCCCTTGTTGCTCCCGGCGCCACTGTGACTAGAATCTAGCCAGCGCCAAGTTCCTACGACTGAAAATCTTTGATCGGTTCTAGCGAAGTCCAGAGAGCTCAGAAAGATGTGCAATCACCTCACAAAATCCAGGCATGATTAAAGGAAGTCTGAAGATCAATAAAATCTAGAGAGAGAAAATTCTAGAGAGAGATAAAAATGTGCTTTACCAGCCTGGATAGAGTGCTTGGTATGAGGGGGGGGATGCCGAATCCCACCAATACTATAGGGGAGTGTGGGTTGCGACTCAGGGTGAGCCCCAACCAAGTCTCAGATTCCCTTGTTGGAATGTTGTCCTGGCACTCGCCTTGGCATGCCAGCTCCCCGGAGACTAGGGTTGGTCACACACTTGAAATGTAACCTTCTCAGATTTATCAATAAAGTGGGATTTTTCTCAAACTGACTCTGATTACCTTCTGGGTTCCAGTGTTCGGTAAAAGCGCCAGTTAAGGCCACTTCAAAATTTTTAAGTTGGCACATAGCTGAGGGTCGTATCTTGGGACGCCAGCGGTATGCCGTCGGGACCATTCGGTCCGTGGCGCCAGCGGTATGCTGTCGGGACCATTTGGTCCAAGAACTGGTTGTCTCCATATCTGTCGCGGCTTGTGGTTCTGAGTGTTCCTTGCATGAACGTGAATGGGTTGTCGGCTGAGTTGGATGGCTTGCTTGGGTGGAAGTTACCTATTTATGGCTGTCCAATCTGGCATGGCGCCAGGTTGGCTTCCAACGCTCATGACGAAGCTTTCAGTTGGTTAAGTCTGATGTAAGTAAGACCGCTTGCTTGGAATGGATGTTACTTGTTTGTAACGAAGCTTCGAGTTGGTTAAGTTTGATGTATGTCAGGCGGCTTGCTTGGAGGGAAGTCACCCACATCGGGACCTCTGATCTGGCATGGCGCCAGGTTGGATCTCAATGTTGGTTTTCGGAACTTCAAGTAGGTTAAGTCTGATCATTGTTGGCGAGTTGGCTGCTTGTATGTCAAGTGGGTTTGGATGGCAAGAGTTGAAGGCTGGGAAGCTAAGTCGTGGTTCTCGGCTCCCTTTGGGATGCCTGCGCTACATGTGGTATCAGAGCCGACTGGTCGGTCAGCTATGCGGATCTCAAGAAAATGGCCACTGTTTGGGGTTCATCAAGACAAATGTTGTGCAAGGTGTTGCCCACAGTATAAGCACGGGGTGAGTCCACGGTCGGGGTGGTCGGTAGAACGGGGGACTTGATGAGTCAAGGTGCTGCCCTTGAGGTGTAAGCACGGTCAGTTCTCGCGGTTCGGCGCTGTCTGCACGTAGGACAGATGAGGCAATGTGCTGCCATTAGGTTGGTGTAAGCACGGTCTGTGTCTTGTGGGGTGTGGAGCGACATATTCGAACTGTACGGGCTAACCATCGATACAGAGATGCTGCTCAAATTCGGGTGTAAAGCACGGGTGGTTAGTTGCCGGTGCGGGATAGCTGCCGATCGTTTAGCTATAAGGGCTATCGACCAAAAAGTGGTGGGGCGTGATTAAGGCAATGTGCTGCTTAATGGTGAAAGCACGGATAGTTGGAGGGGTGTCCTATGTGGGCTGATTCTGTGATCGATTTGTATGGGCGCAGCAAGGCAAAGGTCCGTTGGTAGGACCATCTCAAAGGGGGACCTTGTCTTTGTTACCTGTTAGTAAACCTGCCTGAGTGTCTTGCTTGCATGTATTCGTCGTGAGTCTTAGTAGTCGTGCTTTGCCTGGTTTGCATGATTGCTTGTGATACAAGGAGCTGATGGCTCGAGAAGGAACCTTTCTTTTGAAGGCTGATACCATCAAACAAAGAGGACTACAAAATCTGTGGGGGAGATTTGCAGTTCAAGTACTCGCACGTGAACGGCAAAGGATGGATGGCTAGCCTGTTTCTTGGGTTAGTTTCATTTGCGACAACACCCACCAGATGCAAGTAGGAAGTCAAAAGTTGGAAAGGGCAATTTCAGGGGAGTCTATGGAACAGTTGGTCTTCATTTGGGACGGCCACCTTCGGAACTGAAACTCACTGAGCATGGGTGATATCCAGTATCAGTTGGGTTTTTCCTCAAAGGGAAAAGACTAGGATCCTCTTCAGAGATTGGCAACAAGTTGGATCGAGCCATAATCCTAGCAGATGGGAAGCAAAGTGTTGGAAATGCTTTTTGTCCGAAGAACTCTACTCTAAGTCGGATCAGCTAATTTTATAAGTGGAGGGAGAACTATCACACACACCTCTCTCTTGGGGCAAATTTTGAATGAAAGTTGATCAAAACGGGGGCAAATTCAAGGTGACCTAGCCATACTCACACGAGGAGACTGGCGAACTTTGGACCTAATAAGTTGACAAAGTTTTGTTGTGGAAAGGAAAGCTTGTTATAGGCTTTCTCTGGACCAGCAATGATGAGGAAACATATGAGTACACTGGCTTGTGTTACGTGTAAGGCAGCTGATCAATAAAGGAACTGTGAAAGTTGAGTCTTGCATGAGAGACTTGGTATTTCGAACGGATGCTAAGGGACAGTTCGTGTTGAGATCGGACTAGTGCAAACTTTGGGTGCATGTGTCTGATTCAAAGAGAGCTACTTGAAGCCAAGCTCAATGTACACTTCTTGTTTTGACTGTGAGGCAAGTGACCAGTGATGGAATTGTGAAAGTCAAGTTTTGCGCGACGGACATGGTGCTTCAAACAAACGCGAAGAGATAGTTTGTATGCGGATCAAACTGGTGCGACCCTTTGGCTTTCCACGAGGTCAATGGTTACATTTGGGCTTATTCAAAGAGCTACTTCAAGCTAAGTGAGAGGTGCATTACGGAGTACTCAATCTTTGCCTACCTTAAAGAGCCAAGAAGGAAATGTATCAAGATCAGGCTGGGACAAGGAGAGAAATCAAGGTGCAGAAGCAACAAGGCACGGAGTGGACCATAAAGTGGGCAATCAAACGATAAATCATTTGGCTCAGGGAGCCTTGATACCTGTGCAGAACTGATCAAATCTGGAGCTCAGGGAGCTCAACACAAAGTGCATCAAGGACAAATCAGGAGCTCAAAGGAGTTCCAAAGTCGAAAGTCAGAAGTGACAGGGACGAACATTTCAAAGAAAGGCCTCTGTCACCAGTTAATAAGGTTCTTGGGTTTTACGTGAGCGATATAAAGTCTACGCTTTTCCCAAACAAAGAGATATTTTCAAGTTATGTAATTTTTCAGTACAAAGAGCTGAGCCTCCGACTTGTGGTGTGCCAACTTCAATGTTAATACTGCGGGTTACGACTCAGGGCGAGCTCCAACCAAGTCTCAGCCTCCCTTGCTGGAATGTTGTCCTGGCACTCGTCTTGGCATGTCAGCTCCCCGAAGACTAGGGTCGGTCACACACTTGAAATGTAACCTTCTCAGATTTATCAATAAAGTGGGATTTTTCTCAAACTGACTCTGATTACCTTCTGGGTTTCAGTGTTCGGTAAAAGCGCCAGTTGTAAGACCGCTTCAAAATTTTTAAGTTGGCACATAGCTGAGGGTCGTATCCCGGGACGCCAGCGGTATGCCGTCGGGACCATTCGGTCCTGGCGCCAGCGGTATGCTGTTGGGACCATTTGGTCCAGGAACTGGTTGTCTCCATATCTGTCGCAGCTTGTGGTTCTGAGTGTTCCTTGCATGAACGTGATGGGTTAAGCTCTTGGGGAATGGGCTCTAACCTGTCGGCTGAGTTGGATGGCTTGCTTGGGTGGAAGTTACCTGTTTATGGCTGTCCAGTCTGGCGTGGCGCTAGGTTGGCTTTCAGCGCTCGTGACGAAGCTTTCAGTTGGTTAAGTCTGATGTAAGTCAGACCGCTTGCTTGGAATGGATGTTACTCATTTGTAACGAAGCTTCGAGTTGGTTAAGTTTGATGTATGTCGGGTGGCTTGCTTGGAGGGAAGTCACCCACATCAGGACCCCCGATCTAGCATGGCACTAGGTTGGATCTCAATGTTGGTTTTCAGAACTTCAAGTTGGTTAAGTCTGATCGTTGTTGGCGAGTTGGCTGCTTGTATGTCAAGTGGGTTTGGATGGCAAGAGTTGAAGGCTGGGAAGCTAAGTCGTAATTCCCGGCTCCCTTTGGGATGCCTGCGCTACAGTCGATCTCCATAGCAAGGGCGTCAATCAGGTTTGAGCCGATCTCCACAGCATGACCTTCACTGATCTCCATGGTAATGGCAGCAGCCTGCTCAAATACGATCTTTTCTCACATTTAGAGCAAGATTGCAAGGGACAGGTTTGGTCTTATCATGACAACGGTTTGCGGCCCAGGGTGCATAGGTGCAATGGCGCTCAACTTCCGAACTAGACACTTCTGTGCGATCATATCTAGAAAAGCAGTTTAAACTCTCATGAGCAATCTAGAAGACGTTTTGATGCTAAGAATTACTGTGCAAATTTTTCTGGCATTTGTAGTATTGATGAGGCATATTGCTTCATGAAAGCTAAAATGTACTGCATGAAGGCAAGCTGGACTGGACAGACCGTGTCCGCCCGTCTATCTCTCGATAGCAAAACAGAATAAAGACCTGCAAAGGCAAAGACGACAAATGCAAAGGCAGAGACGACAAATGCTACGCATTGATCAGAAAATAAATGAAGTGACCCTTTTTTCTAGTTGTTTGTTACAAGTCTATTTTTCGAGGGAAGCTTGTAAATATGAAACGGGATCCGTAAATGAAATAATGGATGGTCTTTCCCCAGCAGGGTTCGCCCTTTTTGGTGGGAGGGAATGGATAAACGCGGAAGCAGAAGCCCACAATATATATATATAGTATAATCTATGTCGGACAAACTTTCAGGAGCAATTGGCAGTGAGCAATGAGCTACGCCGTAAGGAGGTGTGAGATCAGATTTCAACTATGGATCAGAACAGGGGGCTTGAAAAACTGGTGCAAAAGACGGAGCAGCGAGCCAAAAGAAAAAATATGGAATTGATCAGACCCTTTGGTGGAGGCAAAACAACTCTGTTCAAGCTGGCTGTCGGCCTCCTGGAGCCGTTGTACAAGGTAGCGTGCGGTTACTGGACATGGCGCAAAAAGTGACTGTCATCTGCCTAATACACAAATTACTCCCCCTGGAGATGAATCAGAATCGGGTGCTAGCTTTGAGCCACCTACAACGATGTGCCAAGGGAAATTTTTCAAGTGTAACAAATGCTTCACATGATCGGATCGAACTGCCATAACAGTAGCTTTACTATATGTATACAACATTAAAATACTGATCAAAACCCATTTGAAATGATGAGGCAACAGACCCATGTGAGCTACTGGTACAATTGAAAACGATTGAAGGAATCAAGTTTGACATATGTGGAAACCTGACTGGATGCTTTTTACCATGTGTATATATGGACATGAAGTGCATATATGTGAATGAATATGGCCCTCTCTCTTCTTTCGCCCTCTCCTCTCTTCTGCTTCATCCATCCTGGGTCTTGCATCCTTCATTGTTTAATGGCTGCATTTTCATCCCCTTTGATCTTTCATTGCTGCCCATCTACTGCATTGTTGCTGATTGGCTTGGATCTGTTGTTTTTCTCAGCTTTGGCCTTGTGGGTGGGGGCTCCATGAAGCTTTTGCTATGGTGAAGCAGGTGGTGCTACTGTTGCTTGCAACGTTTTTGTGTGCAGGGTTGTTACCATGGTCAGCCACAACAACATATTCTAAGCCTGTGTTTTGCATTTAGACCTGTTTAAGGGACCGGTTCGCTGCAACAAAACCATGGATGAGATTTCACAGTTGACCAATTTGAGGCCATGTTCAACCAAAGGAACGAGCCTCAGGCGTACGCTCGAGGCTTCTGGGACTACACCTCCTTCATCGATGCCGCAAAGACCTTCCAAGAGTAGGGCTTTGCCATCACCGGTGGTGATGACTTGCAAAACCTAGAGCTTGTGGTCTTTTTCGCTCACGTAGCTCATTAAGCCACATATAAATTCTGGATTTTTCTAAGAAATCTTTGTCTTTCACGCATCATATAGCTGTAAAGATGTCTCCTGCAAGAGATCTACTTTTTACAGAAAAGTAAGCTTGCTCATTTTCCACAGAAGCCTTTGGTTAGGGCATCTACATAGTTTCTCTGTGGGTAGTTGTTTTGCTTTTAGCTGATGCAAGGGTGTGAGTGAATGGCTTATGCACAATGTAGCTTAGTTGCAGGTAGGCTTTGAAACTATTTGAAAGAATTTACGTATCTTCTTTATGGACGTTTCAAAGAATCTTTCCTTCTCCATCCTCCTAGCTTTCCTCCTGCAGTAAGTCTTTAAACTCAACAATAGATCTGTGCAAGTGTTTTGTAGCTGTACATACAATCGACCACTAGCTCAAGTGGGTCATCGATATTCTGTGTAGGCTTAGATATGATGCCTCAATAGATTTTTTCTTCCATTTGTTAATAATGATATTGAACAACCAAATAAGATGAGATCTGTTGCTATACTACAATGAAGAGCTTGCATTCAGAAGGTGTGGTTACATACCCCTTATTAGCTTGGCTAAAGAGTCACTGAACACTCCAGGCTGTCATCTACACGGACTGATGTGGCGGAATATGACCTATACCTATCCTTGGGCCCTTGAAAAATGTTATATATGAGAGCTAGTATTATACATGAAGCTAACCTTGCACTTCGTGGTTAGCTGTCTTATAATGGTGCAAGGATTACCAGGACAGCCAACTGTCAACTTTAATCAGTATGCAGGAGAGGTGACTGTCAATAAAGAGCACGGCCGTGCACTATTTCATTGGTTTTTTGAGGCAGATCATCCCGATTTGTCATCCCTACCCCTGGCTGTATGGTTCAATGGAGGTGAGGATTCGACAAGAATTAAGCTAATGAGACACTTTCATGTAATATCTCTGTGCTTCTACAAGGGGATCGTTAGAAATATCGGGTCTGAATTTTCAAGTTTTCTTTACACAAATAAATCGATCATTTAGTCAATTATTTTTTTAATCTAGAAATCTTAAAAAATCCTAGCTCTGAAGTTTTGTTTTACATTGGAGTTCTTATTTTAGGTTGGTGGTTGAGTACCTTGACAATATTTTTCATGAATTTTATAACTTATTTCCCACAAAAAATATACAAACTTACACACACACACACACACACACACACACACACACACACTCGCCATCGACGGGCACTCTTTACTTGAGTACCTTGACAACATTTCTCATGAATTTTATAACTTATCTCCCACAAAAAATATACAAACTCACACACACACACACACACACACACACACAAACACACACACTCGCCATCGGCGGGCACTCTTTACTCTACCAATAGATTACTTCAAAAAATCGAAAACTCGAGCACGAGAGAGCAAGACTTTCACTAACACACTGATTCAGAAACTGTGAGAAATACGCCACTCGAACATGGAATAAAGTGGAGGCTTGAGACTCTGTAACAAATGTGATATATTTTGATTATATTTGAAGTTCAACAGAAATGCTAACTTTAATTAATATCAACAATGAGTACAATGGCTTGAAGTAATAGCTTCAGTTTTGTTGAGCGTGATAACGCTGGCTATAGAAATTTTGATAATCTGTAGTTTGATAATCTCCAAAGACTCAAATTTTTCCAAAGGCTCGAATTTTTGCAAAGGCTCAAATTTTTTCGAAGACTCGAATTTTTCCAAAGGCTTGAATTTTTTCAAAGACTCGAATTTTTCCAAAAAACTCGAATTTTCAAGAAGACTCGAATCATTCAAATACTTGAATTTTTCCGAAGGATCAAATTTTTCAAAGACTCAAATTTTTTCAAATGATCAAAACTTTTCGAAAGTTCAAATTTTCCAAAGACTCGACTTTTTCCAAAGACTCGATTTTTTCCGAAGGTTCGAATTTTTCGATGAAGGATTTTTCGACCCTAGATTGGATCGGATCGAGGTGGATTTATTCCGACTCTTTGTATATTTTCCGACGTAGAGTAAAATACGACCCTTTGTATATTTTTCAATGCTTTGTAAAAAAAACTCGAATTGTTTTAAAGACTCAAATTTTTCAAAGACTCGAATTTTTTTCCAAAGAATCGATTTTTTTTTAAGACTCGAATTTTTTGAAAAACTCGAATTTTTTTCCAAGACTCAAATTTTTAAGAAGACTCAATTTTTTTTTAAGACTCGAATTTTTTCGAAGGATCGAATTTTTTCAAATAATCATCGAATTTTTTCGAAGACTTGAATTTTTTCCAAAGACTTGATTTTTTAGGAAGACTCGAATTTTTTCGAAGGACCGAATTTTTCAAAGACTCGAATTTTTTCAAATAATCAAATTTTTTCAAAGACTGGAATTTTTCAATGATTCAAATTTTTTCGAAAACTCGATTTTTTTCAAAGACTCGATTTTTTTCGAAGAGTCGAATTTTTCAGAGATAATTTTTCCGACCCTAAATTGGAACGGATCGAGACAAATTTATTTTGACCCTTTGTATATTTTCTGACCTAGAGTAAAATACAACCCTTTGTATATTTTTCGACCCTTTGTAAAATAAGACTCGCATTTTTTCAAAAACTTGAATTTTTCCAAAGACTAAAATTTTTCAAAGACTCTTATTTTTTCAAAGACTCAAATTTTTCCAAAGACTTGAAATTTTTTCAAAGGATCAAATTTTTTCAAACACCATCGTTGAAAAAAGTCTCAAAATTGCTACATGGTTGAGATGCAAAAATATTCGCAAACTTGACTTCTGATGACTAATGGCAATTTGTGGCCATCCTATATGGATGGTTGTAGATGTTTAATGTAATTATAATTGTCTAAATGCAATGTTAGTTTGAAATGAATATTAAATGGTGATGTTTTCATCCTACATGCTTGGTGAAATTGGATAAGAGCAACATAAAACAAATGCCCATGAAGATGCAACCCGAACCGCTTGTGATGTTCAGATGGAATATTTGGGATGTACGTTGTGCTTGATGATGCCAGTGCAAAGCAACCACTGCTACAATAAGAAAATAGAATGTGACTTCTGATTTTGAAAGTTTTTTAGTACCATATTTTCATGATTTTTTTTGAAGAATTGATTCCAGGATTTTCCAGTTGTTATTTGCCATCCCATGTAGAATAAGCTACTTTTTTTTTGGTGCTAAAAAGCAATTTTGGATCATTTATTATTGGTCAATCTATCTTTGTAAAATTTCACGATCTCAATCACTCTATCACAAGTTTTGGACCAAGAAACTTCTTTTATGGGGCCATTCTTACAAAGAATATCCCCATAATGATAAGAATTTCCCAATTTTCTATCAAGTTACTAAAATGTTCAAAATTTATAAAAAAAAATGACGGTTAAAAGGGGCTGTTTTGACAGCTCATGTTCTAAGCCCTATTTCTACTTCAAACGCACAAAAAGACCTTAAAATTTGCTTTTATATTTTCAAAAATCTATTTGAAGAAACAAAAGTTAGAAAAGCACCAATTTTTCCCACTTCTTCAATGGTTGAGACGTTTATATAGAGCATATATACATAAAGGAATCAACATGGTTATTTACAAAAGTTTCCCATTGAATCAAAATACAATATTTCAAGTGACTTAGCCTAAGTCAACAGTAGTGTAAACAAATTGCTTATTTTCTTGGAAAAATATAGCAAGGCTTTGATTAATGTTAACTAAATAATGTTATTGTAAGGTGAAAAAAGAACAAGAGCCTTGCAAGTAAAAACTGGTGTTTCAATAATGGAAACGGCTGGGAGCTGGAACTTGAATTGGATTTTGGCTAAAATGGCCTTCATACAGGGCCCTAAACTAAGTGAAGTCCCACTTCCCGGATTTTACCATTCTTTTAGCTCACTGGTGCATGCCCTATGCATATCATTCAATTCAGTGTTTTCTTTTGAATAAGATGATAAGATTGATGGTTTCAAAGTCTTGAATGCTTTAGCTTAAGCAACTTTTCAGAATGCGAGTGATGTATTAGGTTGAACTCAACAAAGCTTGTTTTCACAATTGGTCCTGGTATTCTAGGTATGCTTGATCAAGGGAAGAGGTTCTTAGATGTGGTATTTTTTCTAGTCATAATTATGCGCATACTCCCTGCTAATTGTACATATGTAGTGGCTCAACCTTACTAGATGTTGTTGCACCTCAATAGAATCTAACTCCAGATTTTGTGTTGAGGAAAGGAGCTGTCAGCAAGCAGGTGACTAATTTGTGGTCAAGATATTGTTGATTGTGATATAGATGCTTGCAATTTTGAAGCGCATTCCACAATCGTCAACTTTTTGAGGTGGTGATTAAATATCTAGATGAACTTTCACGAAATTCAAGGCAATGATGTATCAATATTAGAAAAGATGATGGATCCCTCTCAATGCATATGAATAAAATGCAAGAACATTTTACAGAAATTATGAGCTGTATCAACCACGGTGTAACTGATTAAGCTTTTTAAGCAAAATGTAAGTTTGATTTGGTAAGTTCAAATACACAGCAGGGAGTCTTAAATAAACTGATTGTAACCCATTACAAGAGAGGATGGCAATAATTCACGTACAACACACCTTAAGTTTTTGAAATAACTCATGACTGCCCTGTATTTTAGAGACTGATATATGTATGCAAACTGATTGTAAGGGAAAAAATATACCGAAGTGGACTTGACAAAAGACTGCTATTGGCAAAAAATCAGCTCTCAAGAGTTTCTTTGTGCATAAGTTCAGCACCATCAGATTAGCCTTCTGTCCATGTTCACTTGTCATGGCAATACCGCAGTTAAAAATCTACCATTTCCTCCTTGAAAGCAGATGCAAAATTGATTGATAGGGGTAGATTATGCATGGCTTGCAGCAAGCTGGAAAACTTGCAGAAGAGAATCAGGTGGTTGTGCACCAGATAGCTTGTACTGATCTTGGATCTGAAATTTGTGTTAAAAAAAATCTGCCGTTAGTATATTGTGTAGAATAAGCTCAAATTTTCACCCCTTCATGGCCAAAGAACTTGTAGGCAGGTGGTAAATAAATTCAAGGCAATGAAATCACTTACCAAGAAATGAGGAACACCAGTTACACCAAGACCATATTTCTTCAACTGTTCCTGTATCTAAAGTCAGTGAATGCACAATCAGCAGGTATCATCATTTTGAAACCAGTACTTCTAATCGTTGTTGATGCATTTGATGTGCTTCAACTGCGATAATAAATCGGGGATTTATGAAGAAGTGGGAACAAAAGGAGGAGGGATGTGTGTGTTAATTTCATATTCATGTCTAATTTCTTTATCTGCAGAATGAGTTTAACTGCCATAAAAAGGATCCAGTGTCAAACTGACCTCGTTCAATCCAGCATTTGGATCCTCGAGAAACTCTCTCACACCACCACTGATGCCTACTTTCTCAGCAGCCTCCACTAGGACTTCCCTGCCGTGAATAGAAATTTGACTAATCAATCCAAAGCAAACCTGATTTGTTTATGAAGGCAAAAAGAGAACTGACAACAATAGTAGTCACAGCCATTAGGTGAAGGGGTTATAAAGAAGTGCTTAGGAAACCCAGATGCTGTAATATGTGGGTAGCCATTAGAGGCAGTACTTTTGATGAAGCCTTTGAAGAATAGAGTATGGAAGTTAAAAGACAGCCCGTTCCTATCACATGCTTTCACGAACAAATTCATGGAAGCAGAAAGACATCCCAGCCATATCACTGCCATTTAGTTTTATTACCGCATTTACAGTTTCATGCCAATTTTGGGTATCTGCAAGCTGGTATAATGCTTACTGATGGTAGCAACCTGTCAGCTACGTGGGAATAAAGCACCACCAGATGGCATACTAAAGCAGTAGCCTCTTAGTCCATGGTCTTGCATGATTAGCAAAATTCCGCTTGTTTCATGGAAAAATGAAGTGCATGATTGTAGTAACGATAACAATGAAGATACTCATAACGGCACATCTACAACCATGATCGACATGATTTAGTGCATAATAATTACTGGCAATTTAAACGTCAGGCTATCGCTTAAGTAACAATGAAGGTAGTCTTCATAAAGTAACAATATACAGCCTTAAGTTACATCACTGAGTGCATGATAATACTGGTAATTTGCATATCAAGCTATTTAACTGCAATGGTGGTATCTATGTTAAGTAAAAGCTACATACTTTCTCAAGAGATACAGGTATGAGAAGACTTACAAATCACCAATGTATTTTTCTTGTGTAAAATAACTAAGAAAAAGCTCCTCAACCAATGCATTTTGCTTGTCTGCTCCCTGGTGACCGGCAAATTCAATCAATCTGTGACTATCAAGTGTGTTCCCACTGCATTTGTTCCAAAAAGAAAAAATGTGTTATCAGATGAATGCACCTTACCTATTCATCGCAACTGTTTTACAGCTTGCACAAGTGCGATTCAATCACTTTGGCATGATAACAAGCTAAATTTAGTAACGTTTGCATCATAATGACTTGGAGGTTAAGTCTCAAAGTAAGTCCTTGTGTATTCAGGGCCAAAGCCAACTTTGCGGTTCAGGTAAAGTCTGCAACAGACATATGATGAGCTGTACGCTTCTCTATAGAGTAAAAATGCAAGAGAAATTTTACTGTGTTTCCACCTATAACAATTTCAAAACCATGGCATTCAGGACAGAGTAGCAATAACAAGGTCGATGTGATTTGTGAGTATCTATTAAGATATTATCTGGGCTGGAGACGCATGACCATACCAAGTAAAGAAGCTCTGCATATAATTTGGAGATCTGGAAGCTTTGGGAGGAGGAGTTTATAGTAGTCTAGCTTTCAAGAGGCTGTGCTCTGCATGATCTTTTATGAAAAACAAATAGGACTCCAGGCTTAGGTTTAAATGAGTTTGAGATTGGAGAATTGCAAATGGAAGGGGTTGGTCCATGAAATTTAAACCCTGATCACAAGGGATTCAGTCATTAGTCCTGTTCTTCAATGGAGTTGGAGATCAATAATCCTGGTTAACGAGATCAAGATGTTTTAGGGTGCAATTATTGAAAGACATGGAGGGCGTAAGCTTTTGATAGGGAGCACAAAACTGCCTCATGCATGTCTTTGTTGTGGGTACTTGTGTGCAGAGAGAAAGAGAGAGAGAGAGAGAGAGAGAGAGAGAGAGAGAGAGAGAGAGAGAGAGAGAGAGAGTGGACGGTGATGAATGGCTGGTCGACATCACTGTTTAGGGTTCTGTGGACACCCTGAAGTCAGGTGACCTACAGGTGACAGTACCAATTATGGTATAAGAATTGACCCATGGGCTTTACATTTGTTCCAGAAGCAATTTTTAAAATGAACTCCTATCTATACAACTGAATGTGAGGTAGTCACGATAAAAAGGTGCTAAAAAGCCTAAAGCAGAATTAGTGTTCCCGAACTGAGAAAATGAATGCGAAAATGGGGGAAAGGCCTAAAGTGGGAGAAAAGTAGCAGTAAAGGGTGGGGGGAGAGAGAGAGAGACCTTAGATGTAAATCGTGTATCTTTTGACTTGAAAATAACATTATGCTTGGATAGAAACTTGGATTGACAGGTCAGATGGGTAGAAGCACAATGAAACGCATGTTCGTATGGTTTCATTGTGTACCACGTGTGAATTATCAGAATACTGATGACATAATGTAGATAAAAAGGGGGGTGATATAGCTCCTCAGAAATGCCGTCTCAAGTTCTTTGGGTGGAATGTGGCGACCAAGAGGACAGACATTCGATCAAATCAGCCTGAAATGGCAAATCATTTTCTAATTACTCATGGCAAGTGGCTAGAAGCGTTTTCCTGCATGTGAAGTCTTAAAAATCCCAAGCTTAAATAGGTAGCTCACATCAGTCCGCCGAACTTGAATTTGTAGCCAAGGTCATCAAACATCTGCCAAAATAAACAGTAATTCAGGTTAATGCAAGCAAAAGGGATGATTAATGTCAAGATTAGATGAATGGTTTTTCAAATGAAAATGCTACTGAAACCTGATTGTCAAGTACTGGGAAGGGTTACCTTGGTCATTCGCACAATGATGGGCTCAACACTAGCTTCGCCGAGCCTTCTCTTATAAAATTCTCGTTTCTCCATACCTTCTTTGGGAGCATTTGGATTCAGGAGGTAAGGATGCCATCTTACCTGCCACATCCTTCACTCATCAATTCACTATCAAGCATCTAAGATGTAAAACAGAGATGAGAGATTCATTCAGTGCAGTCATCACTGTTGAAGGGAAAAGTCACTTGTGTCCAATATGGGTGGCTAATTTGCATATAGAAACATTTACAAATATCTAAGGTAGCAAATATTTTTATGCAGAAGTATGCATATTTGCACATGATGAATTCTGCAGTTCAGAAATACAAATAATTATGCATACTGGAAAAGGGAAGTGGTGCACAAAAGACTCTGCCATTGAGCAGAAAATAAGGCTGCTGACACGTATGTCCAAAGGCACACTAACATGCTTCTGAATCATAAATCTTGTCTGCTCTGTAAAACTGCCTCATAGATATAAAGAGTCTTGAGATGTCGACAGATCACCTCAAAGTTGTACTGGTCCTTGGAAGCATCCATTGCCTTCTCCAAATATTTCTTTCCTACAAAGCACCACGGGCAGACTGTATCTGAGGTAACGTCAATCTTGATAAGCTTTTTTCCCGCCTGTATTGCCATCTCTGCTTCTTCTGTGAGTCTCGCTTCTTGCTTCAACAGTGGATTTCTGTGTCATCAGACATTGGGGTCCAATTACAAGTTATATTTTTAAATTGGTGTCCAACTGAAAAATCATCTCACGTTTAACAATCAACGCGTGCACTCTTAAATACCCAATTTCAAAAGCCTGTGATCTAGCCTAAGAACGAGATTTCCTTAGAGTTTTATATCTCTTTTGAATAAAAAGAATGAAAAATCATTATCCAACTGTTCATTAATGTGCCCAAGGAAGCGTGCCTACATACTACTGAAGCTTAACATGAATAGCCGATAACAAGTTCAAAAAAGCTTACCAAGAGTGTGTTGTTACTGGGAATGCTTGTTGTAGGCATGATGTCTGTTGAATCTCTCAGTTAGATATATGTACACAAACCAAAAGCTAGAATATGGTAGGCACCTGTGATCAAATTCGCTAGCTCCAAGCTATCACATTTACTAGGGCTTGGAGATTAAATTCTGGCATAGTTAGTAATATATGCTTTGACCTCTTTCAGAAGCTGAAGTCCCTTGGTCCAGCCCCCCTATTAATTCCTTCAATGTCTGTCTTCGTTTGAAATGAATAGAGAAGGTTTAGCGCTTGTATCTTAGTTTAATGAAATATTTCGATTTTAAAGTCCTCATCTACTGACTTACACCACTATTACTCTTCAATTAAAAGCGGTACAGAATTCCCTTACAGGTTTCAAATGAACAGAATGGATAGAATTGCAATTTTCTAACCACCTCTGTTAATACCAATTGGTACACTACTCTGCTTTCTTGCTCTTTTAATTTTTCATTCAGAAGATTCATATGATCTTATTGAGGATAAAGGAATTCGGAACTAGGTGAGTTGCTAGATAGGAAATTCCGTCCAGCATCAGGGTAATTGCTGCAGTGCTTTTGAATAATTTCAAAAACGAGTACGATATTTAAATAGATAGTGGCTGGTGCATAAATGCGTTGGCTACTGCATGCGCATCCGCCGACGAGAAGATGAGCAGCATATAGATCCAGTTTCAGTTTCTGAAAGGTTCATTCGTACAATCACGAATCATGTAGAGGATTTTTTTAATCACTTGGACAGTGCTCAATGGAGTGAAAGAGCAGCGGTAAATTTTAATTGAACTACTGACAACGGGCTGATAAGCTGAAGAAGCGAAAGCTCCCGAGTGAGCCAATAAAGAAATATTTGTCTTCCTTAAAAACAGCAAATTGTAAGGTATGTCTATGGGGCCGATTCGCTGCTGGAACTTCGATTGAAAAAGAAAATTGCTTGTATGTTGCAATACAATGGTAATTGCCTGATCCAATATGGGAAAACCATAATGGCGTAGGAAAACTCATCATCGTGGTCAATGATAGAATCCTTGAGGCCAAATCTTTCAGACCTTAAATTCCTAAAGAGTAGATAAGCACTTTCAAGTTCGGTTATGCATACAATTCTTGCGTCGTGATACAGCTAGTCCTTGAGTCTATAAGCACTGAGATTAGCTGATACTATCACGGTGAAGTTTCATGTTGTTGGATATAAATAATGCAAGCCAAAACTCTTAATTTGAAACATCAGATGCAAAGGCTGATAGAGCCTTTTTCTTTGATTGATTCTGATGAAGGACGTGGAGGCTTCAATTAAAGTGCTTATATATCAGATGAGAAGAGTGCTTATAATGAACGCAGAAGCGATTGCAATGTATCCATACTAGTGAACAGCGAAAGAACAACATAAACGGAAAACCAAGAAAACTAATAAGATTATTATCCCCTCTAAGGATTGATTCCAAGAGAATTAATAGCAGCAGTCAGTAACTAAACGATCCAAAGCCAAATTGAGCAAAACCAAGTCACAAATGGGAGCAAATGATCCTTTCATTCATTCATTGATTTACAGCTGTCTCAGATTAACAACTGTCTGAACTAGTCTCTCTGAATTACATCTTCAAATTGAAAGGAGATAAAGAATCAACCTTAATGCAGATGAGAAGCGATATAGCAACAAAGCACCCCAGGATCTGGAACTACACACCCTGGCCAGCAGCTTCTTCAGACAGGCAGGGACGTGAATAGACAATGGAAAGCAAATTCAGCTTATTCAAATCATGAACAAGAAGAAGCATCCTCAGCATATATATTCTTGGCAGGAGCAACGTAGCCATGGCCATAGCCATAGCAGAAGAAGGAAGGAACGAACGAACGAAGAAAATAGCGAAAGCTACGACCGTCCGCCATAGCCGCAGCCAGGTTGACTGCTTCAAGGCCGCAAAATGGCCAGAAGCCTAAGGCCCTAAGGCCCTAAGGCCCATGCCATTATTGCCCTTAAGGGGGGGGGGGGGGTGATGGGTCCCCTCGAAGGCCATTCCACTGGAGGAAGGGGCTTCGGCAAGCAAAATGTTGACAATTTTTTTTTTAAACCTATTTCAATGCTGATGTGATAGATTACAAGGGGGAGGTGTGGATTAATATCATCTCTCTCTCTCTCTCTCTCTCTCTCTCTCTCTCTCTCTCTCTCTCTCTCTCTCCCCCCCAAGGGCCTCTTCACATGAGACACTGGCCTCGTGCATGTGTAGGGGGATGAGCACGGGCTGGTGGGGAAATGGCTTACCTGTGGAGCTGTTAACGACTTTGTCTATGCAATGGGTTTAGGAACTCGCGATGACTGGCAACAACCTGCGCTGCTCTGCAACAACCTGCACTCCTGCTTGCTCCTCACAATGTTGGCCGCTCCTGCCTACTCCTCACGTTGCTGACTGCTCATGTGTGTTCTTGTGAGCCCCTTCTGCATTTTGCCTCTATATTTGAAGCCCGAAGGCATCCTAATTTCCTGCAATGCCTTTTTGACAACCTGCTGCTGCTCCCCGGTTTGTGAATTTGTTACTCCAATTTCTCAGTGTGTGAAGATAAGCTCAATTTTTCATGGAGAACAAGACGTACCCAATATTTGCAGCCATGGTAGGAGCAACATCTGCTATGAATGCAACTCTACAGATTTCGTCAAATGCCCTATTGGAACCAAGCTCCTATCAAATTGGCATGTTTAAATGGAAAAATAGGCATTGCTCTAGGTTTAAAACTGGAGATTGGGTTGCAATGATCAGTGTTATGATGACAGATTAGGAGGCTCTTGCCGTTGTGCTTAATTCCAACATGTCAACGATGGACTTTTTAGGTGTCAAGAACGGACCCTGGTATGTAAAACCTCGCTCCACGTATTGGTGGCAACAATTTCATGGGTTCGTAATGAGAAACGATCACGAGATATTCAGAAAGATGTTTAGGGTTTATGTTGCCACATTTGAATACATGTGTGGGCTCCTTGCGAAGGACTTGGCAACGCATCCACTCCCGGGCCTAAAAATATTAATGGAAGACATATGGTGATGCAAACACAAGTGAGTGTTGCCCTTCGAAGATTGGGAACAGGAGAGTGTTTGCTATCCATATGAGAGGTGTTTGGCATGGTTGAGTCACTGCATCCCAGGTTGTGTGGAGGTTTGTGAAATCCCTAACAACAGGGGCTGCTCAACATTTGCATTGGTCAAAGGGAGTGACTCTTCAACATGTTAAGGAGGGCTTTGAGAAAATACATGGTATACTACAAGTGGCGCCATTAATTGTACACACATCACGTTTGATTTGCTAGCTTCAAAGCGAGCTTCTGATTGGTACAATCGTGACCACAACTACAATATGATATTATAGGTGATATTTTTGTTGGTTTTCCTGGATGTGTCAATGATGCTAGAGTCTTTTCTAGATACAGATTTGAGTCTCTTGTAACTAATGGCAAGCGACTAAATGGTTGGTGCAAAGTGGTGCAAGGTGTACCAATAAGAGAGCTTTTGATAGGAGATTCTGGATGCTCATCCCTTTTCCAGGTTGGAGATTACAACCAATGTATGAGCAATTCAATTTCAAGCATTCATCCACCAGGATGGCAGTGGAGCGTGCATTTGGTCGATTGAAAGGAGTGTGGAGATTTTTGCATAGACCCATGGCAAAGCCCAACCTCATGAGGTTGCTGCGGACCATTTTTGCTTTTTGTATTCTCCACAATATCATGTTGGAGACGGGTGACAATGTTGATGATGGAGTGACTCTTATAGGTCATCATGATGAGGGCTAGAGGCAAGAAATAGACCAATCTCCAAGTGTTGGAAATCAAGTATGTGTGCATGAATAGATATGAACATTTGAACCTTTTGGAGAGAGCTGAAGGTAGCCACTCATGAGAGTGGGTTTTGCAGCTTTAAATTCAATTATTCGTGGCAGACATGGCGGCATTAATAGTAGTGGGACTTTTTCCTTTACCAAAAGTGTGTTTGATAATTATGACTCTTAAAGTGTATTTTGGACATCATTATTGTTAGCTATATGTAGTTGTTTTCAAGATGTTGTGTAGTTTGTGGGCTCCAAATGCGTGACATCCATTGTGTTTGTGGTTGTGAAAGCCTTCATCCCTGCCCATGCAGTACATGAATATTTAACCAACAATAGTATGGAAATGTATCATGTTTTTTAAGCATGTGTGTGTTGATGAGAATTGCCATGCATGCTTGCTTTATAAATATAGTCACTGTGGACATCATGTGTTGCTTGTCCTTGAGTAGTGGAGTGCTTACCACTAGGCCGCTTGCATTTCTTGCCTCTTAGCAAAAAAAGGCACTACCTATGTTATAGATCGTTGCCTAGTCCGTGAACCATCCAATATGTCTTTCTTGCCCCTTGTAAAACCGTAACCTCGTTCGGAGCCCATGGTCCACGCCTGTAAACTCGACCAGGAATTGTACCTTGTTGTGCAGAGAAACATCGGATTGGGTGGAGGGCATATAGTGTCGAATTGGGTAGAAGCCACTCCAGCATCATCTGTTGCCATATTTGGTTGTGTATCCACGTATTTGGAATTCAACAAGTCTGTGAAACTCAATTGTGCCATGCTTGCATGGAGTCAAGTGAGACCTGCTATGGGGGTTTTGTGCTGCTGACTCTGCTGCTGCTATCCAAATGCCCTACTACTCTGCTGCTGTCTGACTATTGAATCTGCTACTATCCAACTGCTTTGCTACTATCCGACAGGCAAAACGGAGATGGCTGCTTTACTACGGGGATGCTTGCTGCAAAAACGGAGATGCTTGCCTGAGAACGGACATGCCGGACATGCATGCAGATGGCTGCTAAAAAACGGACCTCTGGCTGGAGACACGCAGCTTCCGTTTGTCAGCCACTTGCTATGTCGGTTTCACCCAAGATGACCTATTTTTTTGCCAGAGCTCCAAGCCGAGTCCCGACCCATGTAGCTTGAAAATCCGGAGGGAGATGATGCATGAGCTGGCCGACCCGGCAGGGAAATCTCCGAGAGAACGGCCGCTAGCGATCCTCTGAAGCTGGAGTGTCACCCGCAACCCGTTTTTGACGTCAAGAACGGGCTGGGTGTGGCATCATGTGAAGAGGCCCTAATATTATGACTAATCTAGATCCTTCATTTACTCTATATATTATTTCTGCAGTCTCAGAGTTTGCAAAAACACAGGTATTTGACAGTTTGCAGAAATACACAAGATTGTTTTACAGACTGCAAAAATACACGTGAATTGCCAACAAGTGTCTGGTCGATAAAGTATTGAATTGAGTTTTCACATGGAAGATAACATAATTACACAACAATCCATGCAAATGGTTGAGCCAAAAAAACATGACCTCACTTTGGTGACATTGTGCCTAGGGAGGCACGACTGATTCCTTCATAGTAATCGATAGTTGGGGCTTTTGCCCGTTCTTTAGACTGCTCAAAAAATAGAATGGGCAGCAAACCTTTGACCACGATTTTTTTCCCCCTAGAGGTTGATTATGTTTTTGAAATACAGATTTTGTTTCATAATGGTATGTGAAAAAAGCCAAACTATCTATTACACCATGGAAGGAGCCCATGCAAAAGACATTCTGCTCGGTAAGGAATTACAAGCTCTCGACCCCTCCAGGCCTCCTTGCCTATGACTCCTTATTTGGCAAAATGTTATTTGCTTGGCTCCTATAATACTTAAAACAAAGATTGATTTTACATTGGTGGCATTGACCCTTCTCGACCCTTCTCCATGATGAAGGCTTTTTATTTGCTCTTCTTATCTTCCATTGATTGTTTGGGAGAACAAACAACTGTCCGCAAATAAGGGGTTGTGTAAATTTTATAAGTTTTTGAGCAAAAACCTGAGTAAAAGGACTAGTCATATTGGTGGTAAATTTATGTTACATGAGGTTGTAATAAAGTCTTGTAAGATTGAGATCATGGAATAGGACGGGCATTGAAAGGCCATGGCCCACTCATGTCCATCACCCCTTAAAGTCAAAGAAAAAGTGCATAGAAGCACCAAAAACTCATGACAACTCTCCTCAAGGCCATTTATAAACCTTCATCTTTTATTTCATAGGTTGAACTAATAAGTCAAATTTTATCTAGAAATCAGATGTTTAGAAATCCCTTTATAATATTGTCAGACAACATGTTTGAATCTACTATTCATTACACTTTTGCTTCCAAAGATAATGTTAATTGATATTGAGGTTAAAGATCATTAGAAAGTGATACCTTTCATATGGAAATAACTTACGTCCTTCACTACCCCCCCAAGATTGTAGATGTAGATGTTAAGTTCAATCTTCTCTTTATGAAATTTGAATATCTTCTTGCTTGATTTTTTTTTAGTTTGAAATCTTTTGCTAGGTGTATCAAGTTTGAACATAGTATGCTTTGGCTCTGAGCTATGTGATGATGTGCAAAAAGGTGATGTTTCTCTTTGTTAAGTTTGAGTACAATTATCTTTTGTATTATTATTGTTGGTTGCAGTTTATTTTTTTGAATATATATATATATATATATATATATATATATATATATATATATATATATATACATACTAGTAAAGAGTGCACGTCGTTGACGGGTGAGCAGCGATGGTTTAGGAGGAAAGCCAATGGTCGTTGACGGGTGGCCGATATATGTGTGCGTATGTACGTGGCCAGCCGATGGCGCGGGCGGTCGATGGTGTGTGTGTGTGTGTGTGTGTGTGTGTGAGACAACAATTTGGGTTACGGCCAATGGTTTGGGTCGAAGTTCAATGGTTTGGGTCAAAAGTTGTCAGTGACAATTAGTCAAAATTTTGGGTGATGGCTGATGGTTTGGGTGGATGGCCAATGATTGTACAAATATGGTGCGGATTTAGGTGGCCACCGACGATCTAGGTGACGGTCGATGATTTGGATGGTGGCCGATCTTGCACATCTCTCATCTTGAATTCTTAACATATCTCACACATCTAGTAGGGGTCAAAATTTAACCATGTTCAACAATAGCACTGTGAGTATCTTAATAAAAAGTTGACGGGCGGTAGGCGATCTATGTTTGCAAATGTATGTTAATGGACGGCCCACAATTCAAAGTGAATATGTTGTTCATGCATGTGGTACTTATGTGTGTTTTGTTGGAATTCGATGCTCATCCTCAATAATGAGCACCCAGAAAAAGAAGACTCCAGTCTTTCAGAAGGTCAAAAAATCCGGTGTCGGATCTTTTCGACCCAATGTCATTCTTGTCAAAAAGAGTTTTTCGATCTTCGGAAAAATTCGAGGCTTTGGAAAAATTCGATCCTTTGGAAAAATTCGAGTCTTTGAAAAATATCGTCTTTGTCACATCTATTTAATGCCCTTGCTATGAATGTTTCTTTTAGGGTCACATTGTTAATCAACCCGAAAAGAATTTATTTGTATATTAGGATGACAACTAAAGATCATTTGTCTTTTAATGGAATAAAATGTTGTAGAATAAATGGCCAACCAATTTTGCTAATAATTATATATATGGTCTTAAATTAATCATAGCACTTTAGTAAAAAATTATAAAAATATAGATTATATATTTTCATATAAGTATTAGGGGAAAAATGTTAAAAATTCACAATTCTAGCTTGACTAGTTTTGGTCATATGACTTGTAAATAGTTAGATGGTCATGATGTGGCTTGTCACACGTGCCAAATAGCATAGGATTCCATTCATAAGGATGTTCTCAAGTAGACCTAAGTGTTAGAACCTTTGGAATGAGTCCAAATAATGCTTAGATACAAGGGAGAAAAAATAGGAGCTATTTTTGGTAATTTTTGCATTGTTGAGGGATCTCCAAGATTCCAACCCTAACTTGGTAGGGATGAAAGATCCACCAAAATTAGCATTAGGGATAGGTTTAGGGCTACTTATACCTGCCCAAAACCGTGATGGATCATGTATATATAGGTGATGATATCTCACCAAAATCAATCAAGCAATTTCATGTTTTTTCTCTCATAATGGTGCAATTGCTCTCTATGTTCATAATTGTTTGAGTACTTGTGATTACTAATGATTATAGGATTGAATGTAGGTCTGGTGTACAGTACTCAGACTGTGGGAGGCCGTACTTTCACACGTGTGAAGCCTTCTTCAAGGATTTGGGCCATTTAGTGAGGTTCAAGCATAGATTTTTGATGGATTTTGATGGTTCAACTTGTGCTAATCTTATGAAATCATAATCTATTGTTTCTCTCATCATTTCAAGTGTTTTAGGATCCTTATTTGCTGTAATTTTTACATGGTATCAGAGCCTAAAGGCTAAAATGAGCTAAATCCTTGGTTTTCATTCAATTTGATCACAATTTTTGATCTAAATCTTGTGTAGATTGGATCTTAGCATCTAGTATTGATTCTAGAACTCAAAGTGAGTCAAATACATTGGAGATTGGTGTTGTGTGACTTCATTTGCAGGTGTTTAGGTGTCTAAAACCAGAGGCAAAGTTGAATTCAATTCACATTACCAAGATAACAAGTTTTGCTTGCTCCAAGCATTGATTTCTAAGCAAGTTTTGGAGGTGATTTCATAGAGGAGGCTTTCTAGCATTCAAGGAGAGGGAAGATCAGAGTTTTGGGGACTCTTCAAGGCTGTTCTAAGGTGTAGTAGACACCTCCTAAAGTGATTTAGGTTCAGTCCAACCATTGCTTGACTTATGCACCAAATTAGATCAATTTTTCATCAATTTTGATCATTTTTTGCTTGTGATTGGATAGTAGATTGTGTTGCATCCTCATTAAGTTCCATTTCGATCTTTTACAAGTGATTTTGGAAGTATATTAGGTTGCTGAAATTCACTCTTGATCAGATCATTTGGAAGCTTTAATGTTCTTTATAGAAAGAGGGGCAATTCTACTAGTATTGTCTACTTCAATCAAGCAAGTGCATTGTTTCTAGTATTCTATGATTTGATTTTGTTAGAGATCATTCTTAGATCTTTATAGGAAGTCTATTACTGATCTTTTCAGGTCCCTAAGAAGTGGGATAAGGTAGACCTTCAATCGAATCAATAGAAGTAACCTTCATTTGTGTCAAGTCCTTGATTAGGAGACTAGATGGCATCTATAAATGCATATCTTTTGGATACTAATGAAAGGCTCAACAAAACTAACTATTCCATATGGAAAGTTAGAATGGAATCTATCATGATCATGCAAGATCTGATGGAAATTGTAAATGGTAAGGAGGGTGAACCTATTCATCCTCAAGAAAAAGCCAAATACATCAAGAGGTGCAATGTTGCACTACATTGCATAAAAATGAATGTTGCAAATGAACTCTTAAGAGAGGTAGGAGATTGCACTTCAGCTCAAGATGCTTGGGAGACTTTGCAAAAGGTCTATGAATCCAAGAACCAAACTAGAATGTTAGCTTTGAAGAATCAAATCTATAGAAGCTATCAAAAGAAAGGAGAGAGTGCACATACTTTTGTCCTAAGAGTAAAGGAATTGAACAAAGAGCTAGCCTTTATAGGTGACCCTATCAAGGATGAAGAGCTTGTTCAACTCATATTGAATGGACTAAGCTTTGAATTTGACAATTTGGTTCAGGGATATGCAATTATGGGTAAGCTACCCATACTTGAAGAACTCCAAGGCACACTCATGGCCGAGGAATCAAGAAGGAGCCAAATGCAAGAGAGGATGGATAGGCTTTCCATCCAAGGTGGAGATGACCAAGCTCTCTTCACCAAAGGCAAAGGCAAGTCCAAAGGCAAAGGATCAACATTCAAGAAGTCTACAAAGCTTGAGGATCAAGAAGGACCCCCAAAGGCATCTCCATCAACCACCAAAGTCAAGAAGGACAAATCAAAGGTGAAGTGCTACTATTGTAGCAAGATGGGGCATTATGCCTCGGAATGCTTCAAGAGGAAGCAAGATCAAAGCCAAGCCAACATGAGCAAAGAGGAGGAGGAGGAGAGTTCACATGAGGACTCTCTCATGATGTCCATATTTTCTTCAACAAGCTTCAAAGGAGAAGATCCTTGGTGGATTGACTCGGGTGCTAGTTCACACATGACTAGTAAAAGGGAGTTTTTCTCTTCTCTCTTATCTTATGATGGACCTATAAAGTCTATCTATACAGTAAATGATGAAGCTTGTAAGATTGAAGGAGTTGGTAGAATTCCCCTTTGCTTAGGATCTTCCAAAAAGATCAACATAGAAGGTGTTTTGTACATTCCTACAATAACAAAGAATCTACTAAGTGTTGGCCAAATGGTAGACAATGGTTTCAATGTTGACTTTGCTTCAAATGAATGTTTCATCAAGAAGAAGGGTAAGGTAGTGGCTAAGGGCACTAGACTTGGCAAACTTTATAAGCTGGATGCATTTGTGGATACTATTGTTGTCATGTTGGCCGAGAAGAGCAAGATATCTACCTTTACTTTATGGCACAAAAGACTTGGACATGTCAACTCGGGTTCCATGGAGGCTATGATCAAGGAGGAGTATGCTTTAGGCCTACCAAGGTCTATTGTTGTAAAGCTACCTTTACAAGCTTTACTTGCGGCGCCATCGGCGCCAGCTATGTCCCCGGCGCCAGCAGCGCCCCTGCTGCTCCCGGCGCCAACGGCGCCGGCGCCGCTCCCGGCGCCACTGTGACCAGAATCCAGCCGGCGCCAAGTTCCTATGGCTGAAAATCTTTGATCGGTTCTAGCGAAGTCCAGAGAGCTCAGATCGATGTGCAATCACCTCACACGATCTAGGCATGATTAAAGGAAGCCTGGGGATCAATAAAATCTAGAGAGAGAAAATGACTTTCTAGAAAGAGAAAATCCTAGAGAGAGAAAAACGTGCTTTACCAGCTTGGGTAGAGTGCTTGGTATGAGGGGGGGTGCCGAATCACACCAATACTATAGGGGAGTGCGGGTTGCGACTCAGGGCGAGCTCCAACCAAGTCTCAGCCTCCCTTGCTGGAATGTTGTCATGGCTCTCGCCTTGGCATGCTAGCGCCCCGGAGACTAGGGTCGGTCACACACTTGAAATGTAACCTTCTCAGATTTATCAATAAAGTGGGATTTTCCTCAAACTGACTCTGATTACCTTCTGGGTTTCAGTGTTCGGTAAAAGCGCCAGTTGTAAGGCCGCTTTCCAAATTTTTAATTTGGCACATAGCTGAGGGTCGTATCCCGGGACGCCAGCGGTATGCCGTCGGGACCATTCGGTCCGTGGCGCCAGCGGTATACTGTCGGGACCATTTGGTCCAGGAACTGGTTGTTTCCATATCTGTCGCGGCTTGTGGTTCTGAGTGTTCCTTGCATGAACGTGAATGGGTTAAGCTCTTGGGGAACGGGCTCTAACCTGTCGGCTGAGTTGGATGGCTTGCTTGGGTGGATGTTACCTGTTTATGGCTGTCCAGTCTGGCGTGGCGCCAGGTTGGCTTCCAGCGCTCGTGACGAAGCTTTCAGTTGGTTAAGTCTGATGTAAGTCAGACCGCTTGCTTGGAATGGATGTTACTCGTTTGTAACGAAGCTTCGAGTTGGTTAAGTTTGATGTATGTCGGGCGGCTTGCTTGGAGGGAAGTCACCCACATCGGGACCCCCGATCTGGCATGGCGCCAGGTTGGATCTCAATGTTGGTTTTCGGAACTTCATGTTGGTTAAGTCTGATCGTTGTTGGCGAGTTGGCTGCTTGTATGTCAAGTGGGTTTGGATGGCAAGAGTTGAAGGCTGGGAAGCTAAGTCGTGGTTCCCGGCTCCCTTTGGGATGCCTGCGCTACATGTGGTATCAGAGCCGACTGGCCGGTCAGCTATGCGGATCTCACGGAAATGGCCACGATTTGGGGTTCATCAAGACAACTGTTGTGCAAGGTGCTGCCCACAGTGTAAGCACGGGTGCGTCCACGGTCGGGGTGGTCGGCAGAACGGGGGACTTGATGAGTCAAAGTGCTGCCCTTGAGGTGTAAGCACGGTCAGTTCTCGCGGTTCGGGCCTGGCGCTGTCTGCACGTAGGACGGATGAGGCAAAGTGCTGCCTAGGGAGGTGAAAGCACGGTCTGTACCTTGTGGGGTGCGGGGCGACATATTCGAACTGTACGGGTTAACCATTGATACAGAGATGCTGCTCGAATTCGGGTGTAAAGCACGGGTGGTTAGCTGCCGGTGCGGGATAGCTGCCGATCGTTTAGCTATAAGGGCTATCGACCAAAAAGTGGTGGGGCGTGACTGAGGCAATGTGCTGCTTAATGGTGAAAGCACGGATAGTTGGAGGGGTGTCCTATGTGGGCTGATTCTGTGATCGATTTGTATGGGCGCGGCCAGGCAAAGGTCCGTTGGCAGGACCATCTCAAAGGGGGACCTTGTCTTTGTTACTTGTTAGTAAACCTGCCTGAGTGTCTTACTTGTACGTATTCGTGGTGAGTCTTAGTACTCGTGCTTTGCCTGGTTTGCATGATTGCTTGTGATACAAGGAGCTGATGGCTCGAGAAGGAACCTTTTCTTTTGAAGGCTGATACCATCAAACAAAGAGGACTACAGAATCTGTGGGGCGGATTTGCAGTTCAAGTACTCACACGTGAACGACAACGAAACGACTCAATGTTTGCAAAGGATGGATGGCTAGCCTGTTTCTTAGGTTAGTTTCATTTGCGACAACGCCCACCAGACGCAAGCAGGAAGTCAAAAGTTGGAAAGGGCCATTTCAGAGGAAGCCTTGAGATCTTGGAATTCAAGACTACATTGCTATCTTATTTCACTTTCTTTTGTTCAAAGTGAATATGATCCTACTCTTTACATTAAGTTTGATGATGTTGGTATTGTACTTTTACTCATTTATGTAGATGACATCATCATTAGTGGAAATAGTGTTGATGGTATTGAAAAAATCAAGATAGATCTATCCTTAGAGTTCAAGATGGTAGATCTAGGGTGTCTTCACTTCATCTTAGGCATAGAAGTACTTAGAGGGTCTGATTTTATCTTTATAAGTCAATTAAACTATGCTCAAAGTCTTTTCAAGAAGTTTAAGATGGAAGTATGCAAAAGTGTTGACACACCAATGGAGCAAGATGTAAAAGTGCCAAATGAAGATGATGAAAGATCCTTCATGGACATCACTTTGTTTAGGCAACTTATAGGTTCCTTAATGTGGATCACTATAACTAGACCAGATCTTAGCTTTAGTGTATGTAGGTTGAGCCAATCCATGCAAAAGCCATTGAATATCCATTGGAAAAAGGCTAAGAGGATTCTAAGATACATCTCGGGTACATTGGATTTTGGGATTCTATATAGAGGAGATGTGATTAACCTTCATGCATTTAGTGATTCAGATTTTGCAAGGGACAAGAGGGATAGGAAATCAACAAGTGCCTATTCAACTTTCATAGGAGAAGGTGTTGGAGTGATTAGTAAAGCAATGATTGAACCAAGCTAGATAGTGAGGAGGAGTGTTAAAAATTCACAATTCTAGCTTGACTAGTTTTGGTCATATGACTTGTAAATAGTTAGATGGTCATGATGTGGCTTGTCACACGTGCCAAATAGCATAGGATTCCATTTATAAGGATGTTCTCAAGTAGACCTAAGTGTTAGAACCTTTGGAATGAGTCCAAATTATGCTTAGATACAAGGGAGAAAAATAGGAGCTATTTTTGGTAATTTTTGCATTGTTGAGGGATCTCCAAGATTCCAACCCTAACTTGGTAGGGATGAAAGATCCACCAAAATTAGAATTAGGGATAGGTTTAGGGCTACTCATACCTGCCCAAAACCGTGATGGATCATGTATATATAGGTGATGATATCTCACCAAAATCAATCAAGCAATTTCATGTTTTTTCTCTCATAATGGTGCAATTGCTCTCTATGTTCATAATTGTTTGAGTACTTGTGATTACTAATGATTATAGGATTGAATGTAGGTCTGGTTTACAGTACTCAGACTGTGGGAGGCCGTACTTTCACACGTGTGAAGCCTTCTTCAAGGATTTGGGCCATTTAGTGAGGTTCAAGCATAGATTTTTGATGGATTTTGATGGTTCAACTTGTGCTAATCTTATGAAATCATAATCTATTGTTTCCCTCATCATTTCAAGTGTTTTAGGATCCTTATTTGCTGTAATTTTTACAAAAAACTTTTGAAATTGAGCTTTTTTTTATATGCCAAAATTAGCTATTTTCAAGATAAAATATTGATGACAATTTTTTTTGTAAATTTGTGCCTATTTGTTTTGTAAAAGGACTTATGCTCATTATTTGTAAAACCAAGATGCCAGGGAGATATGTAGCATAAACTTAGCATTGTGTCCACATTATATAGGTGTGCTATGTGAAAAAATAGTCCAAATTGAAAAATATCAACTTTGAGGCCTAAAAATGGATAGGTCAAAGTGGGGACCACGTGTGAAGCATGTGGATGGGGCCAAGTCTATCCAATTGACATTTTTATATTGTTTTATGTACATACTGCATAAGACTTTGTGTTCATTGTCAAGCCAATCAATCATGACCATTGGTTGATGAATGAAGGAAATTTGGAGCACAATCCTACTTCTAGACCCTTTCAAATTTGTACTACTATAGCTATAAATAGCTTAACACTTTACTCTTTTAGTAGTTGATGTACATACCTCATTTTGGTGGTGATATTGGAGGAGGACGATTGGTGCCTACATTGTTTATAATTTCCTTTCGCTAGCTTGCATTGTGATTGATGGTTGTAACTCGATTTCTTTGCATGAATCAAAGTGTTTCATTATTTGATATTTGTCATTAGTATGTGCTCAAAATAGGTCAATTTTATTTGAATTTCTATAGTGTTTTGGAGATCATTGTAATGCATTGTTGATGTCCATGTAACTAGTTTCATGGTTAGAGACTGTTTTGCCAATCTTGACATCTAGGTTTGTTTATTTGTGTATGAAACATTCACATGGTATCAAAGCTTAGGTTGCTGATTTTTCAAAATTCTTCATGTGATTGTTTTGTATTTGTGGAAGGCTAAAGTCAAGCTCAAAGGGGTGAAGTTAGAAATACAATGTGTGTGGTGCTTTTTACAATGTTTGGCATCAGTTAGAGAGGATTCAGCTTTTAAATAAGATTGATCACCTATTTGTTTTGTTTCTTAAAGTGCTTTTGAGCCATATTTCATCAATGAAAAGCCAGATCCAAGTTTGGTTTTCATTTGGTAATGATTTGAGTCTAAATTGATATATTGTCTTGTTGCCAATGTTCATAAAATTGTCGAGTGAGGAGTCTTTCAAATTCAACTTTTCTTGATCTTTATGATCTCTTATAGGTGTTTAGAATTTGTTCTAATACACATATAAAGTGATTTTGAAGGCACAAGATTAGTGCTTTTGCATGTCGTTCTCTATTCATAAAGTTTGAGCTAGTTTCTCACATGTTATCAAATGGCTCTTCATGGCAAAAAAGTTTTGGAATTTAATAATAGATTGACCTCTTCCAATTGCTCAAGTTGGAAGATTTGGAAGGAAAGTATGCTTGTGATACTGAATCTGATGAATATTGTTATGCATGGTGTTGAGAAAAAATGTCAATGAGAATTGATAAGAGAGCTAGACAAATTCTACACATCATCAAAATAAATCTGTCAAATGAACTCATTATGGAATTGAGGAGAGCCACTACAACAAATGAGACTTGAGACACATTACATTTTGGATAAGGGAAAATTACTTTGAGTCATGGAGATGTATCTACCTTGAAGAAATTACATGGTGAGTTGGAGACCAATGATGTTTTACATGCTAACAAGCAAGCAAGGGGCAACATCAACCAAACAACTCAAAGAACAATGAGTAAGTCTTTTTCATCAAAAGAAAAAGAAATAATAGAGCCAAGAGGAGCAACAAGCAAAAATCCAAGTTTATTATGGAAGGGGATACATCCTTACATAAATGTAACATGAACAAAACACTACCAAAAGTAGAATACTAAAATATAGAAGCCATCAGATAAAGATTATTAGAAAACATTTCTTTGTTCTCTCTATGTGCACTCCTTGTATTAGATGTTGGATATGTTAATGATTCAACCTCATTAACATTTACATGATCAACAACCTTGGGACTTGACTCTACAAAATATTTCCTCTCTTTTTCACTCTCATTTTCATTCCTCTCATGAATAAATCCCTCACCAAGGATGGCATCTCTAGAAGAATAATGGTCTTCTTTATGAAAAAACACACTTATTTCCCTTACTTTTTTCATCACTTACTACAAAAACACCTTCTGTAATTGTCACATCCTCCCTAGATACATCTTGTAGAAAAATGTATACATAACAAATACTAGCAAAGTCACTCAAAAACTCTATATTCAATCTCTTTCCAAAACATGAAACATGTGATATCTTGTCAACTAAGGCCTCTCTTCGCAACCTATCAATGACATACTTAGCACAACCAATCTCCTCACCCAAGTAAATTGAATGCACAATCTCACAAATTGTCCTACATTTTCTCTCATCTAGAAGTATGCTTAAGTTTGAGAATTGGTTACATGTTATCTTATAAAATTTTGAAAACATGTTATAAAGATTTTGACGTTTGTGTTGTTTTGGTGACTCCTAATTTTTTTGATGAAGATTTTCACCTCCAACACATAAACTTCGTCTTGCCTTTCCAAAATGAACTTGCTTTTTCCTTTGCAACAACCATATGGAAAAGATACATCATCTCTATTAGCTCTCTTGTTGTCCCAAATACATGCTAAAGATACATCATCTTTAGTCTTCTCCACTCCTTCACAACTTAATACATTTCTTTTGTCATATTAACATACTAAAGATAAATCCTCTCTAGTATCATGAATCAATGAAGAAAGAAACTGTTATGTCCATGGCCAGTAAGTAGGATTCAGTATACTCCTAGTCTTGGATACACGGTACTCCAGTAAATCAAGCTATTAGTTATGCCACGTCATACTGGATGTGACCCGAAATTAACTAATATCCTTGTGAGGCCCAGAACACACTAAATGGAGTTTAGACAAGGAATGAGACAATGTATGCATGTGTAGAGTTATCAATAGCAATTCTATGAATAGGTGGTCCATGCTTACTAGTATTCTAACACTCTGATCTCGCACGTGTGAAGCCTATGTGGTAGACTGACATGGCAAACATCTTGTTCACTTGGTCTCTTTTTGTATTGAGCTTTACAGCACCCAATTTGGTGTATTGTAGCCAAAGTTATGATCATCTGAAGTTTTGCAATTTTGTGAGTAAAATTGGCAAAATTTGGAATTGTTCTGATTGCATGCCAGTCATTTCCCTAATTGGTAGTACTGTGCTTGCATGGATTAGTTGCATGCTGATTCTTAGAGTGATTCTGACATGCATGAGGGATTTACAATCGATTTGAGTGGTCATACGCATGTGCTCTGACAATTTGGGTCACAAATCAATGTTAATGGCTGAGAAATTCCGTAAAACTGAAGTTTACGTAAAAAATTCCATAATGACGTTTGTAACTGATGTAGTGTGCTTTGCATGCCAGTTTGACATTGGGTTAGTAACATTAGGAATCGGACAGTTTTTTTGATTTTTTCAATTTTGATTATCTTTTGTACTAGCAGTATTTTCGTCAGAATTTTCGAATTACGTAAAATAAAGCAAAACTTAATTTTTTTGAAAAAATCAAAATTTCGATCATTTTTTCTATATCTATGGAATCAGTTTCGATTAGTGAATTGATGAAATTGAGTTCATCAGTCAGAATTGGTCACAGTGTTTTCACTAAATCTAAATTATTTTCCCGGTGATAAATAAGTTAAAATTGACAAAAAAGAACCACAATGAATTGCCGACAGTTTTTACTGTGTTTTTTTTTTAACTTTTGGAGTTGGGAACTCCCAGACTAAAAGCTAAAATTTGAATTTTTTTTTTCTTTTTGTTGAATTTTAGATTGGTTAAAATTTTAATTCAGTTACTTGTCTGATAGTTTTCTAATCGATGTTGATCGATAGAAATCAATCAAGGAATGTTAGTGCAAGATACTCGTTAAATTTGAATTAAAATCGTCAAACAATATGAAATGACAAGATTGGATGAGTGGCAATAGTGTTCTTTATCTAGTCAGTAAATCTAACAGGATACGGTTAAGTGAAATTCTATAGGTGGGATTTCCATTTATGTAATTTCATATTCTATGTTTAGATAGGTTTTGTCAATATTAACAGAGTAATGCCAAACCAGTCAATAAAAAAAAAACAGTCCAATTTTATTGGAAAATTTGTAATAATGAAAATTACATAACTGATTTCTTTTCCAGTAAAATCCTATGGTAAATTATATTCAGCCTAGGTATAGGACAGAAATGAAATTGTTTTAAACTTTTTCCTACAGTAATTAGTTTTAAAACATTTACTAATGTCATTACGTCTTCTTGGTACCTTAGCTGAAATAGATTTTCAAGGAACTGAAAATTCTAAGGAGAGAAGAAGAGTGGACATCAGAGGTAGTAAGTGTGATCGAGAAAGGTATTTCACAATTAGGATTTTGGTAATCCCTATAAATAATTGCTTAATACTGGTTATTAATTTCATGGATTGAATTCATTCAGTTGAATTCGTAACTGATATCTTTGTAACCATTGAGTTATCCACAGTTTTGGATGTCAATTGTGAGGCTAGAAGTGGAATCTGATACGTGGATTGCATTGGATCGGTTACTTGACAGAAGCTTGTCCCTAGATTTGATGCATCAGTAGGGGTTTGAAGCTTATCATTAACCAGAAAGGATCAGGATGTAATATTGAACCATGTTAATTCTTCTATCTAAGTCACATAATCAAACGTGGATTTTGGGTATCCATCTGATAGGCATGCCAGTCATCCAAATAAATGGATTTTCTAGTGTTTGGGAACAAGAGATAATATCCTATAGTGATTAAAGGACAACTAGATGATTAGTGGATCTCTAGATTCAAGGGGAGAATCTTTTGAGTATCTTTCAATGATCTACCCCTAAATTTTTTTCTTTGATTTATATATTTATTACTTAATTGATTTTTATTATTATTTCATTTATTGTTTACTTTTCGGATTTGGTAAATCCCTTTTATTAAATGTATAAATGTATGCATGTTCCCATATGTCCATATTTATGACTACGTAGAAGACTGCGTAGATGTGATATTCTATTATTATTTAAATTTTTAACGGTCTTAAGCTAATTAAGATTATCTCTTTAGCTATCTCGAAGATCGGTAAAGATACCGTCTTTTATTTATGACAGATGTCATATCAAGCTGTCATGTGATCATCTTCTCCACTGTGTCATCATTTAACTTGCTCTCGTCTTCCATCGCTCATGCACTTGCTCTCGCGTTTACTATTGCTTTTGTCTTCTATCTTGCAAATTTGCCGAGCAATATGGATTTAAGTGCAAGCACCATCTCTACTATCAGCTAGAAAATTCGCTTCCTTCCAATTTGCGACAGTTCAGTCCTTACTAGATCAATGCAGGCTGGGGTGATCTCAGAGTGGATCCTTCCATTGTACTATCAGAAATTAGCACCGCGTTTGTTCACTCCATTCATACAGTGATGGATGTTGATTTTCAGGTTACTCTAGCAACGCCACCTTTACTATCAATGAAGTTGTGTTCTCTGGAGCCCTTGGACTGCCAACCGATGGCGCAGCCAACCCAACGTCCAAAGACTCCATTGATGAAGCGACATATTTTTTTGTCGAACTATTATGTACCAAGCAAAGGGTACAAAATCACAATGGTGAAGGATGCGCAATTGAAGTTTTTGCGCAAGAATTCCAATAAATTACTCTTTATGGATATTTGGTGGATGCACTAGCAGGCTAGCCAGTTTGCTTTGGCAATATTGCCTACAAAGCATTTAAAGCACAAGAAGTTCGTTGTAGTGGGAGCACATATCTCACGACTGCGCGAACACTTCGGCATACTTACTGAAACAAAGCAAGGTGTACTGACAAAAAGGATGCTTATGACAACAAAGATAGATTTATTCAGTCTCCTGTAGAACACCTCTGTTCCACAAGTCTAGCCAACAGTTACTGCAGCCATGGAGATCAACACAGCAGCAGTCCAGAAGGACACTGTTTCGGATGCTGTTGTGTAGAGTATTTCAGATTTTTCCACACAAGCCAACTCTTTGGCAGTCGTCCCACTTGGAGATGGATCTTCTCAGAAGCCAAAGAGCTCTACATCCACGGATGACGAAGACACCATCTCTAATACACAGATGCAAAATAAAGAAAAAGGGATTGATGATGAGGCCACAAACGTGGATGAAGAAGAGAAAGAAAATCTATACATGTGGTACTAGCAATTTTCCTCGGGAGCCAAGGAAATTGTTGTTAAAATCCATGCTTATGATCTTCATATCCAACAAAGCATGATGCATCTGTCCGATCAACGGACAAGATGACCAACAATATTTAAATGTTGGCTGAGAAGATTGCAACTCTGGAGTCAGAAAATCAGTTGTTGATTGAACGAAATCACTCCTTAGCCGAATGCTCCAGTTATCAAATGAAGAAGCCCAATTGCAAGTTGATCTCAATAAGGTCAAGGCAAAAAAGACCACTCTACAGACCACTTTGCATGATGAGAGCACGAAGCGAGTAAAGGCAGAAACTGCCTTACAAATATGCAGCAGCTCTGGATCAATTCAGATTGATCCTTTGAAGTTGCAGTCTCTTCAGGACTAGATGCTCGAAAACTTTCGAGTCTAGTTTTTTCTTCCGCTCGAGAATGACAGAGTGTTAGTCGAAGAAGAACTTAACAGCGGAGACAACAGTCCGTTTCGGGCCAGATGCACATGAAGAATATTTGCAGGCTTTGGAGAAGATTGAAGATTTGTCGAAGCACCTTCAGACAACTAAGAATTGTTCGGGAGTTGCTGACCATTTGGAGTATGGTGAATCCTGCATAAAGATCTTTGACCTTTAGAAGGAGGTAGCAAACCTAAAGCATCAGCTTGAAGACCATAAGCTCGCTACAGACATCCACAGCCAGGACGTTGCTGAAGCGCTGCCTGAGACAAAACGACCGAAGAGAAATCAGTCGAAGGTATGTGCAGACCGTTTTCAAGTTTTTTTTGAATGATTCTAGAAGTGGAGTCCTTGTCATCTTAACATCGAATTGCAATGGCATGTCAATTATTTGACAGGCTCAGTAGGCATGGCATTCAAGGACTGGCAGTCAGTATGGGAAAAAGAAGATTTTCTCTAGTTATGGGACCAACTTAGCATAGAAAAAAAGGGATGTCTATGTTGGGCCATAATCCAGGGCAAATTTAAAGTTTCTCCATTCGGGTCAGTTGAACTATACATAGGCTCAACCTTCATGTACGCTCTAGAGTACATCTGAATAAAGGAGTACCAATTTTTGAAGTATAGCGATACGAAACGAAACGAAAATTTTGGAGGCAGCATGCATAGTTCAAGGTATACTTACCAGAAGACCATGCAAATATTGAAGAATTCGATGACGCTTGTCTTCTGTTAGATATCAATATGGCATACCTAGAATTGTATAGTATTTACACTGATTGGGAGCGAAATTTTTTAAGTTATTTTGTAGAAATCAAGCACAATCTACAAAACAGAGTCAAATCTCACGAATATAAAGCCTTATACATATACTTATTGGTAGTTCGGCACTTTTGTAGCTAAAACATGATTTTTTGTTCAGAACTTATTTGTAAAGTGTAAGTTTATTCAATTTTCATCTATTTTGTTTGATCAGATTACACTTAGAAAAAATTCTAAAAAAGACTTCCAATTAGTACAAGCATTATTTGATGGGACGTTACTCCCTATAAGGTTGTCACCATACGGCAATTTACCTATCGGAAGATACACCAGAGCAAAAAAAGACATCTTATTGCTCGAGTGTCAAAAAGATTTGGAAATGGCACAGAAATTACACGATGATCTCAATACATGAAATCTTTTCCAAATTCTTCTTGTATATGACGTTGTTGATTATGTGAAGATGTTCAAAGACAAATCAATGCTTCATGTGTGCAGAAATATATTTCAAATCAACATTTGATTTTGAAATACCAAGTAAGGTCATATATTCAATGATTGAAGAAATATCTTTACACTTGACCTAACGAAGATTCAAAAGGATACTTACTCAACGACACAAAAGTATTCTTTTCTAGGGAATGAATAGTTCTCGAAACAAAGATTATCTGTTCACGAGGACATTTCACATTTGAGAAGGGGGATATGTGATGTCACATATTTGCTAAATAATAAATATCTGCTCAAAAATGGCAACTTATACTCGAAGATGAAGATATGTGCTGGACAATGTTATAATATGAAGAGGCCTATATCACTTTTTCGGGATATAAATGCTAAAGACTTGTCTTGCACTAAAGGACAAGACCTCCAGAAATAAAACGATGCCTGGAACATCCTTAATCCAGTCAATCAATTGAGACAACTAGATGCATGCATATCGCCACCTTAAACTAGAATAGATTAAACTCGTAGTTAAATGTACTTTTGCTCGTTCCATAGGTAATATATATGAAGACACGCTTCATTCTCACACCACAGAGAGAGAGAGAGAGAGAGAGAGAGAGAGAGAGAGAGAGAGAGAGAGAGAGAGAGAGAGAGAGAGAGAGAGAGAGAGAGAGAGAGAGAGAGAGAGAGAGAGAGAGAGAGAGAGAGAGAGAGAGAGAGAGAGAGAGAGAGAGAGAGAGAGAGAGAGAGAGAGAGAGAGAGAGAGAGAGAGAGAGAGAGTTTCTGTATTTGTGAGATTGAAGAAGTGAATAGAGCATCGAAGACTATCTTTTGTGATCTCTGTTCCCCACACTGTTAAGTGTGAGTGATCTTGAGTCTAATAGCAATATCTTATACACTAATTAAATCACTCTTTGGTTAGACAGTTACAATAGTTTATAGTCGTTTGTTATGTTTCCATAAAGCTGATCTAAAGAACTGTCTTTAAACTAACTTACTCATTTGCATGAATACTTTGTGTTTGTCGACACCCGAGTAACGTATCACTTTGGTACAGTTTTTCATAGTCACTGATAGATAAGTATGTATACAGGTGAAATGCTAGTCCCTGCTTGAGGAATTGAGTTACTGATCTGTATTTGTGTTTGTAGTGAAGATATATGATTCTAACATATTCGTGAACTATTTGAGTTCTTTAACCATGACTGGACTTTAGTTGTTGAGGACTTCTGTCTAGAACACAACAATTCAAGAATAAGATTAACTATCTGTCTGTTCGTACACGTCTGTATTGAACATAACACAAATCCTTACTGACAACTTAATCAGCCAAAGTGTAGTTCATTCGTGCTACTCTGATAACATTTCACTTATAGAACGCTTTTCATTCGGTTTGATAGAGGAAGATTGTTGTTCTGTATTTGTCATCATCACACACCCACAACAAAAGTAATACTGGTTACTTATTAAATGTCTGTTGACAACCAGATTAACACATGACTCCATTTCATTCGAACTAAGTCAAGACTGTACCAATTAAATAGCTCTTAAGTGCTATCTCCTTGGGGACGACATTAATACTACAAAAATTAGCAATTCTATGTTGGTATATTACGACAAGGATGATCAAGGATCTTCACTTGCTGGATTTTTCAAAGAGCCCAATCATCTTTTGTGACAACCTATCAGCCCAAAATTTTGCAACCAATCCTATCTTTCATGCTAGGAGCAAGCATATTGAGATGGCATATCACTTTGTGAGGGAGCAAGTCATGGCAAAGGAGGTGGAGCTTCAACATGTGTCGTCAGGGGAATGTGTAGCTGATATCTTCACCAAAGCATTGGGAAAGGACTTGTTCATGAAGCATAGGACTTCACTTGGAGTGTTTTCAAAGTCTATGCTAAAACTAGTTGAAGAGGGAGTGTGAGAAATTTCAACAAGATTTGTTATTTTGGTCATATTTGTATATTTAGCAATTGAGGCCAATTTTCATATTAGACTTAGAGTTTGATTTTTCAAAGTTATATTAGTCTTAAAGCATTTGAATAAACACTTTTGAAAGTGTGGGAAAGTTTAGTACATGAGTTTTAGAATATTCAATTTGAATGTGGAGACATTTGAATATAGTTCACATTAATGCTAGGTTTTTTGTTATGGAGGGAAACCAAACTCATTAGTGAGTCATGGATCTGCTATATATAGTTGTACACTCATGGGAAGAGATACATTCTCTCTCTCTTATCTCACTTCATGCTTATACATGAGTTCTCTTGGGTTCATCTATCCATTGGTGCACTATATTTGTGATATCTTGCAATCTTGTGTGTAAAATGCTTATTTTATGTTATTTTCAGATCCACACGTGTGAAATATAGTAGCTTAACATTTTTGTACGGACATCAACTTCATCATATCATATGTTTGATGTTTGATCAGGTTCTTATTGAGTTTGTATCTCTTTCATAGAGTAGATGTTGATTTTCTACATTGGCAACATTGGTAGAGTTGATCTATTTCTAAGCAAAGATTAGGTTATGGATTTGGATCTTCTTTGATCCCAAATTCTTCACACTCCCTAATGGTCCAAACCCCCATTAGGGCCATGACATACCCCCCCCCCCCCTCCCAATCTAGTTATGTCCTCATAACTTAAAGTTAGGAAAACTCCTCTTAAGATTAACTTCTAGTTCCCATGCATCCTCGTGATTAGAATGTCCTTTCCAACCAACCAAATGCTCAATAACCTCCCAATTACGCAATCGTTTGGTTCTCGTATCAAGTATCTTTTCAGGCTCCAAAGGAATTCTCTTAAATAAGTCTTCAAAAGAATTTAGACTTTTACCAAAACCATCTTCAGATGACCTACATAGAATACAGGATGAGCCTTGATCTCGTCCCGACAAACCTAATTGGTAAGCTAAATATTTAATCTTTTTCAAGATTTTATATGGTCCACTATAACAAGAAAACAATTTTGTAATGCTTTCTAGTACAAATTATCTTAGAATCCTTCAAAATTCTAAGATATATACAATCTCCAACTTGAAACTCCCGAGGTGATCTTTTGAAATTAGCAAAATGTCTAATTTGATCCAGAGCACTCAGAACATTTTCACGTGCTAACTATAGCATTTCCTACATTTCTCGCAAGAAATCGGCCACTTTTTGAACTTTAATCGACTCAGTTTCAACCGTTACTAGAGATCAAGGTTGGAAACCATAGATAAGCATAAAACATGCTATATCGAGTAGCCAAATGCTTACTACTATTATAAGCCATTCAATCAATGAAAGATATCTCTCCCAATAAGATTGCCATCAAAAGACCTACGCACAAAGCATGTATTCTTTTCACCATTCACATTACCTCTTTTGGAAATCAAATATAGACTGGAATATGAACTATGATTCGTCAATCACAATTCATTGGATTCTTATTCTATACTTGAAAGCTAGAAAATGTGAATGCTACTATTCTTAGAAGACACATGAGTTGCTCTAGAAAGTAAAAAAAAAACAAGGAAAGTTCCAGACTTAACCAACCCACTTACGATCCTTATATAACAATTGTAATCCACAAAGTTTCCCTACTTTAGACATGGCACAAAGTGTCATTCCAAAGTCAAGGTTCCAATAACTTAAGATGTGTTCTAGAATATCTTAAGATTTATCAAACTTCATTATGTAAAGCCCTAGCTTTTGGTTACTCCAATTATCCAACTCCATATGAGTTTACGAGAAAATGTTATTTTAAAATTGAAAATAATCAGAACCAAAAGTTCCTATGCATCCTATGCAAATCACCCACTACCTAAGTCACAAAACAACTTATAATGGCAATGACTTACAATCAATACATATAAGCTACATTATCAACAGATAATGATACCATGTAGACTCGTCCAACTAACTCAGAAGTAAGTTAGTTGCACCATATTAAGAAATATTTGAATGTTCGAGTGTAGGCCTTTACACATGTAACACCACATTCAAACCGATTCTTAGGCTAGTAAGTAATTCATTACATACACCTTATTAACTAGTGAGTGATTGTCATGAGACAATTCTCAATAATATGTCTATGTTTTCCTACCTAGTTTACGCATGCAAATAAATTCAGTCCAATGACACATAGTGGATTTACAAGATTAAGAACTTGCGCAAAGAAAACATGATCCCACTATGATTCCTACATAGCATATCTCCACATATCTCTCCCAATCTGTACATACTACAAATTTAATTGAGAATTCGGTAACCCAGCTAACCTAAGAGAGAATATATCTCAAAGAGTGCTATTTCATAGAATAGGAAACCAAAATCTAAGGGCAACATCTATAACATTGATTTCAGGCGGGGTCCGTAATGTGTATAGATGAAGGACCTATTTTAGGATAAAGACTGATAGGATATTTTTTGGATACAATTGTGATCTTCTAAGGATTGTTTGAAAATCCAGTTAGAAGATTTTTGGAAAAAAATTTCGAAACCATTATTGTACGAAAGTCGATGATTACGAATCAGATGGATTGGTATCAGGACTAGGGGATTCTATTACAAAAAAGGTTTGTTAAGATTGGTTCCTTGTTGGGTGAGAACTGGATTGATGAGAAGTTGATGCAAGGAAAGAAATTTTCAGTTAATGATATATTTTTTTGGAAAAAATCTCCGATTGAGATTATTCTATCACCCTACCTCTCCCCCTTTCTATCAGAACTACATGAGTTTCAAAAAGGTGTCCCATCAATCCAGATATGGCCTAGGAGAAGTCTTAAAGAAGATCTTCAAAGCGGCAAAAGTCGATAGCATATGTTGCATCAGCCTAATCTAGGACTATTAATGGCCAACACATCAGCATAACAACTAATCCAAAGATATTATTATTTGGTTATAGAATTCATTACCTCTAAGAAAACCAATCTGAATATATGAGAAAAGGATTTATACATGGGCCAACTAAAAATTCCAAATCAGTTACCTATGATCAACATTGTTAGTCCAAGGAAATAAACTTAACGTTAAGAAATTCTCAAATATACTCTCATAAAAAAGATATAGCTCTCAGAGTTTTCAATTTTGTGATTTGCCATATCCATAAAGGGGTCATGACCAATACCTCAAAAATCTCGACAAAATACCCTCTTTTGACCATTAGTAGTCCGCGTCTCTCAAGATACACTACTCTACTATGGTCACCCAGACCAGTTAGTTTCAAATCATCTCTTTGGAATTGCATGTGTCCCATACCACAGGTCTTCCTCCAAGATGACCGTCCACTTTCTGATCAATCATTCCAAAAAATCAATTGATCTGATTGGAACATACAAGTACTTCGGAGATTTTCTCATAATCTCAAGATCTGATAAATGATTCAAGTAACTTTAGAATCCAATTTATTGGTACTATGCCAAGTTCTCGGAAATTACTAAATTCCAACTTCATAGTACAAATTCCAACTCATATTCTCTTTCTCCCTTTTCTGAATCTTTTCGGTCACTAGAAATGATTTTAGGTCATGCCCTAATATCCCCTTAGGGTGACATATTTAGAAATTGGAAAGAACGAGAAAATCTTAATCAATTCAAAGAATACGCTTTCCCTCAAGAATATTGTGCAAGCCAAATAATTGTTCCACTGATTAATCCATGACTCACTGTTGCTGGTTGCTTAAACTTCTTGTTCGTCGAAAAAACTTATGGCAAGATGTTCAAATGAGTCGACGATGCCACACCATGTCGAGTTAATAAAAACTTAGTTTGTTCTTCCCGTTATTTATTGCTCTGGATGATTTCGAGCAATGTCTTGCTCATAATCTCCAACAATGACGACGATTTATTTTTAGGACTTCCCATCGAACTGGTGACGACATATTATCACCAAACAATTGTGGTTCCGTATCGACCATAAGTGCCAATAACAACCAAATTGAAGTTTGGGAAACAGTCCCAAAAAATTCCAAACAAAAAAACGGTTCCATTTTAAGTAGCTTGACAAGCTACTCTTAGCGAAGACTCAAAAATTCAAGCCAAGAAATGGTTTTCCCCATGCGTTGGATAAAAACCCCAACCATGAATCTAAAAAATGAGATGTGTTTTCTCTCCATTCCCACATATTCATGCAACCATAGACCCTCTCTGAAAGAAGAGGAGTTTGTGGCCACATAATCTCGAGTGTAAAAAGTAAAACACCCAATTGCAAATTTTATGCACGTACCCAACACCCCCATGCAAGAAAACTCCCACCCATTTGGCTTTTTTTTGTTGTTTTAAAAAAACTTTTGAACATGAGGGAACCCACCTCTCGCATGCTTCTTCATTCACAAAGCTTTACAAGCATAGAGGAAGAACTATGAGCAATAAACTTTGGCAACAACCCGCATGGATAAAAGTTGTAGGCTGGCAGAAGCGATCGTGCAGATGCCGCAAGAAGCAAATTTTTCTGGCACTCCTGGCACTTTTGCCCTGAAGAGGGAGATGATGAGCTGACAGGTATATATCATTCCGGTATAGATTTGAACGCAAAGCTGTTATTAAAGTCCGTGCTGCCATCCTGTTAACTTGTTCCTATTTTCTCTGCTACATGTTATGATCGTACCTCACTCTACGAGAAATTTCACCTTCCGAAAAAAACATGAAAGTGAGCCATGACTGAACGGTTTAGGGTTTAGTGTATCATGGCAGCAATCATTGAAGTTAGCACAAACCAAAACTGCAGGTGGGGCGCAATTCAACCTTAAAACCCATTGATTTCTGTTAGAATGTCACTAACAGCAGGTGGAGCTTAAGACTTAGCTGAATTTAGGGTTTAGGGTTGTCTATCCGGCTTTGAGCTAAGCTATTTCAAGGCCTGTAGGTTAGTCTTATGCCTTCTTTTATCAAGAATGGTATGTTGTAACGTTTCTCAGTGAGGGATGAACTAAGTTTGTGTCTACAACACTGAATTGCAAGTTTTTTTTCCATAAACAGAGTTTCAATCTTTGTCCGAGTTCGGTGAAGCAAAAGCGAAAATTGAGTGGGCATTAGGTTTTGTCCACATTTTGCAAGCAAGACATCATGTCGCCATCATCTGCAGATGATCGCTTTCATGGTGATCATTCCCATGAACGCTCAAGATCCTCTCACAAGCATTCATCAGACCGGCATGAGAAACACAAAAGGGGAATTGAAACAGAGCTGACAGATGGCCGGTCCCCTAGCCACAATTTGGAGGCCAACGATCGGAAGCGCTCACGCAGGAGCAGGAGTAGGGAAAGGAAAGAGTCGCGTAGATCTAAGAGCAGAAGTAGCAGCTTGGAAAGGAAGGATATTCGGAGGTCCAGAAGCAACAGCAGAGACAGGAAAGAATCTCACAGGTCTAGAAGCAGGAGCAGAGACAGGATTGAGTCTCGCAGATCAAGGAGCAAGAGCAGGGAGATGGATGGGAGAAGCAGGAGTCACAGTACGGATAGAAAAGATACTCGAAGCCATGAAAAGAAAGATGTGTATCAAGCTAGAAGTAGAAGCAGAAGTCAGGATCCAAGGGAATTAAGGAGCAAGAGCTATGAAAGAAAAGATTCTTACCGAAGTAGGAGCCGAAGCATTGACCGGAAAGAGATTCGGACAAGTCCAAGTCCAAGCTATGATAGGAAAGACCAAATTAGAAGCAGAAGCCGCAGCCGAGAGAGGATAAGCAGTCGAAGAAGCAGGAGCAGGAGCCGAGACAGAAGAGACTTAAAGCTAAGGGATTACAAAGATTTTGAAAGAGAGAGCAAGCGTTTGAAAACTGATGATAGGGGAAAGGGAAGAGATGATAAATACGAGAGAAGTGAAAGAGACAATAATAAGATCAAGGAAGCAGAGAAGGGTAGTAGGGACATTGAGAAGGGAAGCAAAGAGTACTTGGAAGAAAGAGTTACAGATGCCAACTTGGAAGAGGACGGGGAGATTTGTGACACGATAGAAAGAGAGGATAATGAAGAATTGAACTCCAGTCCCACACATAACCTGAAGAAATCTGAGGTTGTATTGAAAGGCTTGTGATTTTTCATGGACGTCTTGAATGTCTGTTTATGCATTTGTGAAAAGTATGTTTTCAAAGTAAATTTGATATTTTCAGATGTTATTTTTTCAGATCCATTGGTGGACATGTTGGTGTTGGATTGTTTCTAATTGGAGTAGTGGAATGTTATTTGTCTTGTAAGCACTTACGTTGATCTGTCATTGATAACAGCCACTTTCATTGGAGGAGATTTTAAAGAAGCGAAAGGAGGATGCATTGCAGCAGGCTAAAGTACGTATTCTTGCTTTTGCTCAATCTCATATAATATGAATTTCCAATGACTAACTTCATGTGGAACCAGACTACACGTTTTTTTTGCTTGCCTTTTAAAAACACTGGCCTTTTCGAAGTACAACAAAATAAGATTGCAAGCCATAGATAATGGTAATGAGTTTTCTACTTCGTACATCCTAACACTTCTGGCCCTTTCTTTGGTAGCCATTGACAATCTGCTCAATGTGGGGCATTTTTCAGTTTCAGTGAACTATCATTATGTAACACATTTAAGGGTGGTCGTTTGAAGATTCATCAACATGCAACCAACAATGTTATGGACATGAAAATGATTATGATCATACCTATGTTGGATGCTCAGAGATTATTTATTGTTGGCTTCATTTATTATTTTATTGGCCCTATTCACATACCTCTCCAGTTGCATGCTTTTTGGTTCTTGCTGGACAATTTGGGACCTTCTAGTAACTTGCAGTTCTATCCGGGGGATTATTCCCCTAAGGGCCTCCTCTGTCAATATAAATAAAGTATCTACAAGGAGCTCTAGAGTTGATTGATCTGATTCTGTTAGGAATTAATGTTTATTTGATATCCCTTAATGATAGTTTGGCCATGCCTGTGTGCTATTTTAAGGGCCATTCTATTTATAATTTTTTTTTTTTAAAGCTTATGCATGTAGGTGGGTGCACTACAACTAAATTAGGGTCTATTTAGTACTTAGAAATTCATCTTGGGACTTTACCCAATGTAAGTAGTAATTATAGCAATTAGCTTTTGCTCTTTTGCCATTGACTTTAGGCTCTTAGCTTTTCTCATTGATTAGAGAATCTATTTAAGTAGGCTGGCGCCCCACCACAATCATTCCATCATGCTAGAGCATTGCTCAATTCTCCTATGATTTGAATTCTCTTTATGCTTGGTTTTGTGTGAGTGCTAGTAGGACTAGTAACTTCATCTAGAATTTGTATCACAAATTCTGACATGGTATCAGAGCAGGCTCTTTGGTGAGAGAGAGAGTTTGTGTTTGCAGGTGTGCAATCAGATTGGAGGAGCTAAAGCTGCATGTGGAGTCAACGTTGTTAGGAAGACAACGAGAATCTTCTAAGAGAAGATTGAAGGGAAGTTATTGGACCTGAATTAGAATTTTTCAGGTTGTTTGCTGGTTTTCTGGTGCAGGTCACATCTGGAGCAGGCTTTACCTGAGGGTGGCAGATCTGAACAGGTGGCTTTTGAGGGCGGCAGTACCTGAACAGGTGGCTTCTGAGGGCAGCAGTACCTGAGCAGGCGGTTTCTAGGGCGGTGCAGGCGGTAACTGAGCAGGTTATAGCAGCTGCAAGCAACATTTGAGGGCAACAACGGCAGGTGCAGGAGCATCTGAGGAAGGCAGACTTGGTGTAGGTCCAGACAGGCAGTACCTGAGGCAGCAACGACCAGGACAGGTGTTCCTGAGGGCGGCAGCAGCTGGGGCAGGCAGTACCTGAGGCAATAGTGATCAGACAGGTAGTACCTGAGGCAGCAACGACCAGGACAGGTGTTCATGAGGGCGGCAACAGTTGGGGAAGGCAGTATCTGAGGCAGATAAGCAATAGTATGTTGCCTCTTTGAACTCCAAGAGATAGCACCAGAACCAAGACTAAAAAAAAAAACATAACCTGTAGTAGATCTTCAGTCTTCCGCATCTCCAGCCCAATCAGCATCCATATATCCCTGTAACTTCAAATCATCCTGTCTACCATAGGGAATACCAAATCTCAAATTGCCCTGGATATATCTGGGTATCCGCTTAGCAGCTTTCCAATGAATCTGCTTAGGCTTAGCCATAAACTGACTAACCATACTCACAACATAAGCAATATTTGGTCTCGTAGTAGTTAGATAGATTAAGCTTCCAACAAGCTTTCTATATAACGTTTCATCTACATCCTGATCTTCCTCAGCTTTAGTAAGCTTACATCTACTATCATATGGTGTAGAAATAGGCTTGCACTATGACATATTGAACTTTTCAAAAAGTTCATGAGCATACTTAGATTGAGAAATAAATAGCCCCCTGTGCTACTCTCCATACCTCAATCCCAAGAAAATATTGTAGTGAACCAAGATCTTTCATATCAAACTCTGATGAGAGATCTTTCTTGATTCCATGAATCATACTATGATCTGATCCTATAATAACAAGATCATCCACATACATAACTACAATTACAGTATGATTATCCCTGATCAAAACATAGAGTGTATGCTCCGAACTACTTCTCTGAAAGTCAAGCTCCTCAAAGTATGTGTCAATCCTCATGTACCACGCCCTGGGTGCCTACTTAAGTCCATATAGTGCCTTGTCCAACCTGCAGACCTTGTCTTCATGTCCTGCTACTATGTATTCCTCCGGCTGCTCCATGTAGACTTCTTCCTCTAGAAATCCATTCAAGAATGCACCCTATACATCCATTTGTTGAATATTCCATCCAAACTGAGCTGCCAATGATAAAACAGTCCTCATAGTAGTAGACTTAGCAACTGGTGCAAAAGTTTCCTCATAGTCGATCCCTTCCCGTTGAGCATAACCTTTTGCCATCAATCTTGCCTTATGTTTATCTATAGAACCACCCTAACCCCGATTTCTGAATGTTCAACGGGTCTGTTCGTATGAGAGAGAGAGAGAGAGAGAGAGAGAGAGAGAGAGAGAGAGAGAGAGAGAGAGAGAGAGAGAGAGAAAATGGCGTGTAATATTGTGTGTGTGTGAGTGATTGTGTGATATTGTGCGTGTGTGTGTCTTGACTCTTTTGATGTGTGTGAGTGAATCAAGATTCAGTGATTGTGTGTGAGAGAGTGTGTGTGTGTGTGATATTATGATATTGTGTGTGTGTGAGTCTTGAGATGTGTGCACTGTGAGTTTGTGTGAGCACTGAGATTGTGTGTGTGTGTGTGTGTGTGTGAGTGAGTGATTGTGTGTGTGATATTTTGTGTGTGTGTGTGACATTGTGTGTGGGGCCTGGGCATTGTGAGAGGGGTGTGGGAACTGGGTAGCTACTTAGTTAGAACTTAGCAGTTAGAACTTAGGAGTTAGTCCGAGTTAGTAGTTACTAGAGTCTAGTTAGAACTTAGGAGTTAGAAGTTAGCGGTCAGGGTTAGAAACTAGATTAGAATTTAGAATTTAGGGTACCCGGTATACTACATAGATATTAGAGACCTCAGAGTCTAGACTCGTCACTCGAGAGTTGAGAGAGAGAGAGAGAGAGAGAGAGAGAGAGAGAGAGAGAGAGGGGGCCACCATGCCGAGGGATAGGGATCCCTTGTGAGATCACGTCACCATCGTTGCGGCCTATGGCACATCGGGCACAAACAGATATTGTCACCAGTCTTACATTGGAGGGCCCACACGCATCAGGGCACATTTGTTACGTTTGAGGGGGTACGAGATTGCCCCTTGCATGCATGCACCTGACATGCTACTCACTCCTGTCGCATCAGAGGAGGTTGGCCCTTCGAGGATGGGGCCCAGACCGAGAGGTAAACATTCAACTCTAAGACTTTCACACTTCAAACATTGATCAAGTTTTAAGTTTTAACTCAAGTCTCACATGGTGATGATACATCAAGTTTGAAGTTTCAAGTTCAACAATCATGATTCATTGATTATCTAATTTCTAAATTGTATTGTAATTTGTCTTTTTTGGCAGATTGAGATGCAGTCACTGCGACACAGCCAGAGGCCACCACATCACGCCCCCCAGTTGCCATCCGCCCACCCCTCGCTTCCCATGGCTCAGAGGAGAGAGCTGCAGATGAGGCAGGGCCTAGTACCCGGGTTTGACTTGCCTTCTGGTGCAGGATCCTCGACACCACCTCCAACCATGACCATACCGGCACCACATCATTCACCTGAGAGAGGGAGAGGTAGACGGGGCCGCACTACACAGATGGGGGGTAGGGAGTACTATGTGTCCAGCTTCGCTCCCAGAGCCATGGCAGAGGTAGAGGTTGCTGTTCGACAATTGTTCTACACCTGCGATCTGCCATTTCATCTGGCTAGGACCCCGACATGGAGGAGGGCGATGAGTGCAGTGAGTGTGATTGGGCAGGTGTGGCCGGGGCCATCTTGTGAGCACCTGAGGACGAAGGGACTTCTTGATGAGCGGGCTTCTGTTGACCAAGAGCTAGAGCCTCTCAGGAAGGCATGGGCCCAATACGTACTACTATCCTTTTAAATTTATGCATGTGGTGGCATTGCACATGCCACAATGCATACTTATTACTTGTGAATTGCAGCTAGAGCCTAGCTATTTATGTTTAACCTTGAATCATGAATCATGAATCATGATTGTAATTTGTCAATATTCAAATGATCATTTATCATTGAAATTTGCCATGAAATTTGAATTATGATCTCGGATCTATCGTCTTGTCTTGTCACTTGAGTCTTGTAAGTTTTGCAACACTGCAATGTGAGTCGTGACTTTTCACCTGTGAACTTTCAACTAGGTATGGTTGCACCATCATATCTGATGGTTGGAGCGATACGAGGAGGCGCCACATATTGAATATCCTGGTGTCTTCGTGCATGGGGACGATGTTTCTCAGATCCATTGACACCTCTGGGGAGGCAGTCACGGGCGACTACATGTTCTCACACATTCAAGCTGCCATTGAGGAGGTTGGACCACAACACGTTGTACAGGTATACTTATTACAATTTACTATAATGTTAAATGGTAATTTGTAAATGTTAATGTTGAATGTTCATTGTTCAATGGTGATTGATTAACAATGGATTATGGTTCACTAAGCAGTTGCCACTGAGCACTTTCCAAGGTCATGCACATTGCATTGTATGGTTGTGCAGGTGGTCACAGATAATGCGTCAAACTGCGTCTCCATGGGTAGGCTCTTTAATGAGACCTACCCGCACATCTTTTGGACACCTTGTGCTGCACACTGCCTGGACTAGTTGGTCGACGATGTGGCCAAGATTCCATGGATTGTGGAGGTGGTGCGTACTGCATGGTTCTTGGTGAGATTTGTCACCAAGAAGCCCAGGGTCCTAGCCATGTTTAGGAGACAGTCCACCTTGGATGTCTTGAGACCTGCCCCCACCAGGTATGCAAGTTGCAACTTAAATTTGAATGTGCTTCTGTACAGTGTAGACTGTTGGTAAGTATTTACTGTTTAGTTAGTAGTGGTGAATATTTCATGCATGTGCCATGTATTGTGTTGTCAGAAGTGACTGTGAGAACTTAGAACTTGTCACTTGTGCCCTGTGCAAGTTTGCATTTATGTTCCTGGTCTTGGAACGACTGCTGAAAGTTCATCAGGGCTTGATGTAGATGGTTGTTGCCGTTGATTGGGGGCAGTGGGGGCAATCACAAGAGCCCAAGAGTACGAGATTCGAGCGGACCGTTATGTATTCACCATTTTGGGATGAGGCTCGATCCATTGTGGTGGGCCTACAGCCCATCTACACTGTCCTGCGCCTTACAGATCGAGAGGGCTGCACATTGGGCCTCTTGTACGAGTTCATGGACAGGCTGGGCGAGCAGTTGAGCCTTTGCACGACCATTAGCCTAGAGAGGTATATCAAGATTCAAATTTCAAATGTAGACAATAGGCAGTAGACAATAGTATGTACTATATAGTATAATTATTAATGTGTCTTCAATTTTGATTCTTGCAGGCTTGCAGAGGTCCGCCTCCTTTGGTTGAGCAGATGGGAGTGGTTTCATAACCCTCTGCATGCCATGGCTCACATACTCCCTCCACTTTGGAGGAATGAGGAGCAGTTCACAGATAGGGAGCTCAGGGATGGCTGGAATGCCTATATCTCCCGAGTTTATCTTGATGTACGCGAGCAGGATAACCTGCTGGATGAGCTTCAGATTTTCAGGCAGGAGACCTTGGAGTTCGCTACTGGCCCGACGCTTTTAAGAGAGGGTAATAAACTGACCATGGTCCATTACCTCCAGGCTCCTAATTTCTAAACCCTGAGTTCCAACTTCCAACTTCCAAGTGTCCGCTATCAAGTAACAAGTTCCAACTTCCAACTCCACACTCCTTAGCAAGCAGTGAGCACTTAGCAAATCCTTGACACTTGTACCTAGGGGCCATGATATGGTTACAAGTTACAAGTTACAAGTTACTGCAGTTCTCTTAAACTTGGGTCATAATGTCATTCTGTGTTGAAAATTGATACGACAGGTCACGACTCACAAGAGATCTGATTATCCTGAATCCTGATATTTGTAAATTTAGAGGAAAATTGAAATTGTTTAGCTATTAAGTTTCTGTAGTATGTACAGTGAATATTTGACTTTTTGTTTTGAAGAATGAAAAAGACATGTTCGAACCGTTTTCCGATTCGAACCTGGCCTGGCGGTTCGAACCTCAAAGAATCGGTTCGAACCGGCCGGTCGCGGTTCAAATCGACCTGTTCGAATAGGGATCAACCTTGCTAAGTTATATAACCTGTATCCCTTCTCTTGACTATCATATCCAAGGAATGAACACTTGGTCACCTTAGAATCCAATTTGCTCCTTGAATCCTTAGGTATGTGAGCACCTGAACGTACTGGGCATGGTGGTGCAGTTTGATGAAGAGCGGTGTCTCATCAAGAAGAAAGATAATGAAGTAGTAGCTAAGGGCATACTTGCAGGGCGGTTGTACAAACTTCAGGCTCAGGTGGTGAATCATCATGCAACTGTTGCGGATATTGGATCAGTGTAAGTTATGGCACGAAAGGTTTGGACATCTGAATTACAAGAGTCTACAAGTCTTGTTTTGGCAATAGCTGATACTGAGAGTAAGTTTGTTTTGATTCCTGGTACATAAAGCACATCCTTTATGTTTCCAATCTTCCCTGAAGGTAGTTGAATTTGTATTTTTCCAACTCCTTTTATATCATATGTGTAATTGTCTCCCAACTTCACATTTGACCCATCATCTAATTTTTGAAAATTAGATAGCCACTCTTGCCTAGGTGTTATATGCTTCGAAGCTCCTGAATCAATAAATCAATAGTCTTCTTCCTTCGAGAAGCCACCACCAGAAGATGGCGATGCCGAAAACAAGTCATAGTCTTCAAGATCCAAAGCACTCAATTTAGATGTTTCTTCTTCTTCAGCAAAATTCCCGTCCTGCTTTTTCTTGAACTTGTTGTGCTAGCACTCCTTTGCATAACGTCTTGATTTTCAGCAAAATTCCCGTCTACAAGTCTTGTTTTGGCAATAGCTGATACTGAGAGTAAGTTTTTTTTGATTCCTGGTACATAAAGCACATCCTTTATGTTTCCAATCTTCCCTGAAGGTAGTTGAATTTGTATTTTTCCAACTCCTTTTATATCATATGTGTAATTGTCTCCCAACTTCACATTTGACCCATCATCTAATTTTTGAAAATTAGATAGCCACTCTCGCCTAGGTGTTATATACTTCGAAGCTCCTGAATCAATAAATCAATAGTCTTCTTCCTTCGAGAAGCCAACACCAGAAGATGGCGATGCCGAAAACAAGTCATAGTCTTCAAGATCCAAAGCACTCAATTTAGATGTTTCTTCTTCTTCAGCAAAATTCCCGTCCTGCTTTTTCTTGAACTTGTTGTGCTAGCACTCCTTTGCATAACGTCTTGATTTTCCGCAAATAAAGCAGTTTCCTTTTCGAACCACTTTCTTTCCATCTTCTGATCGATTTGATTGATTCTCCTCCTTATCTTGCTGCTTAGTATGGAATCAAATTTAGACTTGAAAATAAAACTTGAAAACAATGAATCACAAAAATTCATGCACCATAAATATTCACATGCAGCAAAAGCATTGAGGGGTCAAAAGATGGGGACCCCCCCCCCCCCCTCCCCCGAAGGATATCTTTTTATTATGCAAAACCAATTGGCCTTTGCCAATTACATATACATTGGATTTTCAAAAGGTCATAAAAGAGGAATGTAAACTTGGTTCCTTTCAATGGGCTCGTTTCCAAATCTAGCTTATCAAAAGCATAGGGTTTTTCTCATAAGACTTCAATTCTTTTAACATGCAAAGATGAAGAATTCTAAAAACTTGACATGCAACTGGAAATAAGCAAACTATAGTTACATGCAAAGGCAATCATCATAGTAATGCACACATGCAAAAGTTTAGAAGGACTTAATGCGTGCATGCATCCAATATTTGGGGTGTTTGGTAGTGGAAATCATGGATCAGGATCATAAGATCATTATGGAGAGTTCTTGATCTATGGAAGGAGGGAAAAAAAGCTTTGTTTAAAATAAATAAGTTGCTGGATTTTTGGTAGTAGTGGGTCGAGTTGGAGGAATGATCAAGTTTAGTTTATGGTGAAATGGATAGTGAAAAGGAAGAGAGAGAGAGAGAGAGAGAGAGAGAGAGAGAGAGAGAGAGAGAGAGAGAGAGAGAGAGAGAGAGAGATCCAAGAGGATAAAATGTAGATGTTTTGAGTTTCCAAAGCCTCCAATACTGATTTGGCATAATCTCCTTGAGCCAAAGCTTCAAGCTTTCTTTCCAAAGCACCTACACGTAAAAACAAACAAAGAGGAAGAACTAGAAAGCATAATCATGGAATCCTCTTGGTAGGGGGGCGAGTTTCTTCTTATATAGAGAGTGGGGAAGCATTCCAAAGTGAGTGAGGTGTCAAGTACAAGTGTATGAGGTGTGAGGAAGACTCCAAATGAATTAAAGATGAAGTGCAGTGGATGGGTCAGGTGTATAAGTTTGTAAGAGTTGTTAGGATGAGTTGGTAAGAGTGTAAGAGGGCGTCCAATTCTAGGTGTATAATAACCTTGAAGTCATGTGGCAAGGTAGGTGGAGGTAGTTGGCACAAGGTTTGGACTTGGCTTTTTTTTACATATGGATTTTCATTGTCACAACTTGGGAATTCACCCCAAGTGCAATCTTACCAGGGAAAAAAAAAGCCAAGTATATGCTCATCTTATCTTGCATAATAATCAATAATTCATTGGCATTTTTTTCTAGAGGTTGCCCATCCTCAATCATGGTGGAAAAGATCAATAGGGTGATCAGTCCCTTGGTCTAGTTCCGATCTTTATAGACTCCTCTGAGCCTTCATTATAGACTTAGAAGTAAGCCTTCTTTATAGACTTGTCATATTCCTCCTTTATAGACTTAGAAATAAGCCTTCTTTGTTAACAACCTTAAGCTTAGAAAGCTTCTTGTTCTTGTCCTTCAGGCACTTTCATGAGGACCTTCAAAGAAAGGTCAGTCCTTAAGCTTAGAAAGCTTCTTATTCTTGTTCTTGTTCTTCAGGCACTTTCATGAGTACCTGCACATACCTTCAAAGAAAGTCAGTTTTCATACCATCAGACATGGCTCATTAAAGGTTCTTAGTTCTACAAGTAGTAATACCTCCACACTCAAATCATTAGAGCAATAAGTTCATACAATATCCAAATAGAATAATGGTCATTGGTAGTTTCATGTCATCAAAGTCTATGTGAAGATGGAAGATGGGAAAAGCCTTTATTTTTTTGGGACATTTTTCCTTTACAATTTACACCCCTCCGACGCATAAAGCATTGTCCTCAACAAATATTTCTCAAATAAGAATCTAGAATTTCTGGATACTCTTTGAAGAAGTTTTCTTCCATCCATCTTGCATCCGTGGTTGGATAATTCTTAAGCTTGAGAACGTATAGTGTTGACGTTCATTCTTTTCTTTTAGCTCTGGTCTTGTAGATGAGAATCTGCTCAAGTTTAAGGATGTCTTTAGTTCCTTGAACTTTAGGAGGTTCATCCGAAATTTCTTCGGGTATAGGACCATTAAATTTCTTTAAGAGACTTACATGGAATTTATCATGGATTTTAAGTAAGAGGTAATTCAAGCTCGCAAGTAATTTCGTTAATTACTTTCTTGATTTTGAATGGTCCTTAGTATCTTTGGGCTAGCTTGGGATACAACTTCTGATTGCCCTTCTTTTTCCTGAGTCTTCTGTCCTCAAACTTTAAGAAAACTAAGTTTGCTTCTTCATGATAAGCTATGGAGATATGCTTAATTTTTAGGGATTCTTGATAAAGCATCGACAACCTTATTGTCTTTTCCTGGGTGATGAATCAATTGAAAGTGGAAGGTACTAAGGTAGTTGACCCACTCAAGATGTTTTTCTTCAATAAGTTGTTGAGTGAGAACATATCGAGGGCCTTGATGGTCGGTCTTAACCAAGAAATTATTTCCTAAGAAGTAATGTTTCCATACTTTAAGGGCATTAATAATTGCTAGAAGTTCTTTCTCATATATGTCGAATTTTAATTCAACATATCGCCATAGTTTAATTTGCACATAGTATGCAAACAAGCGTTAAGCTACTAAAAGCTTAAATCAACAACACACGTCATGCATGATTAAAACAAACAAAGAAAAAGAACTTGATGGCATTTGAATCAAAATCATTCTTGATACAACTTGAGATTGACCACTCTATTTCATGTTTGTCTTTAAAATATCTCTAGATCTACACTTAAAGCATTCTTTTGGTCCCAATGGACAATCAATATGATTAAGAAAATACTTCCCTTGTTTTACTAGTGTGGCCTTCAAAGATCGAATGAGCATGATTAACTTTGGGTTGTAGGTTCCTTGTACATGCGGTTTTTTGATTCTTTGCATGTATTCTTCCAATGTCTCATCGTCTTCATCATGCTGAGCATGAGTCTTGGTCTTCTTGATTCTCTCCATGCAATTCAAGCTTCTTGATGCAAAAGGTCTGTTGAACAATGGATGGAGTTCTTTTATTTTCTTTTTGTTTTCGCTTTCATTACGATGATTTTCTTGCAATTCAATTCTTTTTCTTCTCGAACGAGAAGATGACGATCTAGGTGATGTAGATGGAGATGGCGATAGCGATGGAGAAGAGCTTGGAGCACTTCATGAAGAGATGGAGCAAAAGCACTTTCTTGAAATACAAATTTCAAGGCCAATAGTATGGAAAAACTTGGGATTCAGAAAAGTGCCACTCCCCAAAAAGGAAGATGGAAGCTAGAATTTTATTTTTTTATGGCATTGGGTTGGCAACAAATAAAAATTTGAAAATCTAACTCTCTAGGATCACCTAGTTGTAGACGGTTTTCTATTGCATTGAAAAAGTCTTGTAAGAATAAAAAAGAGATAAGAGCAGATGGGAAGTCAATTCGGAAGTAAAGATGAAGAGTTTGATGGGTTGGCATCTATTTTATGCAAAAAAACCCTCACAAGAAATTCACAAGATGTAAAACCTTGGCTCTGATACCAATGTGTGGACCTCAAGGGAAGGTTTCCTTCACTCTTACTTCACCTTCCAAATCATCCTCACAACTCTTACCAACTTATACGCCTCACCCATTCACTCTTACAAACCTATACACATCACGCATCCACTCCACTTCATCTTTAGTTCATTTGGAGTCTTCCCCACACCTCATACACTTCCATGATTAATTTTTAGGGATTCTTGATAAAGCATCGACAACCTTACTGTCTTTTCCTGGGTGATGAATCAATTGAAAGTGGAAGGTACTAAGGTGTTGATGCTTTATCAAGAATCCCTAAAAATTAATTATGGAATCCTCTTGGTAGGGGGGGGGGTTTCTCCTTATTTAGAGAGTGGGGAAGCATTCCAAAGTGAGTGAGGTGTCAAGTACAAGTGTATGAGGTGTGGGGAAGACTCCAAATAAACTAAAGATGAAGTGGAGTGGATGCGTGATGTGTATAGGTTTGTGAGAGTGAATGGGTGAGGCGTATAAGTTGGTAAGAGTTGTGAGGATAATTTGGAAGGTGAAGTAAGAGTGAAGAAAACCTTCCCTTGAGGTCCACACATTGGTATCAGAGCCAAGGTTTTACATCTTGTGAATTTCTTGTGAGGGTTTTTTTTGCATAAAATAGATGCCAACCCATTGAACTCTTCATCTTTACTTCCGAATTGACTTCCCATATGCTCTTATCTCTTTTTTATTCTTACAAGACTTTTTCAATGCAATAGAAAACCGTCTACAACTAGGTGATCCTAGAGAGAGTTAGATCTTCAGAATTTTTTTTTTAAGTTTCTAGTGGTTCCCTTTGGTCTTACCAACGCTCCCGCCACATTCAACCGAATGATGGAACGAATTTTGGACCTTATCGACGATTTGTAGGAAATCTTCCCTTGAGGTTCACACATTGGTATCAGAGCCAAGGTTTTACATCTTGTGAATTTTTTGTGAGGGTTTTTTTTTTGCATAAAATAGATGCCAACCCATCGAACTCTACATCTTTACCTCCGAATTGACTTCCCATATGCTCTTATCTCTTTTTTCTTCTAAGACTTTTTCAATGCATTAGAAATCTACAACTAGCTGATCCTAAAGAGTTAGACCTTTAGATTTTTTGTTGTGTAGGTGGGCCCCCAATTCTAGGTGTATAATAGTCTTGAAGCTATGTGGCAAGGTAGGTGGAGGTAGTTGGCACAAGGTTTAGATTTGGTCTCTTTTTACATATGGATTTTCATTGTCACAACTTGGGAATTCACCTCAAGTGCAATCTTACTAGGGACAAAAAAAAGCCAAGTATATGCCCATCTTATCTTGCATAATAATCATTAATTCATTGGCACTTTTTTTTTCTAGAGGTTGCCATCCTCAATCATGGGGGATATTCATTTATTCATTGGCACTTTTTTTAGACGTTGCTCATCCTCAATTATGGTGGATAAGGTCAATAGGGTGATTAGTCCCTTGGCCTAGTCCCGATCTTTATAGGCTTAGAGGAGTTCCTTGAGATTTCTTCTACATCTTTACTTGACTTCCCATCTGCTCTGATCTCTTTTTTTTCTTACAAGACTTTCTCAATACAATAGAAGACCGTCTACAACTAGGTGATCCTAGAGAGTTAGATCTTCAGATTTGTATTTGTTTACAACCCAATGCCATAAAAATTGTAGCTGCAATTTTCCTTCTTGGGGAGTGGCACTTTTCTGAATCCCAAGTTTTTCCATACTATTGAAGGTTCTTTTGCTTCAACAAAGATGGCCAGCTCTTCACGAAGTGCTCCAAGCTCTTCTCCATCGTTATCGCCATCTCCATTTACATCACCTAGGTCGTCATCTTCTCGTCCGAGAAGAAAAAGAATTGAATTGTAGGAAATCATCGTTATGGAAGCAAAAACAAAAAGAAGATGAAAGAGCTCCATCCATTTAAGAGACCTTTTGCATCAAGAAGCTTGAATTGCATGGAGAGAATCAAGAAGACCAAGAATCATGCTCAGCATGATGAAGAATCTGATGATGAGACATTGGAAGCATACATGCAAAGAATCAAAAAGCCGCATGTACAAGGAACATACAACCCAAAGTTAGTCATGGCCATTCGATCTTTGAAGGCCACACTAGTAAAACAAGGTAAGTATTTTGTTAACCACATTGATTGTCCATTGGGACCAAAAGAATGCTTTAAGTGTAGATCTAGAGATGTTTTAAAGACAAACATGAAATAGAGTGGTCAATCTCAAGTTGTATCAAGAATGATTTTGATTCAAATGCATCAAGTTCTTTTTCTTTGTTTGTTTTAATCATGCATGACATGTGTTGTTGATTTAAGCTTTTAGTAGCTTAACGCTTCTTTGTATACTATATGCAAATTAAACTATGGCGATATGTTTTCAAGTTTTATTTTCAAGTCTAAATTAAGTACAATGGATACCAACATTGAATCTTGAACACTTTCTCCAACCACTGTAAGTTGGCCTTTTAGAACTTTCACCTGAGTAAAGTAGTCCGTTACTGATTCACTTGTACCCATCTTCAATGTGTGAAGCTTATTAGTCAAGAACAAGATCCGTGACTGATTTACCGTCTCATACAAGTTCTTCAGTATATCCCAAGCCTCCTTGGGTCCAACAACATCTCTGATATGAGGTATGATCATATCTCTAACTAATAAGTTGATGACATGATGATCTTTTCTTCTACGTCTCTGGTACTCTCGCAACTCTCTATCAGTGGTAGGAGGTATCTCGACACCTGTGACAATCTCCCAATATTCTCTATCTTGGAGAATATTCTGCATCTTGAACTTCCATATACTGTAGTTCGTTCCATCTAGCTTGCTAGACTCCGGCAACACAACATCGTTCAACCCTGCCATTGTACAGATCTGCAACAAGTCCCAACAACCTGATTTTAGCTTAACGATCAGATCTGATCAAAACTTCTTCTACCGCAATCTGTCCAGCGATCAACCTGTCCAGCAGTGACCTGTCCAATAGAGACCTGTCCAGAAACAGCCTGTCCAGCAGTGACCTGTCCAATATAGACCTATCCAGAAACAGCTTGTCCAGATCCTATTTATCTGGTTGCTGTCTTGCTGCCTCAGATCAGACCTGTCCTGTTGCCTCAGATACTGCTGCTCCTAGATGCTGCTTTCCTCAGAAACTCCGACTAAGGTACTGCAGTCCTCAGGTACACCTGCTCAGGTATTGCCGCCCTCAGAAGAACTTGGACAGCTGTATCTTGCACCAGATCTGCCGCCCTCAGGTGCACCTGCACCAGATGTGACCTGTACCAGATCTGCCGCCCTCAGATGCACCTGCACTAGAAAACCAACAATCAACCTGAAAAATTATGATTCAGGTCTGTAAACAGCCAATAACTTCCCTTCAATCTTCTCCTAGAAGATTCCCGTTGTCTTTCTAACAACGTTGACTCCACATGTAGCTTGAGCTCCTCCAATCTGATTGCACCTGCAAACACAAACTCTCTCTCTCACCAAAGAGCCTGCTCTGATACCATGTCAGAATTTGTGATACAAATTCTAGATGAAGTTACTAGTCCTACTAGCACTCACACAAAACCAAGCATAGAGAGAATTCATATCATAGGAGAATTGAGCAATGCTCTAGCATATTGGAATGATTGTGGTGGGGCGCCAACCTACTTAAATAGTTTCTCTAATGAATGAGAAAAGCTAAGAGCCTAAAGCAAATAGCAAAGTAGCAAAATAACGAAAGCTATTTGCTAATAATACTACCTATATCTGGTAAAGACCAAAAATGAACTTCTAAGTTCTAAATAGATCCTAATCTATTAGTAGTGCACCCACCTACATGCATAAGCAATAAAAAACGATTTTACGATAGATAGAATGGCCCCTATAATAGCACGCAGACATGGCCAAACTATCATTAAGGGGTATCAAATAAACATTAATTCCTAACAAGATTTTAATGATTAGGTCCAGGTCTGATTCTCCTAGAAGATTACTGTTGTTCTCCTAATAATGTCGACTCCACATACAACTTCAGCTCCATCAAAAATCTAGTTGCAACCCTGCAAACAATCTCTCTCTCTCATGAGCCTGTTTTGATACCATGCAAGAATTTGATCCACAAATTCTAGATAGGAGTTAACTAATTATATTAGCGATCAACATAGAGATTATAGAGAACCCAAATTATGGAGGAATGAGCAAAGCATTATACAAGGGAATGACTTGAGGTGGGGTGCCAGCCTCTCTTAGTTTCTCTAGTGTATGTCAAAAGCTAAAAGCAAAAGCAAAAGCTCAAAATCCAAAAAGCTAATTGCCAAAGTTATACTCTATTTTGGGTAAACCAAATTCTATATTAGAACTAGTGTGCCCTCCTACAAACACGTCTAATTGACTTGGCTTTAGGATTTACTAAATATAGATTTGGCCCCTATAATAGCACCCAAGCATGGCCAATCAAACATTAGGCGTACAAATACACATTAATTTCTAACACCAAGTCCCAAAGCAAGTCTACATAAGCTGTAGGAGTGGAGCAGGCCATGGAGCTCAAGTTTGGGTTAGACAACTCCCAGAGCTTGTTGCTAGGAGTTGGACAAAATCTTCCAGTCCTAAAGTCCAAGAAATAATCTAAGACAAAATCTTCCAGTCCTAAAGTCCAAGAAATAATCTAAGTTAAAAAGAGCGTGCAATACTGGAAGAACACTATCTGAGAATTGAGGTGAGGAATGAAATGGCAGTAGAATTTTAGGGGGAGTCGAACTTGTAACTTAGCGAGCTCTAACAATCCAATGCTGGGTCTCAGCTTCCCATTCTAGGAATTCAATGCCGAGAGATGTTTTTTCCATGCCATAAGGCATATAAGACTAGTAAATGTACATGTCAAGTATGTGATAATAGTGGGAGCGTATGAAACGTCTCCGAAACAATAATAGAAATAACATATCTAAATACTATGAACTGAATAAATGCGATGATATATGAAATATGAAACATGTGGGAGCATAGGTACGGCTAAATGTCATGAATGAGATATGACACTATCATTCGGTCCTGTCCTGTTGATACTATAGAAAGATGTAATACGAGCTGCAACATGGACTGCTGGTGGTTGCTGACGTCGTCTAGGAGGATGAGGTCTCCTCGTGATAGGTCGAGTAGCTCGTGCTGCAACATGAGTATGAGTGGAACACTATCTCTGATCCCTATGGGCAGGTAAGTCATCATCATCATCATCATCATCAGATGCTAGGTCCTGTCGTCTCCTCCTGGAGAAGGAGGAGGTAATCTGAGGCTGAGAAATATGACTCTGTTTGTCTGACATAGGTCCCGTCGCTAGAAACATCTCTCGTATCATGAGTGGAACGCATCAGGAGTCCTCATAGGCTATGAGTGATCGTAGTGTGACGGGCGTGTTGCAAAACAAACAATGGTATCTCCCTCTGATCTCATAGTATTCCGGGCACCTAAAGATAAAGTGCTCCTCCGACTCCACCTCATCCAAGGAACATAACTAGCAAATCCGCTCCTCTCTCGTGATACCATGGAACCTCCCAGTCTCATAGCCAGATGATGTGATAATACGCGGAGCTGCCCCAATGTAAATCCGAGGCTGTGTGATAATCCCGAGTCCAAATAGGGTGGCAAAACTGGGAACCCTGCCAGGTCTAGCTCAATAAAATGAGTCTGGGCTTAACCCCAAGTTGTCGCCTCCATGTACGATCAAGATATGCCCGATATAGGAAGTGTCTGATATACTGATGAGTACCCGAGGGGAGCTCTGTAATGGGGATACCAAATGACTCAAGGAGGAAGTGGGATGCCTGAGAGAACCATGACAGTTTGTATCCTTGATCATGAAGGTAGTGTGAGGAAGCAAGTGCTATCTGTGTGTATTTCGCCTCTGCATCTGGAAGAGCCTGAACTCTCTGAATATATGCAATAAGCTAGAAAGCTGCATCTATCTGAATGGGTGGAACGACAAACTCTGCAAGAAGGTGTGGAACAGAGGGCTTCGCTTGAATCATACGAGCTAACATGGTCTTCTGTAATAGTGAAATGTTGGCCCAATGTGATGAGTTAAGTCCGGTACACCATGTTTCTGCTGCATACAAAGCTGTGGGGGTGACAATAGTATCAAAAAGTCTACACTTGCTGCAAGCATCTCGAATGGACTTCCTGAAGCAGAACCGCTCTAGTTGAACAAGGGAGGAATGCCCCTTCCCAAGTCGAGTGGTAGTTGCCTGTCGCATGCTGAGGGAAGGACCAGAGAAGAGTATCCCCAGAGAAGTGTAAGAAGAAACTACCTCTAAGGTCTGTCCATCGAAAGTGAGTTCCTGACGCTGCATGAACTCTTTGGTCGGAGATACTAGCACCACGTCATCCACATAAAGGAGGATGGCAATCAGAATAGTGCCAAGTCTTCAACCAACTCCGCCACACTGTGGATGACTCGCTCTAGCTCATCAATTTACAATCCAAAAAGAACCGGTGAAAGAGACCACCCTTGTTTCACCCCAATGGTGCTCCAAATGTGATCAGAATTGCCACTGCCATGTCTAAAACATCCCAAAACCCTCTCATAGAGAGCCATCACTGCCAGAATAATATCAGTGGAGAAGCCAAGGTCACAAAGTCTCTGAATGAGCAGGGAGCGTGGTACAGAATCAAAAGGCTTTTTTGAAGTCCACAAAACAAGAGTAAACCTTCTCTTTGCACTAAGCTTCCTCAATCAAAGCTCGAAGTGTGAAGATATGGTCAGCGGTAGAATAGTGCGATCGGAAACTTGCCTGTCCCAATGCATGTAATCTCTTGGATTCCGCCTCTGAGCTCACTGCAAACTGAAGTATGGTACCATATAGCTTTGCGAGAACATGCCCAATCATGATAGTGCGGTAGTTACCAAGAATCATGGGGTGGTCACCATTTTTATGGATAGGGTGGATGATGTTGGTGCACCAGGATGATGGGAAGCCAAAGACAACGACGGAATTGAGGAGAGTGGCTAGTGTGGGAGCAAGGAGGTTGGCAACATGGACTAGGAGTTCAGATTCGAGGTCTTCGATATCTCTTGCCTTATGGGACTTCATTCTCTTGATGGCCGCAAGTACCATGTCAGAGGTGAAGAAGGTGAACTCAGAAGGGCGTGGAAGATAGAGATGGGGGATGAAGGCCAAGTTGGAGAGCAAACGGAATTGGTTTTGTAGCCTCTACTTGCAGTTGGCCATATGCTGCATCCTGTATGGAAGAATTCTGGTTTGAGTAGATACATGACCATGAAGGTTTGATTGAGTATGGGTGGGTTGAATACCTCCAGAGGGTCATACTGGATATTGTAGAGCAGTAGGCCTACAACGATGAGCTCATGATTTTTTGGAGAGACCGCCTCGCATATTAAAGGGCTGTGACACAAGATAGAGGAGGCCACTTGAGGCTAGTGTCTTGGTGGGACAAGTATGGAGGGTGCACCCCTAGGCTGCAACGCATTGCATTGAGAGTCCTCTCATAGGACTGCACCACCACAACTTGTGAGAGGAATTGGAGTATCTATTCCGTCATACACACCAAGAAGAGAAATAGGCTCCATAGATTTAAAAAAAAAGGGTAGTGTATGTGCATTCAAACCTATGCTTTCTAAAGAAGATGAGGGATCAAGCCATGTAGGTAATTGTCTGAATTTTCAACTTTGTGTTGAAGGTTTGAGCTTGAGCTACTTGAACTTGAACTTGAACTTGAGTGCTTAGTGTTAAAACTTGTCACTTAGATCTTAATACTTAAAAGTTGAAAGTTGACTAGTTTGATGATTCATGAACTAGTTTTAATTTTTGAATTTGTGTCACATGTGTCACGAGTGACGAGTTATGGTCCGTGGATATGCTATTTGTTTAAACTTAAGGGAAACCCTAATGAGATCGATATCGCCAATGTTTGTGATTTACCTCCTAGGTCACATGCTTAGGAGGAGGATACATATGTATTATTCCACCAGGCATCGTGAGTCTATTGTACGATCATGTAGCTTTGCTTGATAATTAATTACCTATATTTCAATCAAGATTGTACTTACTACTATCTACTATCTAGGTTGTCTCCTGAGTCTTCAATCTGATTTTCCTACCTCTCTCATGTGTCAAGGAGGGGAAGTGGTGGATTGCCACCCTTACATGTGGAACCTCTCTATTGATTCTTCATTTGTGGAAGCCATGGACAATACCACTTTGAAGGTGTAGCTGATTAATAAGTCTTGAGAGTGAGTGGAGTTTCAGAGCCTTTAGCACTTGTGTATCCTCTTCTTGCCTCCTAGTTATGGATCCTAACCCATCCACACAATGTCATAGCCTGTTTCTCCTCCTGCAGAAGCTATGGTGGCGACTTCTCTTTTTGATCTTGATGCTTTTCTGTCGTCAATCAACAATCTACAGCAACAGATTGTTGACATGCAAGGAAGACTTGCAAAGGAGCAACAGGAGGTAAGGGAACCAACGCAATTAAGGTAACTATTGCATCATCCCTTGTTCGCAGCTGGGAGAAAAGAAGGATAGATCCCCTGATGTTGTCATGCTGTGGCTTGATTGGTGGAATTTGCACTTTTCCATGCATGACTCCACATATCATAACAAGATCAATTTGGCCATTATGCACTTGTGAGGCAAAGCTTTCACATGGTGGCAGGATCTGAGAGGGAAAAGGCGGCCTTTTTACGAATCCTAGATGACTTTGAGTTCTATCGTTTGTATGCGATGATACAAATGAGGAATCGGTCCCTTGACCAGTACTTGCAAGACTTCCAAGACTTATATTCTCGTTTTGCAACTAGGATAGATTTTGCTCTAGTAAAGTTGCATTCCAAAGACTTTCAACTTGAGGTTAGGAGGAACCAGCCTCTTACCCTCGAGGATGCGGTTCATTATGCCTGCATATACGATGATACTCGTATAGTGCCTAGGCCTGAGCCTATAAGGCAGCCCGACGCAAAGGGAAAAAGCCATTCTTTTCGAAGAAGGAAAAGAAAAGGCGAAGGAGGCTTCTTCAGGACCTAGTAGATCAAAGAAACTATCTACAATGGACCAGGAGACCTTCGCTCAAGCCAGAATTGACAATTTGTGCTTTAATTGCATGGAGCCAGGTCATGTCGCAAAGGAATGCCCGAAGAAAAGGAAGAATGTTAAAGGGGCTTTTTTTTAAGATGCTAGGTAACTCTAACGTTTCTAGCATCGAATTAACCTTTGGTGAAAATTCTAGTTGTGAGCTGTTTTAATACGGCAATTTTTGGCCCCCACAATCTTATTTAGATGAATGGGACTGTAGGTGGTCAAGCCGTAGCAATTTTGTTTGATGATGGCTCTACACATAACTTTATTAACTCTTAAGTTGTTGTAGAAACTAAAGGTGGAAACATGGCCATAGGAGCAGAGAGCCAAGTATGGGACCGAATAGTCCCACGTCCTCGTTTGCAAATTCAGGGATATAAAGATAGATTAGATTTCCATGTAATGAATTTGGACAAAGTAGACATTATACTTGGTAAAGAGTGATTTTATGAGAGAAATGAGTCGCTAAAAAATAAAAACTATTTAACTCACAGTTTGTCGTTCTTGCATAACGGCTCACTTATAGAACTTAATGGAAATGTGAATATTTCTTCTCCTTATATGCTTTATGCTTTGAAACGGTTGAATGCATGAATATTATGGATTGTGAGTCTGATTTATGTTGGTTAAAGGATTTTATCTATCAGGAAGAATGCAATTTATAAATGTATAACATGCAACTTGCGCTAATGACTAATAATCTAAAGGTAGAGCAATCACTAGAGGGTGAAACCTTTAGAAAACTTAGCCATGAATTTATTGACTTTTTCCCAAACTAGTTGCCAGAGGGTCTTTCCCCCTCACGGGGTGTCGATCATGGCATAGAGCTTCTTCTCGGACGCTCGCCTATATCATTGTACCCTTAGAAGATGAGCACAAAAGAAGAAGACGAAGCTTTTATGCAACTGCAACAATATTTAAAGATGGGCCATGTTAGGCCTAGTAAGTCCCCTTGGGGGCCCCCAATGTTATTAGCTAACAAAAAAGACGGAGGAGTTCGTCTTTGTGTAGACTATTAAAAATTAAACAAACAAACTATTAAAAATGGATACCCCTTACCTCGAATGGATGAATTGGTTGATTGATTACATGGTGCAAAATACTTCACCAAAATCATTTGAGATTAGGGTATTATCAGATTTGTATCAAGAGTGAGGACGTTGAAAATACCGGATTTAGGATGAGGTATGGCCATTACGAGTTTCTGGTCTTGCCGTTTGGATTGACGAATGCTCTCGTGACCTTCCAGTAGATGATGAACGATCTTCTTCATCCATATCTGGGTAAGTTCATAATAGTTTACTTAGGTGATATTCTCATCTATAGTAAGACCTTAGAGGGGCATGAGGAGCATCTTAGGACTGTCTTGAAGTTAATAAGACAGGAGAAGCTCTACGCCAAGGAATCCAACTGTGAGTTCTTTAAGACCAGACGAGTTTATTTCGGTCACATTATTTCGGACCGGGATTGAAAATTGAATCTAATAAAGTCTGTAAGGTTCGTGAATGGCATATTCTCTTGACCATCAGAGAAGTCATATCTTTTATCGGCTTCACTGTATTTTTTACGCGGTATTTGCATTGTCCTTGACGAATGTCCTCAAGGGGGTGAAAAAAACTAGCTGACACAATAAGATCTGTCAACCTTTGTTCTTTATGAACCTCAGGCCATTGTTGATGTACATCAACGTGGACTCAAGGGTTTGTTGGAAAGGTAGTTCGACAGGTAATGATAGTTGGGAAAAGGGGCAAGACCTTGCAAAGGCATGATTTTGTAGTGGACCGATGTGCCCATGCCCTGAACCCAGCTTGTCTCAAAGCATGTAAGTGTCATGTCTTCTCTACTCATGCACTCTCCAAGGTAGTAGCATAGAAGTTAGCACTAATATGGCGAATCATAATAGTGCATTATTACTTGGTCTCATAGGGTCATTGGCCACGTGGATGAGATGTTTTACATAGGTGCACCAAGGTAAAGGGAAGCCCAAAACAACTACTGGATTAAAAAGATTGAGAATATTGGGGATATAATGTCTGTGGCATATGCTAGGAGCTCAACCTTGAAGTCACAAATGTCTCTTGTATGGTGATATTTCAGGGGTAATGACTAAATTTGAGACTTGGGATGAAGGCCAATGACCACCCCATGAGATAGACAGTCCACTATGCGATGTCGTCTGTTGTGTGTGGCATGTGAATTCGCTTGATGTAGGTCATCTTGATAGGCCATTGTAGATGACCAAGTCATGGGGATTGATGTCTCAAAGAGATTTATTGATGTCTTTCAGATAGCAAACCATTATATATTACAATCGTAATGTAAATTATGTGGAAGTGCGTTGATAAAAGTTGAATTATAATCTACCTAGGCATTGCAATTAAGTACTAGAACTGAAATAGCTAAGATATAGAAAAAGACCTAGCATAGAGAGCAACTGCAAAGTGTCATGAAGTGTGATACTCTCTACTCAGTTGTCCTTCTCTAGGGATATGCAAGAAGATGTAATATTAGTATGTGGGCATTGCGGGGATTGCAATAAGTGTACAACACTATGGTGTCGTGGAGTTCCGTTTAGTATGAATGCATCATGGTGGTGCCATTTGAGTAGGAGACTACAGGGGAAGCCTGTCATTTATGGTCCTTGAAGGTGCTCTATGATCCCTCTAAGGAGGATTAGACTAGTCCCACACTTCAAGATTTGTTGTTGTAACAAGTTGCTATAATTTCGCAAGTACGTTAGAACCTTACTCTTATAGCTTTGTTGCCCACAGCCCTACTATATCGCTGGATTTGGCAAGCTGAAATCTACCCAATCGGGCACCAAACGAGTAGTGATGATTCAAAATTTTTCATTGTTGCATAATGGGCTTGCTGAAACTTCAATTATGGAGATGATTTTTAAGCTCATTAATTTGTGGTTCTTGTACTTACCTAAACTGTAACTTCCAGCACAGAGCTTAATTGGACTCGCAACAATTAGCACATTTTTTTCATATGAAAATTATGTCCTTTAAATAGGAGAGGTTGTTTGCAATTGAACTCCATGGCAACATAAAGAAACTGTACAACCATGTATGAAAAGTCTGTTGATGTTTCTAAGGTTTTGAACTCTTTGCTAGTAAAGAATATGTAGGAATAATTCGCAACCTTTTTTAAATTTTGTGGTTTAGTTTATAGCAACGGATTACTGTCACCTCACTTGAACATAGAATCTTCCCAATACTTGAGAATATGCACCTTTAAATCTCTGAATGGGATGAATATTTAACAAGCGTGACAAGAATACAATAAAAGGAATTTATGAAGTGCTTGTCATGTAACACAAGGCTCGCTTCTAGAGCTTAAACTACTCGGAAGTTTTAGATTACAAGAGGCTTCTTATAACTCTGTGGATATTGCAAATTGCAATCTAAACCTTTCTAGTGATGTTTCCAGCCCGTTTTTCTCACAAAAGCTCAAAGGGAACAACTCGCTATCAAACGTAGAGAAGAGGAGACCGTAGAACAAAAGCGAAGGTAATGTTATTTTTGACATGTTAATATTGCTCTTAATGTAGTTATTTGTGACGCTTACTGTCTTTTACATGTCAATTTGAATCTTGATCACATGTGATGAATATTGTGCTTGTTGGTTAGTCTCAAGGGCTTATTCTATGTGTGTTTACGTTTGAGCCCTATTTCAAGCTTTGGTGTCCGTGGTTTTCAATGTGGCTACATATGAATAGATCCAATACTTTTTAGATTGTGCAATACTTATCCTACTTGGTAAGTCAAAACAAGTCTTTTGTGATCGTTGTACCTTTTATTAGTTTGTGCACTTTCTATCCAAGGAAGGCACACACCATAGTTGCATTGCGTTTCTGAAACGCGTTTCAGAATCGCGTTCAGAAATGCGTTTCTGAAACGCGTTTCGGAAATTTTTGAAAAAATTCCAGAAACGTTTTTAAATTTTTTTTTTTTTTGGGTTTTTTTTTGGGGCAATATGGGTATCAGATGAAAGCTCTAATTAAGAGCATTATTATTGTGTAATTTGCCGACTGTTTCGGGTGCAGGATGGTCCAGTTTAGGTGCATTAATCCATGTTGGCTTCTGTGAAGGATAAAAATTCAAAACTAACCTCTAGCATGTCTGTTACGATCACAGATGGTCCCAGTGTGTTTTCGCTCAGGGAGTGGAAGGCCAAGTCATGAAGAGGCCTTATTGTCGGGGCCGGGGTCTACCGGCGGCCCCCGGACCCTGCCGTTGGGGAGCGTTGCCCCCCAAACCCCCCACCGGGGGGCTACCGCCCCCCGGACCCCCTGAGCATTTATTGAAAACTAAAGCAAATAACAACCAAATAGCTATTGAAAATAAGATCTGTTTGTGCCCCATCTACTGCACTTCTGAGAGGCAAAACGCTCGTTTGACCATTGATCCCCTAAAAAATTTTCGGCCATAAGCTATTTTTCCAATTATTTATTTTTTTTTTTTTTGCGATTTTGGGAGGAGAAACGCGGTTTCCGAAACGTCTCCTCCCAGAAACGCGATTCTATGCAACTATGGCACACACTAACTAATATATTATATTCCTATATGAGAAGTGTGCTTGTTTTTATAGAAGGGTGATTGAATTGTAGAGTTGTGTAGCTAGAGGTTATAGTGGAAATTGTTTAATGATGTTGTTTAGGTTATGGTTGTTTGCCTATAGGGAATGATTCATTTTTGTTGTACCTTGAGGTCTTGAACCCTCATTTGAATATTGAATTGAAACAAAAGATTGTGGCTACAACAAATTTTGATTTGAACTGATTTGAGATTTGAATTTTTTTGTATAGACGATTTTCTTTTTCCAAAACTTTGAGTTTTTCAATTTGTTTTTTGCAATGTTATGAAAAAAATTAGGGTTTTTTAGAATTATCTTCTAATCCAACAAAAGTTTGAATTCATCCAATTTGCGATTTCGTCTTCAGGACTCGAACTTTCTCAGTTTGAATCAACTTATGACTATGCAATCGATAAACTAATGTGGTTTGACAAAAGCTGAAGTTTTTGCCAGGTGCTGAGACTCTGATAGAATGTACTACCTTTCGTATGTTGAGAATGTGTATGAAGTTTTTAATCCTTCATTCACGGATGTCTGATACAATCTTGTTTTAGGTAGATACAATGAATGACATATGATTCTAGCTTTCGTTGAGCAAAGTCGAACTGGTTTTGTTGACTCTTGAGTTTCTGTTACCGTTGACTACTTCCTATTTTCCTCAATGTATGCACCATTTTTTCCAAGAGTTTTGATTCCTCATTCAAGGAACTAACATTGCTCCATCAATGATATTTTTGGTGTTTTTGCTTCATTACGAGGGGGTTATTAGTGTGGGTTGTTTTTGGTCACTAACTTTTTTTCAATACATATCACAGACACTACTCCCTATAGTAATGACGCATATATGGGCTCATTTCTATTAGCTTCGTAGAGCCATGAATACAGTCATAAAGGAAATGTCATGAGTTCAGGATGATGATATTGCCTTGGACGGACGTTATAATAGTTTTTAAGCTTTGATGAAGGGTTTTATTTTACTTTACAATTTGGAGCTTTTGTTTCACATTTGGGAGACAAGATGCGTATTTTATTTTTGTATCCTAATTATTATTCATATGCTAAGATGTGTCTTGTGCCAAAATGTTGCATTCCGGGAGCGTTCCGGAATGGTTCCGGAATTCATCAGCGTTCCGGATCGGAATGCTGCAATCTTTTTGTTTTTTTTTGAACCATGTGTTGGGAGTGGGAAAAAACAAGATGTAGGGCTGTAAAAAAAATTTCAAACACTTTTCAAAACATAGTAACTACTAATTGACAACTGTAAGTACTTACACTAGTCTATAGATTACTACTAACTGAACAAAGCATTTAGGCTTCAAAATGTTGCATACCAAAAGTTAAAACCATAACTTGAAAGTAATCAAATAGTGCAGACTATAGTGCTAAGTGTATATGATACAAAAACATGGCGACTGATCCACATTCCACACATGCCTCCTCATGAGAATGATCAATATGTCTGATATTAGTCGCAACCTCTATGTGTGCATGGCCTGGATCTAAGGCACTCCTCGGGATTCACCTGCCTAGGTGTACCATCTCGCTGCATGTGCTTGACTAGCCTCGGGTTGATGGTGCAATGTGATGGAATTGTGCATTAAACAAAAGTTGACACAATTCACACAAACGTATATAAGAAGTAGAATAGAATGAAAAGGAGTCTTCTCTCTCATAGAATAGATGAATGTCTTAGAGACTATGCTCTTTCCCTCAAGATCTCATAGCTTCTCTCACAACTAGATAGAGGGAAGGACGTTCTTATTTATACATACAACAATGAGAGAGATGAAAAGCCAAAAAACCCCAATATGGGCTACCCAAGAGCCAAACACCAAAGGTCATGGGAGCAAATAAAAACCAAGAGTCTTGGCATTTGAAGTGCCAAAACACACTTAAAGGCCTCTTTTGGCGCCGAAATATAGGGACAGACTTCTAATTTGAAAAAGAAGGTCCTTTAGTCATCCCCCCCCCCCTCCCCCCCCCAAAAAAAACTCCTTGGTCCCTCCAAACTTGTAAATATGGACCAAAATTTAAGTTTTGGTCCGTTAGTCCTTAAAACCAACTTTAAAGGCAAATCCCCACAATAACTTGACATTAATATAAGAAGTGATGTCCACCAAGCTTAGAGAAGGCTCAGAGTATGTGCCATACTGCTTCAGGAGACTTTTTGCCCTGGGAGAAACCCCTGATGACCCCTAACAGCCGTTTAGGGTGTACCTTCTGGTACCTCGACTTCGCAGTCAACATCAACATAGGAATCTCCACATAGTGACTTCTAACACTCTCTTTTAATGACAAACATGGTGCGCAGCTTCTGGAATGGTGCCTTTGGCAATACTTTAGTGAAGATGTCAGCAACTTGATTTTCTGGGAAACATTGTATTAGCTCCACCTCACCTGATAAAACTTTCTCTCGAACAAAATGATAGTGAATCTCAAGGTGTTTGGTTCGGGCATGGAAAACCGGATTCTTTGCAATCTTGAGGCAGCTTTCATTGTCACACATTATAACTGTTGCTCCGGATTGTTGATCATCAACCTCTTGAAGAATCTTTCGTAACCAGACGGCTTCCCTGGTTGCTAGTTGAGCTGCCTGACATTCAGCTTCAGTAGAGGACAGTGCCACCGTTGGCTGTTTCTTACTGCTCCATGACACCATAGCAGAACCTAGGCAAAATGCATAGCCCGAGATGGACTTTTGAGTTTCTGTATCCGAAGCCCAATCAACATCACACCATCCTTTTAGAATTGGTTCCTTCACGTCATTATATGCCCTTTAGATATCGCAAGATCCTTTTAGCAGCCTTCCAATGACTAACCCTGGGATCTTGCATAAATTGACTGACTACTCCAACAATGTGTGATAGATCGGGTCTCGTAATTGTCGCATAAATAAAACTTTTGACGAGACTCTTGTACAAAGTAGCATCAACTTTTGGTTCATCCAAGGCATGTGTCAACTTACTATTTAATTCTGCAGGTGTGTCAGTTGCCTTTGCATCTAACATGTTATATTTCCAAGAGCTTATAAATATATTGGCTGTGTCAGGAACGTACAACCATCACTTCTCCAAACCTCAACTCCCAGGTAGTAGTGGAGGTCTTCAACATCCTTCATCTCAAACTCAGCACTTAGTGACTTTTTCTCACTTTCAATGAGTTTGTCACAACTTCGTTAGGAATAAGTCATCCACATAAATAATTGTAAGAAGAATCGCTCCATCTTTTTGAAGAAGTTAGAACATAACGAGAGGAATTAGCAATGCTACGAACATATCCTCTGCCCATAAAATATTCATTAATTCAAGAGTTTCATGCTCTAGGTGCCTGCTTAAGACCATACAAAGCCCGATGAAGGCGACAGACATGATCTTCCTTTCCTTTTGTAACAAAACCCTCAGGCTGCTCTAGGTAAACTTTTCCTCGAGATAGCCATCTAAGAAAGTGGTCTTGACATCCATCTGCTGTATACTCCAAAAGCAATAACCATCCTGACTGTGTACATTTTGGCCACAGGTGCAAATGTCTCGTCATAGTCTATTCTTTCACGCTGAACATATCCTTTCGCCACCAATCTTGCCTTATACTTTTCTACTTCTCCCAGTGAGTTGTACTTGATAGTGTAGATCCACTTAACTCCGATTGGTCTTATTGAATTTGAAGACTTCACAAGCTCCCAGGTTTCATTCTTCATAATGGAGTTATATTCTTCAGTCATTGCATCAATCCATCTGGGATCTTTTGATGCTGACTTGAATGTCTTTGGTGCTACCTCATTAAAGACCTTGGTGATCAAGGCAAGGGTCACTTGAGGTTGCTTACCTTTACTCCTTAAGTTCCTTTCGTCTGTCACAGCTGTATCACTACCTTCAATAGTCTTCAAATACCATCTAGGTAGCTTTTTAGATACTTTACTTGAAGTCGAAGTAGACGGAACATCCACTGATGGAACTTCTCCTTCGAAGGGTACTTCTTCCACTAGTTTTGGTGCAGCCTCCAGAGTAGCAAATGGTTCCAGTTGTGGAGGTGTTGCCTCCAATTGATCATCGGCTTGCGCCTTCATTTGATTCTGCTCCTGAACAAGGGTTTCATCCAAACTTGGGAGAGGATTATGAGGTTCTGATGACGGAACAGCCTCTCCCATTTTACTTGATCTATGTGATCACTAGGGATGAGTTTACCAACAGCCTCTTGAGGGAGATTAGTGCCCTGGTTTAACTCATCAAATATTACATCTCTGCTACAAAAGACCTTCTTCGAAGTCAAATTGTACAAAACCTAGTGCCCAGGTTCTATGTCATACCCCATAAATTGACACTTAATAGATCTGTTGTCCAATTTTCTCCGGGTTTCAAGAGAAATTTGTGCATAGCAAAAATAGCCAAAGACTCTCAGGTGGGCAACATCAGGCTTAATTCCATAGAGTTTTTGATGAGTAATAAGGCCATCCAGGGACTTATGAGGGGATATATTCTGAAGGTACACAGCTGTACTTGCAGCCATAGTTGCAGCGCGATTCCCGAATCGCGATTCAGAATCGCGATTCTGATTCGCGATTCGGGATATTCCCAGAATTGTGTAGAATCGATTTTTTTTTTTTTTTTGAAATTTTTTAAGGCAATATGGGTATCAGATGAAAGCTCTGATCGAGGGGATTATGATTGTGTAGTTTGCCGACTGTTTCGGGTGCGAAACACCAAAAAGTGTGTTTTCACTCGGGGAGTTGGAAGGCCAAATCATGAAGAGGCCTTACCGTCGGGGCCGGGGTCTACCGGCAGCCCCCGGACCCCGCTGTTGGGGGGCGTTGCCCCTCAAACCCCCCACCAGGGGGCTACCGCCCCCCGAACCCCCCGTTTCCCGGGGGGCTACTGTCCCCCGAACCCCCTAGAGCTTCTTGCTATATAGACACTGTAGATAAAAATGCCACCGCCCCCCTGTAGATAAAAATGAGGTCCAAATGCGCGCCGAGAAGGGCCCAATATTTATGCCCCCAACTGTATGTACATTGCACTCACATCTCCAGTGAACCAATTGCAAAAGTGATCATCATCCATACAGTTGATAGTCCAAATTGTAGCATTAACATTTACTGAAAACCAGAGCAAATGACAACCGGATAGCTACTGAAAATAAGATCTGTTTGTGCCTCATCTACTGCACTTCTGAGAGGCAAAACGCTGGTTTGACCACTGATCCCCTAAAAAAAAGTTAAGCAATAAGCTATTTTTCCAATTTTTTTTTTTTTTTTTTTTTTTTTGCGATTCTGGGTCGCGAATCGCGACCCGCAAATCGCAGACCCAGCGAATCGCGATTCGCTGCAACTATGCTTGCAGCATGTGCCCAAAAATGATTAGGTAGATGTTTAGCTTTTATCATAGATAAGGCACACTCTACAATCATTCTGTTTTTCCTCTCTATAACACCATTAGACTGATGTGAGTAGGAGGGCAGCTGCTGAACAATTCCATGAATTTTACAAAAATTTATAAGTTTTGTAGAGATAAACTCACCACCCCTGTCTGATCTGATTGACTTTATCTTCCCATTTATTTGATTCTCTACATGAGCCCATGATGAGGATTCGGATGATGATATTGACATACTTGTCCCACCACGGAAGAAAACCTGTCACAGTTGCAGACAACTAGTACAGCCTTCATCTCAACGTACCGTTCAGCGGACACTTCGGGCCTATTTTACTTTATCTTTGTTCTTCACCTGGCCCGATTTGTGGGCATCCCTGCTTTCTCCTAGTCCTCAGTCCCTACATTACTAGTTCTCATGCACAATTTTCTTCAGTTTGCACATTGACGATGCTCCCATGCATCCTTGTACAAATGTGTCTGTCTTATGCACCTATGGGTGCCTTCAAGACGTTAATAAAGCTTCTTTCTATCTTTCTTTCTACATAAGCTTTGAATTTTAAGAATGCTTCAGATTTGTGCTTTAAGAAATAGGATCGTCGACATTCTGGAACACACGTTTCGGAACGATTTTGCAGTGGATCACAATCCGTTGCAACATTGTATCATTGTTGCCGCGATTCATGTTCTTGGGGGGTCCGCGTTCCGGACGGCGGAACGATGTCCGGAACGCATATATAAATTTTTGCTTTTTGTTTTTCTTTTATATATATGTTATCTAATATTATTTACATAATGTATATATTCTTAATTAATTTAATTTCACCCGTTTGAGGCTGTTTTAATGCCATAAATCTGAAAGTTTTAAAATTTTAAAAATATCTTGCAAACACATTAAAAAAACAATCAAAACTGTAGAAAACCAAAATGAACGGTTAGATCTGCGAACGGTCCAGATCGACTACGAAATTATGACATTTTAGAAGACATTTTTCAAAAATTTTCTCTTTAGGGGTGACCCCCCTGGCGACACAAGTGGGTCCCCCCCCCCCCACACACACCCGTTAGGAACTAGATATCAAACGCGGCTAGCCAAGACCTCCAAAAAAGGAAGATAATTAGGCTCCACAACCAACAGGTCTAGGGTGCCGGTTTCATTAGCGGCTAAGTTGACAGCATTTTAGATGCACTAATCAGTGAATCAATGCATCATGAGTCAGTGAATCAGCAATACCTAGGTATCATCAGGGATAAGTAGTATTATCTGAAATCACTTGGCATACTTAGGAGTTCTCCTTAGATTGGAATAGTCTTGCTAGGGTCTTGTTTGATAGAACTGCATGTTTCTGTTGAATGAGCTGCCAATCTTTGATATTAGTAATGCATCATTCTTGCTGCTTTTTCATCCATACTACCTTCATACATCCTGTGGTGGATGCATCCTTTGGGATTCTCTTCATGGGCCATACATCAAGGCACACTCCTCATCTTGAGCCAGACACCAAAAGGGCCACATGCTACTATTTTCAACTTGAGGTCCACAACTTTTTCAACTGAAGTGGCTGGTTTGCCCCAAGTTAACTGCACTTAATGATTAAGCATTCCATTGCGAGTTGAGATGGTGAAAATATGTGCTAAATGTGTACAGAGGTCGGTTGTGCATGCAAGGATGACCATTAACGATATCATCTCAAATGACAGATCATATCATGTCTTTTCAATCTGATTGAATATCTGTTTCGTATTTCTGATCACAGCTTGGAAGAATCCCTCATCAGGTACATTATCGGTATTGCAAATCACTCAGTTGTTGTATATGTGTAGCCTGTATCTTTGATGTAAAATTGAGGGGAAGTAATGGAAAGAAAGTAATGTGGAGTCTTCTTCTCAAAATATGCTAAATATCCCACTTTCCTTGGACGCCTTACACGCAAAACAAAAGCCTGTACTTAAACTGTAAATGTTCTAAGCCTTTAGCAAAGGACTGTGGGGAATATATACAAAGCGCGTGTATCACTTTATTCTTTTCATCTTGTATGAAGAAGATGTTACTGCTAATTATTTGATGAAAGGTGAATAGAGACATTGAAAAATCCAAGGCATGGCCATTTTAGATCATTGTTCTTTTCTTCTCTTTTTACACGTACTACTTGGTGACATCCTCCATGGGGGTTGGATGGGCATTTGGTTCATGCTATGCATAATGAAGTTGATGGTCGAAGCCTTTGTGGTTGGACACCCCACACGGTTAACGATTGCACACCGCCTGTGTTATATCGGGTATTATCCTAGACATAACAATGATATTTTATTTGCATGTATTGCTTGCATAGTGCTTGTGAAGTCCTGTGTGGGGGTTGGATGTGCACTGATTCATTGGAATAGTTCCCTATCTGTTGGACCAGCTAATCTAATACTCGTCAACATTGCACAAAGTTTGCAAAAGTGCGGGGCAGTTACATTGAGTCTTGGCTATCTGTGTAGTTTCCTTAAGCTTAGCTTTCATCTCGTTAATGTTTTTGATTTCTTCCGCCATAGATCTGTTTAAGGCAAGACGGTATTGCTTTCAAAATGATGAAAAGTTCAGATGACACCATTTCTCTATGTACCAAAAATTTGATCTACTTGACCGTTTTGATATTTGAAGAGATCACCGCTCTTGAATTTATTTGTCTGTCAGTGAGGAGTGTTAAGGTTGAAGGAGCTAGACTCATGACGAATCTAATGCTTATCATTATTTCTCCAGGTTGGAAGAGCAAAGAAAGTTATACGCTCTTGCTGCGGAGAGCAATCGCAAGCAACAAGAAGGTGAAAGGATAAACACCCGATAATTGTGTTCTTGTTTGTTTAGGAAGGAAGATGCAGCCTCCCTTAGCCACAATGAAAATATTATGTACATGAGCGGCTTTACTTTAGTTTTACTTCAAATTCATTACCAAATGACTTGCAGAGCTAACACAAGACGTGTGTGGGAAGTTATCCTGAGTTCATTTTCGGTTGTGTAGAGCGAGAACGTCAGCGTGAGAGAGAGCGAGATCGTGAGCGAGAGCGTGATCGTGAGCGTAGAGAAAGGGAGCGTGAGCGTGATGAAGAGGCAAAAAGCAGAGAGAAGGAGCGGCATGAAAAGCAAGCACAGAGGGAGAGAGAAAAGGAGCTGGAAGCGATTAAAGAACAGGTCATTGATGCTTGCTCACCTGTTGCTTTTTATTATCACTGATTGCATCTCTGTTTGACTAACAATTTGCTCGATTGCCAGTACCTTGGAGCAAAGAAATTGAAAAAAAGAGTTGTCAAACCAAGTGAGAAGTTTCGATTTTCTTTTGACTGGGAAAATACCGAGGACACGTCTCGAGACATGAATCCAATGTATGTTGTGTTATTGGTGTTACCTTGTGAACTTTTTGTGTCAATGCTCACATTCTCATGAGGCTATGCATAATCATAACTGTGATGTATTCGATGGGCCTTGGCAGATATCAAAATCCTCATGAAGCACAATTGCTATTTGGACGAGGTTTTCGTGCAGGCATGGATCGTAGGGAACAAAAGAAGGTGAGTAGTTTCTCTTTTGTCTTGTATTTTACCAGCCTTATTCTTTGATGCAATGATAGACTATATTTGTAGACTTGCCATGTACCAATCACATTAAAAAATGCCACTGCTATCAAAAGTAAGTAGCAATGGTTATTTCAGCAGGCTGAGTTTCTTATTCTTACCATGGTTTAAGTTGAGATTCTTATCAAGTGATATAAGAGTAGGACACCATGTGTAGTACAACTCAGTTAGGCTAGGACACCATATGTAGTCCTCGTGAGTACGACTCAGTTAGGCTATCAAAGTTCAAGAGGAAGCGAGTGTGTTAAGTAGATTTTTTAGGCATTGAGTTGTTACAATGATTTCAAATGCTGGATTACTAGTGCATTCAGGGACCCAATGCTTTTTGAAAAGAGAAAGATAGGTTGAGAGAGTTATGGCTAAAATAACACAAGATCAATGAATATCATTGGATGAAGTGCAATGCAAGCACGAAGTCACTCTGCAAAGCTAGTCTCTACTCTCCAGCAATCACCTAAGCATGATGAGGCGCTACAGGCCAAATCTGTAATGGGCCCGAATTAGACCATATCATTGATAAATGTCTCTAATAAATGCCCAAATTAAGAAATGAAAGGTTGGAGTGCCCAAATCACATGGTTAATGTTCTAATGTGCAAGAAGATCATGGGACCCAGAGCCCAAGGAGTTTTTCAAAATATGCCTGTAATACTTGCCCCTAAAAAACACATCATTTGCAGTATTGTAATAAAAAGGAAAGAAGACCAATAAACAAAACCACAGTGAAAAGAATGTCAGAAGATCTTTACGTTGCACTCACTAGAGCTGCAATTTCGGACATTGGAAATTTCAGGGATTCAGCCACAAAAATGAATGCAGTGCTACTGTAACTACTGGCAAAAGAAACGTCATAGGAGCAGAACTGCTAATATGGAACATGCTATATTAGTGGATTGGGAATGCCTAATTAAGACATCAATAGGTAACGGATGTTGGAATCGTGAGAGGTTTAATTAGCTAATTCTGCTGATGGAATCCGGATAGAGAGAGAGATGTGCTCCGTGTCTCTTCCGATATTGCGATCAATCAGTGAGCAATGGGCTTCCTGTGATCTCGCTATTTGGGATATGTTGTACTTTGTCAGATTGTTGATATGCCTAGATAGAGTCGAACTCTTAACTGTAGCTATTGCTACTGATTAAGATCTATCCTCTTCCAAGGTGTAGTCAGACATTGTTGATCTACTATAGCTGATGCAGAATATGGAAAGTGTTGATTACAACAATGGATACAAAAAGTGCTATGTGAGTTTATGCCCGACACAATTATACCAGGAGGTAAAGGTACAACTAGAAGTAGCTCCACTTGAACCATATAGACCAGATAAGAGCACTAGTAAATGAGCCACAACAACAATGAAAATCAAATAGGAGTAGTCTTAAATGTGTTAGAATTTGCCCATAGCTACCAATTGAACTTAAACTTCAAGAATATTCTCGAAAAATATAATCATAAGCTCTGAATAGAAAAAAAAAGGATCATATGTATGCCATATAATCCAGGAATGACATGTAATGAAAATATCAATTGGCACATAATTCACACTCCTAGACCTGTTTATACATCAAGATTGCTATATTATCTACGACTGCAAAGGAAAGAATGCCAATATGGAGATGCATGAATAGTCCAAAGGAAAGATCTGCAATAATTTTAGATGAAGTGCTGAATTGCAAGACCTAGCTATGGAGTATCTTAACTGCAATACAAGGTTACACCCCGATTTGAACCGGCAGGTCAGGTTCGAATCGGAAAACGGTTCGAACCGAATTAGTTTTTTTCAAAACATTTTTTTTGACTTTTTGGGTTTTTTTTTTTTTTTGCCCTAAATCCGGTTCGAACCGAATTCCGATTCGAACCGGGTCCAAATGGTTCGAACCGTGGTTCGAGGTTCGAACTGCGGTTCGATGCAACTATGCTGCAATACTAGATCAACCAAGAAAGCCTGAGAAACTTAGCTATGGAAAACATCAAATACAAGGAGAATAACATAAGCATCTTACAACACCAAAAGTCAGAAGAAGAAATGAATTGAAAGAGAGAGGAGGTGTGGGTCCTCCAAGTACCTATGAGGTGTGAAGAAAATCAGATCACAAAGACCTAATTATGCCCTTTGATCTTTGGCTTAGTAGGAGAGCACATCTAGCATCATTACAAATGTAGAAGTCAAGCATCTACTACACATAGATGATGTAAACTCAACAAGAACTTGTCAAAATCACTTATGTATGATAATTTACTATTCTTGTCCGTACAATGGCCATACAATAACAATACTCCATAGGTCCCGCGGTACTGGGTACTGCGGATCCCGGTACCGCGGGACCATACTGGTACCGCGGTACCATGATGGTACCGCGGTACCACAATATAATAATATATTTATTATTTAATATTTTTTTTAATTTTTTTTTACCTAAACCTACCCGCCCCCCTCGCATTTCCTCTGAAATTTTTTTGAGCCCTCTCCGCCCTGCCATCGCTGCTGGTTTTTCTTGCTTGCCTTTGATTCCTTGCGTCGCCCATCGCCCACGCAACGCCCTGCCTTGCATCTGATTTCCTTTGCCCTGCATTCGCCCATTTTCAGCGTCTCTCCAACAGTGAACCCTGCTGTTTTTTTTCCAGCAATCCATCCCTCATTTCATCTGCAATGGTGCAATCCGACCTTTCCGGTCTGTGGGACGAGGTAGACATTGTCAGGCGGGTTGCCGACAAAGCCAACAAGACCGGTCAGAAGATCGTGCGCTGCCGATACTGTCTCGTCGAGTTTGCTGCATCCCTCACTCGCCTTAAAGGCCATCTGCTCGGTGCACGCGCCAAAAATGGTGCCACCTTGAATGCTGCCCCTTGTGGCAGCATGACCGTCCCCGACAGGCAGCGACTACTGGACACCTACGGGTCGCGGCTCGTGGCAGGGGAGAACACCATTTCGGAGGGCGTTCTCCGATTTTGCACCGCTCCTTATGTGACTAACCCAGAGTTGCTGCCTGCTTGGCTGGCACGCACGAGGAGAGGGAGTGCATCCTCCTCTGGTCCTTATGTGATGCTTTATTTTATGTTGAAGAATTCTATGTGCGTGTGTGAATCCTATTTTCATTTAATTTCGTTTGAAGTGAATGCTAGCTTCACATATATGCACCTACATCATGAGCACAACAATCACCCCTACACCCCAAACGACATTGAATAAACACATGTAATACATCTGCATTTAAAAAAATTACAAACATTGCATCTTACATGACCAGGCTCGCGTTGCACAAAAAACAACTATGTATATATTCAACCGTTGTATCAGGATAACATCACATATACTGTCATTTTTTTAAGCAGCCATCTAGTTATTTGCTGCACCATAAACTGCCGAAAACTACATAGCAACAGTCCGCCACATACGGGTGGACCTCATCTATTCTAAACGTCCCTCACTGATCCTCCACCGACTCCTCGCCCTCGTCTGGTGCATTGTTTTGTCGCTCTTGCTCTGCCTCCCGGTTAGCCCGAGCTGCCTCCTGGTTAGCCCGACGTCTGGCCGCCCTTTCCCTGACCATGATGAGCTGCCGTCGTGTGAAATTCATTCCGATCTGCTCATCCAGATCCAGCTCGACAGCGGGGACAGGATCCACAGCGGGGGCGGGTGGCTCCGGTTCCGGATTTCTCTGTCGAGTCTGTCGCAGCATCTCTCGGATATCTGCCTCTTGCTTCCGATGCCTCTCGTTGTGCCTTCGGATATCTTCCTCAAGCTTTCTCCTGGCTTCGCCCTCGGGCTTCGGTGGTATTCGCTCAGCCATCTCGATCGACCTTCTCCTCACAGCACCCTGATCCTTGAACACCCTCTCACAGCACCCTGGCTCTCAAACAGCCTCTCACAGCCTGTCACCGGCTCTCGCTTGCTCTCTCACTGTCTATCACTAGCCCTCTCACAGCCTCTGAAAATGCCGACCACAATGGCATTGTGAGTGCCTATTTATCCCCACAGCCTGATCGGCCATGTGGATCCCCATCATCCCTCCATGTGCCTCCGTACCTGCCCCCATGTGATGCTCCCCCCTGTGTTGGTCTCCCATTGGGCCCATGGTTTGCTCACCCACAATGCCCATGTGCCTCTGTACTTGCCCCCATGTGATGCTACCCCCCTGTGTTGGTCTCCCATTGGCCCCTCGGTCTGCTCACTCGCAGTGCCCATGTGCCATTGCAACAGTCCCCTGCATCATGTATTGTACCCTCTTTTTTTACACCCAGAACTCCCTTTTTTTACTTTTTTTTGTCCTTTTTTGGTAGTTAATATGCAAAAAAAAATTACTAAAAATATATTAAAAAATAAAAAAAAATATTAAAAATGGTACCGCCCTGGTACCGCGGATCCCAGGGCGGTACCGTACCGGCGGTACCACTGATATGGTACCGGCGGTACCACTGATATGGTACCGGCGGTACCATACCAGCGGTACCAAAGGGTACTATGCAATACTCATATGTGGGAACTCATACATATAAGAAAAATAGCATTCTATACACAAGAACCCACTATATCAACACGAAGATGAAAAAATGGATGTAGAAATCCAAAGAGATATCTTCCATAAGAATGAATGAGAGAGAGGAAATGCTCCCATGCTTGTAGCCTATTTACAACAGCCCTTTGCCTTATTTGGATGCTTTTGCTCAACCTTATCAATTCATGGAAGGTTATAGATCTTTTCCAAACCCTAGATCTAAAATGACTAAATTCAATGCATCTCTACTAACCAATTAGAGTAGGTCCAAATTTGACCTTATTAACTTGCCTAAGTTGCCAAAATAGTAAATCAACTCTTAGGCCTTATGAACTTTATAAAGTCTATCTTTATGTTATAAATGCATATTGACCTCAAAGTTGCCAAATAAACTCGACATGAAAAGTCTTAAACTAGGTGACAATTCTCACACTCCCTCTTCAACTAGTTTTACCACAAAACTTTGATCCATCTTAAGAATGATCTCCATTCTAAGAATAGAGAATAGTGTCTACATTGGATGCTTCACTATTTCTTACATCAATTTTACGTATCAAGATGTAACTAGAACATGAAGAACCAAATAGAATGTAAATGCCATGATTCCTCCATGCTTCAAACTTTGAACTCTCTGGAAAATAACAGCAAACAAACAATAAATGTGAGTAATCAACCAATGCTCTTTTTTGTCCTTGATATGTATCCACCAAGAAAATCCATGAATGAGTCTCCATTGCCATCTTGCCACAAGATATCCTCAACACTTGAGAACTTAGTCATGAATGAGTGATATAATGAACCTCTCTTAGCTTCATTTCCATGAGAAAAAACAGCCAAGAATGCTAGTACAACTTCAATATCAAAATGGTACAAAACAATGTAACTAGTTTCACCATATCTTGACAATTTACACACATTCACATGAAATTGCTCAAACATGAGATAGAACAAATAAAGTAAACTTGAACAACACTTCCTTGTTGCTGCTCCCTTGACCTTGAGTCTTCAAAAACTTGCAAAAACATATCCAAAGTATCTTTGCCACTTGACTCCTCTTTGATGCTCTTGACTGGCTCCAAATTGCCACCTTTCCTTTTGTGTTGTTGAAGCCCCTCAAGATCAACCTCTTGATCTTCCTCTTGACCATCAAAGTTATTGACTAAGACCTCTTTTCCAGATCCATTAGTTGCTTTCATTCCATGAAAATCACCATCCACTTGCATAGCCTCAACTACACAAGAAGATGAACCAAAACATGTGAGTAAAGCAAAGTTTGTACTTTCAACTTGCTTACCCTTCTCATCATATGTAAGCCTAGATGGCTTTTGCCTTTGCCTTGAAGATCTTCTTAGAACTTGACTTGGAGAGGCATCTCCACCATCACCATCCAAAGAACCATCTTCATCACTATGAAAAATGTTAAATTGATCAACATCAACAACATCAAGCTTATCTACATTCTCCTCTTCAAAGACAACATCCTTAGAAATGTGAACTTTCTTTGACTCAAGAATGTAAACCCTATAAGCTTTCCTTACTTCACTATAGCCAACAAAGATTCCCTTCAAAAATCCAAAGGATGAGTTGACATAGCAAGTACTACCAAAGATCTTCCAATGCTCCACGCTTGGCTTCTTACAAAAAAGAACCTCAAATGAACTCTTACCATTTAAGTTTTCATTTGAGTACCTATTGCAAACAAAGTTAGCACACATAAAGCTTCACCACAAAATCGGACAATGCTCCTCACTTGTTGTACTCTCTTTTGTCTTATGTACCTTTGGGTACCAAAAGACGTTAATAATAATAATTCTAATTCTAATTCTCTCTCTCTCTCTCTCTCTCTCTCTCTCTCTCTCTCTCTGTGGATGGGCGGCTGCTGGATCGTGCGGCCTCCAGCGCTGGCGCGCTAGCGCCTGCTGCTGCCGCTGGATCTTCCATCACATCCTTGATCCATTGTTCCATGTCTGAACGCCCTGATCCATCGCTTATCTGAATGCTCTGATCCTAATCCATCGCTGTATATCTGCGCTCTATATCTGCATGCCCCATTGCGTTGGCTGGCTGTCAATGCCCTGAAAGCCCAGGTTTCAACTACCTTGAAGATTTTTTGCTAGGGAAATATAGCCAAGAACAAGAGAGGGAAGGATCCGCAGGTATCACCTGCCCCCCCTTCTGAAGAATCCATCATCTCAGCCTCTGCACCTCTAGCTATCCCTGGTTCTGTTTTACCTTATGCTATTCCTCTCTCTTCCACTTCTACTACCACCTCTACTTTGTCTAATACCAAGCCTGCTATTGCGCTTCCTATAACCCCATCTCTAGAAGCGCCTCCATCAACCTCTTCAATGCTTTAGGCATTCGGTGAAGAGTTTATAAGGGTCTACCGTCTTCGGACTTCATGGATTCTCATCGAGAGATGATCCTATCAGTGGAAGCACACCTTCAGCAGGTTGTTTCGTCCATTACAGAACTCAAGTAGGAAATTACAGCCATCAAATGTGTAGTACTGTTTTTGGATGTACTTGGATGTAATGTTTTTGTCTTATATGCCTTTGGGCATGGAAAAGACGTTAATACAACATTCTACCTCACAGCCATTGATCACTTCATTCTTTATTAGGCGGAGATCACATGATCTAGTGCTTGAGGAGGAGGATTATGACGACGACGAGGATGATAGCCGCTCACATGCTCATAGAGATCAGAGACAATGTACTTCCCACCATCACGTTACTACCAAGATCACCAGACATCATACACAGAGGTGTGCTACTGCTACACATGCTCATGCTCATAGACGACGCCAACAGGCTCCAGCACTTTCTCATGTTGACATCTTTTTACGGTATCAGCACAACAACAACAACAGCAGCACAGTCTTCACAGTCTTGACATCTTGACATAGATACATATTATTAGTATCCACACACACACACACACACACACACACTCCCGCATATGTGTCTATTTTAGTTTGTACTAGATGTTTTTCTTTATAACATTTTGGAGACGTTTTATACGCTCCCATGGTTATCACTTGACATGTATTTTTTAGTCTTATATGCCTTTTGGCATGGAAAAGACATTAATAAAGCTTTCTTTCTTTCTTTCTCTCTCTCTCTCTCTCTCTCTCTCTCTCTCTCTCTCTCTCTCTCTCTCTCTCTCTCTCTCTCTCTCTCTCTCTCTCTTCGCCTCAGTTTCCTTTCTATCCACACCCCACTGACACGCAATCGCGCCAGCTCGCCCTGCTCAGCCTCTGTGGTTTGATGATGAGTGTCGTTCACTACACCTCCGTGTTACACACGCACGCACACATGATCCACTTATTCTACCCATTGTTCGTCGATCTCTCCATCGTACACTCCACCACAAAAAGCGTGCCTATGAAGAGCAAAAGGGCAGAAGCCTTGTTGCTTCCCTATCTAGTTCCTCTACAGGTGCCTTTTGGCATGCATTTATCCCTTGTGCTCCAGCCCCTCTTCTTGACGACCTACACGTCTGGTCCACCTACGCCACCTCACTATACACCATGCGTACTGTCAGACTCCAAGTCTGAAACTTCACTTGAAACCTAGCTTATCCCATGCGCAACAATCAGCAATGTCGATTCCTGTTGATTCCCTGCATGTACAAACATCAGAGCACACGAAACATGGGGGAGCTGGCTGCCTTGTCTCCTCCCAACCTTTGCTCTCTAGGCTCACTTATGCACAATCCTCAAGCACCCCTTAACCCTGACCTTTCCTAACGTCGACACATGGCCAATTCCATGCACAGTCGACACTTGCCACTTGGTAGTAGTCTGACACATAGGCAAGTGAGTAGGCTGACATGTGTCACTCATACACTGGACCAAGTGTCCCAGTGAGCATGGAACACGTATCATGTTTTGACCGGTCAACCCTAACACGTGTCAATCATGCACTTGACCAAGTGTCCCAATGAGCATATGACACGGGTCCCATTGACTAGTCAACTCCTGCTTTTTAGGAGGTCAGTCTAGTCACTCCTAATAAATGACCTAGTACCCCCATGCCAAAGCTAAGCACGACTCTTTGAGGTCCAATGCCAACTATTTACAGTTTATTTACAAATTACTTACAAAGGTCACCACAGGTTGGTGACTTAGCCATTTTAGTAATTACAATAATTACAAAATGTACAAGTGTTTCTAAAAACTGTAAATAACCAGGACATCGAGTAAAGGCTCTAACATCCCTTCCCACTCAAAAAAGACATCGTCTGCGATGACCAAACTAGGGTGCGCGGTCTCTCGGGTAGCATTTGCAAGAGGTCTTCCATGCCAAGCAACTAAATATATCAAAGATCAAGCGGTTACACAGACGTTTCTCCCGCCTATCCAATATCCTTTCTCCTCTACATGCTCCTAAATAGAGTCACAACAAACTCACCTCCATACATCGGAGTTGTCGACAACAACTGGCCTAATCAAGCCTCCTATGATAACCAGCATCCTACTACTGTCGGCTCTCACTAGCACCACAATTGCTTGTCTTAAGTTTTTTCAACTGACTCAAGCATTTCATCCATTGAGTTAGAAATCAGCTGTACTAGGCACTTTGAGGAATTCCCACCATAACAAGACTAGTAGGCCTAAAACCATATTGGGCCACCAAAAGTTACATAGGATCATCTCATAGGTCCAATCCACACCAGGATGACTAGCACCAGTACTATTATGACATGAATGCAAAATCTCCCTACACGACTCTTTACTAACTAGAATGGGGAGTTTGCCATTTCCTTTACCATCTGCCATGGTATACTTCAAGCAAGTGTGAGCAAGGAGATTAGAGCTCTCCTTCTGAGGCTCTACGTGGCCAAGATTTACCTCTCTCACAACCTGCTTACAATAAACAATGAGGATCCTCTTGCTGAATCTATCTGATCTCAGCAATTAGGTCATTCTCTATGACCAATACAATATACGAGATAATGCAGATACCTTTCATGTACCGAATTTCCATGTGAAATTCTTGCATCCATTCAGCTCACTTGGCTAATTGCAGAAATACATAAAAATGTCATGGTCGGCGTATACAAACCTGTACCACACAAATAATGCCTCCATACTTTCAAAGCATAGACAATGGCATACAACTCGTCTGAGCAAGGTTGAGCTTCTCACTCACAAAGGTCACTGGCCTACCCTCTTGTATCAGAATTATCCCAACAACGATATCACCAGCATCCGTTACTATGACATGGTTTCTGAGGGTCTACTATCTTTAATGTGACAAAGTCAGCCACAACTTGTTTCAAAGCGTCGAAACTTCATTGCTGAACTTCCGTCACTTATTATTCTATAGCATGTCGGTCAAAGGTGCAGCCATGTGTGAACAACCCTTCACACCTTGCAAAAGTTTGTAGGTACAGGCCATGGAAGGAGAACAACTTTCCTTGGATTCGGTTTTATGCCTTCAGCTAACACGATAACACCCAAATACGCTATTTTATTATCATTGGCAACAAGATTTTATCCCTCAAGGTTGACAAACAGTTCTAAGGTGAGTTACATGCAACATGTCACCACAATTGTAACCAAAACGTCATCCATAAACGGTCTGAGTACATTGTTCATCAGCATCATACATGTTATTGGGGCATTAGTCAAAGTGACCGATACAAGTTCTGAAGGGAACTCTGGGTTAGCGGTATCCATTTTTCAAACAACTTTGCTAAAACAGTAGCACCATACAATGCCAGATCATCAATATGTGGAATAGGATATCGATGCTTGACAAACTCCTTCAACATTGGGTGTCCCATACCGTCCTTTGCTCATGGGGAGTTCAAGCATCGATAAGCCCACACACATACGCCATGACCCATCTGTTGGTCTAGGTTCCTAGGTAAGTCAATCTGTTTTTGCCATATGTTACTTTTGGAACCAGCAGTAAACATATCAAACGAAAACAAAAACACATATACTTACAACGAACCCCCATATACTAAGCTGCCATGATCAAAGGTCCTGGAGGCACATCGGGCTCACCTTAAAGTGAATGGATTCTAACATCGCGCTGAAAATCGTACACATGAGTACCGCAAGCGATGTAGAGCTTCCGTGCTACGTGCCAACATATTCCCAGTACCACATCAAAATACACCAAACACATTATCTTAATATCCAATTTTTTAGCCTAATTCTGAATGGTTAAGGGCATACCCACAACCCTGAAATCTCCCCCCCAACAATACCCTTTCCATCGGCCCTCACGACTGTGTACTAGTACAGGGATGGGTGTGTGCTCACAGTCAACCTTTCAATCAAAGTCAAGTACGTTATGGGAGGACCTAGTGTCAAATAGAACACACACATTCTTCCCACACAACTGTCTAGTCATAACAAGTAAGAAGTACCTGGAAATTGATACATGTGTTGCGTAGTTCTTAACAATTGTGACAAAAGAAATAACATCAACCTTACTTGATCATCGACACTTTCACAAGGTGAAAGTACTTCCCTGGAGTTCATCCTGCTCCAGCTCTTCAATAACCATAGGTACTCGTGCCTGCTTCACTAGCAAATTGCATGAAGTCCGCATTGGATTCCGTGGACATTCCTTCCGCATGCATCCTTCTCATTAGCAACATTGGTCTTGTAGCATTAGCAACTAAGATCGTTGGCCCCTTCTGAACATCGGATTGCCTATACAATCGTTGTCCCTAGAAGCTACAACTACTTGTCGCACTGAAGGACCTGACCTCTTTGGACGTTAGACCTCCCATACAATCCTTTGTCTTCGGAAGCCCTTGCTCCTTCTCCTTTAAGGTCACTTGAAACTTGCCTTTGCACAAATTGACTTTTAATCCTTTTGAGCCTCTGGTTACCCCAAGACCCCAAAAGCCGCCTGAACCTTATTACCGTGTTTCAAATAAGAGCTATCTGAACTGCTCATGGGTACAAGTCTGCTTCTTTACAACGAAAGGTTTTGAGACTTCCATGCAAGCCCTCCACAAAATGAAACACTTGAACAATCATACCGCTTCCGGTTCCTGTGAGGATCTTGATGTCTTCAACTGTTCAAAGATTTGTTGAAATATGGCCTCCATAGCATCCACCTTAGCTGCCACTTCTTCAACCCTGGTTAATCTGGTGTTAGTACCCTCTTGTGGATCCATAATTATGGCTTTCCAAACCTGCCAACCCAAGTTGAGGTCTAAAATGAGATTAATCAGGTTTTTTTCGCTCACAAAACCCTCTCATGAAACGTGCACCAGGTCTGTCCTCGCTGGAACAGCCTTCAATAGCCCTTATTTTCCTTGCAAATCCGTCAAATTCACAGAAATCAAGTATCCCTACGTTAGCCACAACAGTACACAGCCAATCATGTAGGAAATCAAAGTGCCAAGATCCTTCTAACATTCAATCTCCATATACAAGAAGAAGAAGAAGAAGAGGGAGAGGGTTAGTAGGCGCCTCAAGGAGAGAGAAAGTAGTAGCAATGCTTGAAAGGGAATGAATTACAAATGAACAATGAGTACATATAAATAGGCCTTCCAAGGGCCTAGACTCTTCCAAATTCTAAGTTCTAGAACCTTCCAAACCCACTACTAACTATAGGGCACTCCCAAAAGTCAAGATAGGGTCCCTTAACATAATTAGACTTTACTTGGACCCACGAGTTACCACTAGACCAAAATTGGGTCCAACTTAACTAAACTAGCTTAACATGGTCTAAATAATAAACCTAACCCATGGTTACACAAGTCTGGACCTTTTGGGTCAAAGTAACCTATGGGAAACTAACGTTATCATTTATTATTTCTAACACCCTCGATAATGTAAAAAAATAACATGACGAAGTATGAAAAATTGCAACAAAAATGCATTGCATGCTGTCCAAAACTCCATGTAGCCGAAAAAGAAAAGATGTAGCTTGCAGTCCAAGCTTTAGGCCGCCAAAAAACTTCAGCTTGAAGTAGTGAAGTAAATATGGTCTAAATAATAAACCTAACCCATGGTTACACAAGTCTCGACCTTTTGGGTCAAAGTAACCTATGGGAAACTAACATTATCATTTATTATTTCTAACACCCTCCTTAAATAATAATGTAAAAAACATAACATGACATGAAGTATGAAAAATTGCAAGAAAAATGCAAAGTGTTGCATGCTGCCCAAAACTCCATGTAGCCGAAAAAGAAAGATGTAGTTTGCTGTCCAAGCTTAATGCCGCCAAAAACACTTCAGCTTGAAGTAGTCGAAGTAGCCGAAATCTCAGCCCCAATCATGCCCGATGTAGAAGAGATGTAGAATACGAAGTGCGGTAGCATCAAGTCGAAGAGTGAAGACAAGCATGCTCCATCCAAAGTAGGTAACCAAAAAACCACCCACAAGCCGAAATTTGGATTTGCAATCCATCAATGGTTCCCACATGATTCCATAAGTCTTCTTATCACAAGAAACATAAAGAAGAGTATGATACTCTTTTACCATCACATCCTCCCGAATCTTACTATCAATGATTTGCTCACCAACACTAGGTAAGACAACACCGTCATCATAAGAAGTAAGTATCAAAACAGGAAAATCAGCATAAGGTACTGATTTTGGAGAGGCATGTGTGTTTCCTCCAAGGTAAAAAAATGCTTTGTTATCCTGCAAAGACTCGGACAGCCAACAAGAGGCTGTAGTAGGCTGTCCAACAGCCACAAAATCACCAGTACTTTGCTGTTCATATCCAGAAACACGCCACTTTGAACCAATGTACTAATTGACATGATTTTTTCCCCTCCATTAGTACAAAATGGTTTCAAAGAATGCTTGATTTCAGCCTTTTCCAAAACATTAACCTGAGAAGCTGCTCATAAAGTTCTTCACTAATGCAGCCATTTCTAATGAGAAAAACTTTTTCCTCTGATGAAGTTTGGTAGTCACGTCTCTAATGTCATAGAGAGTGCTTAGACTATTCCAAACTTCTAACGAAGTTCGAGCGCTTCGAGTATGAATGATATGATTATCTCTGATATGGAGTGATAAGGGTGAAGGCCTTCCCATCCTTCTGCTTCCATTTGGTAGTGGCCTCTGGATCTGCAATAGGGTTAACCTCAGTACCTTCGACAACTTTCCAAAGCTCTTTCGCTTGTACGATCACCCTCATTTTGAATTTCCATAACTGATAATTGTCGCCATCCAACCATTTGATAGAATTTGAAGATGACCAATCCATAGTAGACATATCTGATATTGAAAATAATGAAGATAAATGCTTTGAACTACTTATCAAAGCTATGATCTAGCTTTGATACCATGTTGGAAAAAAAACCTGTATATCAGTCGAATAACGATTCGACAACAATAGTTCGATTAACTGTTCGACAACGATAGTTCAATAGTCGATAGTAGAAACGATAGTTAATGTAATAACAAAACTAATTCAATACTACCATAAAAGGTATTATCGTTCACAAATGCGGAAAAAAGATTGCTTCCTTGCCAACGAAAAATGAATGATAGAGAAAGATCACTTCCTTGCCAATTATCAGAACTCAAATCATAGTAGCATGAATAACAGAAACAATAGAGCAAGACAAGTCATGTATCGAATTGTCGAATGCAGTATGTATTGCTAGGTGGTGAAAATACATCTGCTGTCTACTCTGATTGCACTATAATAATAGCACATTTAATTCTGCTATAAATTCCGCTCTTACACAAGCTGTAATCACGATAGCTTATTAATGATCAGTCTATGTCTATGGCGGAACAGAGACGAGAAGAAGAATGAATGGGTAACTTGAAGAACAACTATTGAACTTGGTGCTGATAATAAAATGAATTGATCTAATGATCTATTTTTAGTGCCCTAACGGAATGCGCAATTATCCACTTGGTAGGTGCCACGTGGAGCTACGGGATTGGACCCGAATCGACAATAGTTGTATTTCTGTAGATGGTCTTGAAACCTTCGACGCTGTCTCGACAATGCGAGTAAAACTGTAGTGTAGTTCCATATTACAAAATGATTTCAAGAATGAAATCTAACATACAAGCTAGGCTGACCATCCAATATGTTTGGAGATTGAACTCCATGATTATCATATGGATTGAATGGATTATTCACATAAAGCACACACAAATTTATTGAGTTGACTGTGTTTGCTTTCAAAAATTCCTTTTTCCACATTTGATCCAATTAAAGTTGCATCTTCTTTGTTGCCCAATAACCATCAGTTGGTTGACAATGGACATTGCAAGATTTATGTTGCCGCACACATTCAAATGTCCAACACACCAATCTTCGTTCACTGGAAGAGTTGATCTCTAATTGTAATATCCCTTTTATCAATCTTGGATTCACCAAGATGATCTTTGGGTTCTAATTTATGAGTTCAACTAACACGCATGGTTCAGTAGTCAAAGCAACTTCGTCACTTTCGTGTACCCATCAGACTAAGCCCTTCCGGGGGTCCCTTAGGGACAGATTCACTTTGCGTAGCTTGAGTCACTGCAAAAACCCTAGAACTTTTGGCGATCATGTTTTTCACATGATTTATCGTCACTCATGTCAGCATTCTCACTTGTGATCTCTAGCAAAGAACCTCTCGAAACAATTCGTAGGTTCTTTTGTTCTCATAAAGAGTCTTATGCTATCAGAAACTTTCCTTTACATCGATGAGTTTTACCATTGATATGTACTCACTCTTAGTTCCAAATCTGAACTTATTTGTATTAATATGTTTCTTTTCATATCCATATCCAATAAATACTTGATCCCAAGCAAAAGAAGAACCTTAGTCTACAGTTGGTCGGAGAGGCATAATATATGTGTATTTTTCAATTGGCTCACTATAGCTTCTACATAGTGTCAAGCTCAAGGCAAGTTAGCAAGCTTATATGGTGAAAGCTGACATCTTTATAGAAAGGTTCCGCTTTTAGGTATAGGAGATTCAATCATTAACTTACCTTTCTTGATAAAGGTTTGTTACTTGGTATAGATTCACTTTCTTCATGTGATTGCAAACTTTTCAATGCAACTTTACTAGCTAGCCAAGTATAATATTGCTATTGATCTAATCTAGTAGTCCCAAGCTAAACTAGTCAGAGATAATGTCTGCCATCAAACTTAGATATTACTATTTGATATCTTAGCACCATTTGCTTGCACAAAGTGAGCCAAAATGATTTAGCTAGTTAGGATTAGCATCCATGTCAAACACAAAGCTTGAATTTGTTATTAGATCCAATAGAGTACAAGAAAGTAGATGATTTGGCAGCACCAAGACTTTTAGGGTAGCGTAATATGTACAATCGCTAAAATAAATCCCTGTACAAAAGATTCCATGAAGACTTAATCAACAAGAACTTGCTTATCTAAAGTCATCGGTAAGTATGAGTTTTATTTGCAATCAACTTTCTACAAGCTTTGAAGCAACGTGAAAGCCAAGATTTCACGCTTACACACCGGCTTGCGTGTGGAGTATTGTTGGGCAGGTACAGCATAAGTTCGGTTATCAACCTGGGTATCAATTTTGGGACCCAACGGGTATAATTTCTCCTAGAAGACTGGTTGTTATTGAGAAGCATGGAAATAGGCCTAGGCTAATACCCATGTCAATGCCCTATTGATAATCAACGTTATACCTGTTAAATAATCGCTAAAGAATTGCTGGCTATCAAGAATTTTGCTAGTATTCATACCTGACAAGTAAATAAGCTTCGGAAGTTTTCACATAATTGTAACGCTTGAAAAGAGTGATCAACCAAAACTGGTGGGTATATCAAATAAAGAATATACTTGGCCAACAATGGTATGGAGGTAGTCCAAGGGTCATCAAAGGCATGAATCAGTTGATATTGTTGACTTTCCATTGTGGAAGAAACTGTGATCATTAGAGCTTTGAAGGGGACAATTGATGTAGTGTATTTGTGGCAGAAGTGGTGAATTGTCTTATAATGATCACGATAAGCCTGGTCCAAGTGGAATCGGCTTTAAATAACATGCCGACTTTTGGGTCAAAATTGTAGAAAAGAGGATGGAAAGTTGAGTGACAGCTGGTCTGTTTGAACTTTGAACCCATTTGGTATCTCCAACCAATTTGTTGGAAGGAGGCTGAATAGGTTAATGAGAAGGCACATCTTGCCAAGTAAACGAAACGTGGCAGTTGTGGGAAAAAAAAGTGGTTAAATATAGTTTGATTGTGCTATGAAAGAAGAAAATTGAATCTAGTTTGATTGGTAGCCCTGGCTATGGGAGGGAAAAAATCTACAATTGTATATCAGGTTAAATGAGAGAGACGATTCGACGAAAAAAAAATTTGCAGGCCCAACAAAGAGTTGATAGTATGACAAAATATGAACCCGCCGGGTTTTGCAGATCTGGAATTGCAGTGAAAAAGGGTTTGTTGACCAAAAAAAGGTTTTGGTCAACAAAGTTGTGGGTCTTTTAACTTCGGCTCGCTAGGGAAGTAAAATCTAACTAAATCTGGCTATTATGATGCTGTACAGTAATTGAGACTCGACAATCATGTATTACTTCCCAGTTATTTTGATTGAGTTTGCTAACTGATATAATATTTTTATGGATAATGATTATTTGTTAGAGCTTTTCTACTAAAAAATGGATTTATTGGGAAAGAAGATGCAATAGCCCTTGTATTTCATTGAGGGCACTGTTCTAGGTAACAAAAAATGAGTGGCAGAAGTGGTGCCGATATCCAAACTTCCAAGCTTTGTTCCGATTAGCGAGTCTCGGTTCAGTTGTAGCAAGTTCTCAAAAGCATGTGTATGGAAGATCAAGCATCTGCAAAGAGTAAAATGGAAATTGATATTTCACAGAGTCGACAGGCCTGGCCACCATCTTGGAGAGAAGATATAGTGCTTGTGTTAGTGAAAATGCAGAATACACTTCAATGAGAATGAGAAAGATGAAGATGAAGCTACATAGGAGTTGTTTTTTTTCACATCTAGTCCTGTTGACATAAGGAATGGACAGCATTAATTATGCCATACGAGACAGATGGGCCTACTTAGTAATTTAATATACTGAGTACAGTGCTAGTGTGCTAATCAAACAATGAGTACACTTAACTGACCAGTATGCGAAGTACAATGTAAGTAGTTACTGAATTAGTGACTTACTAAACAGTATTAGCTAATTAACTGGTGATGTGCACTCAGCTGACAATTTGTGTGAAGTCACGATGTCGCGGATATGGATGTGAAGATCATATCATCAATACAAAGACCTGCAAAATGTTTCTAGACACTTATCAAGTCAGAGATAAGAGATCAAACTTGATCATTAGCCGCCAAATTGTAGGCAATATGTGAATGAAGTTGGCCAGGAATGGCCCTTAAAAGATCAGTTATGTGGTTCACGGTTTACAAAGTTTCATTGAAGCAATGTCCATTTTACTCAATATCTCATGTAAGTGGACATTAGGAACTCACGTGTGAAATTCTTGGTGATGGGTTGGGGATGCTGTAGAAACATGATATCATTTAGACCACACTACAGAAGGAATAGTAAGTGGTTCGTGGAGATGACTTAAGTATTTCGTATTTTCCTTAAACCTGTCATCTTAGACAAAATTGTCTCATTTTGAATGTTATGTTTATATTTCTGGTGTATAGGTTCCATTTCATACGAGGTTGTGTTATTTCAGGTCATTTCTCTTGTTAAATGATTCTGATTTTTTTTCCCAACATGCAGCTTGCAGCAAAGAATGAAAAGGACCTCCGTGCCCAAATACGTGTACGGCCTTAAAGAAGCTCTTTTGGACACCATAAAACTTCAGCACCTTTAGTGTTTTGGGTTTAGCTAGAAAACAATTTGTATTTGATTGAAAAAGATGTATGGTATCTTCAGGCCAGAGAAGGGGTAGAAGAAAAGCCAGAAGAAGCTGAGGCTCAGAAGCAAAAAGAGGAAGCAGCAAATGTCTATGATACTTTTGACATGCGTGTGGACCGACATTGGTCTGAGAAAAAGGTGTCCTCATGACTTTCTTAATATGTGAATTAATTGATCAATTTTTTCTCCCATTTTCATCAAGTGCTTTTTGTGCGACTTCTCTAAGTATGACTTTCCATATGCAATCACAGAACGTTTTTAATTGACTGTGTCCTTATGGCTTTCAAAATTAGGTACATTGCTGTAGCTATAGGTATCTTTTGGTAGAGGGTTTTTAATTTGGTAAGGCTTTTGGTGTGTCTGATGGTGTTTCTAGAGTTTTCTTATCCACACATATTTGACCCAGACATGCGCGTCCGGGCCGGACGCGGGCAAAATCTGCGTCCGGTGTCCGGACTTGGACGAGTCCGACCCCCGGACGTGGGTTGGACGCGTCCAATTTTTTTTTATTTTTTTAAGGCTAAATAACAATCAAAAAAAAAAAAACGGACGCGTCCGGACCCCCGGTCTGGGTCTGGACGCGGACGCGCGTCCAGACGCAGCAACCGCTTCCTTAGATTTGACCATATCACTCCAGTTCTTGTATGCTTGTTTGTTCTGAATAGTTGTAAAAAGGTCCCAATACTGTACTTTTTGTAGTAAAATCTGGAATTTGATGTTAGCATTGTGTGTTTGCTGCTTACCATTGTTTGCTTCATTCTCTGCTATATTTATATGAGTAGATGTCTCTTTTGCATTTCATTCATAGAAACCGGCGGTCTACCTATATGTCCAAAGATCCTATTTGACATATAACCAGACTAGAATCTTGGGGTTTTTTTAAGTTTTTCTAATTGGATCAATGCCAGAGTTTGGATTGTTCCAAAGCACAGCATTTGATATTAAAAAAAAAATTGCTTTGTAAACTGTGCTGTAAGATTTCTTGAGGTTAAGATGTATACGTTTCTATTTAATTATGAGTAATTTGCTGAGCCTTTTTCTGTTGAGAGCAAGCATATTGACCTTGTACTGTACACTGTTAAAATGGTGGAAGCAAATGATGGTAGCCATAATCGCGCAATCATAGCAGATAACAGTGAGTTCAGTGAAGCAAAACGTAAGTCAAAAAATATGGAAGCGAAGTGTATATCTATCTCGTCTTGTGCCAGGTCTGATGTGTATCTTCCAAATGCACATTCCTTTTATTAGTATTTGATCTTGATTCCAAAACGTGGTCCAGAATCGCATTTCGGATTTTTTGTAGAAACACGCAGAAACGTTTTTTTTTTTTTTTTTTTTGACTTTTTTTTGGGCAATATGGGTATCAGATGAAAGCTCTATTTAAGAACATTATTTTTATGTTTGTTGCCGAGCATTTCTGATACAATTCGGTCAAGTTTAGGTGCATTAATCCATGTTGGGTTCTGTCAAGAATATAAATTCAAAATTAACCTCTAGCCTGTTCGTTACGATCACAGATGGTTCCAGTGGGACAGAGATAGAGAACTGTAGAGCCTAGGTGGCTGTCGCCGGCCCCCCCTGGACCCCCCGGTGACAGTAGCAGGGGGGGCGCTGCCCTCCCTGCACCCCCCCGTAAATAAAAATGGGGTCCAAATGCGCGCCGATAAGGGCCCAATATTTATGCCCCCAACTGTATGCACATTGCACTCACATCTCCAGTGAAATGATTGCAAAAGTGATCATCATCCATAGAGTTGATAGCCCAAACTGTAGCATTAACAATCACTGAGAACCAGAGCAAATAACAACCAAATAGCTACTGACTTTTATGTGTTTGTGCCCTATCTATTGCAGTTCTGGGAGGCAAAACGTTGGTTGACCATTGCTCCCCTAAAAAATTTCAGCCATAAGCTATTTTTCCAAAAAAAAGAATTTTTTTTTTGCACGTTTCGTGGTTCGAAATGCGTTTCGGAGAATCGTGGTTCGCAAACCGCGAACCCAGCGAAACGCGTTTTTCTGCAGCTATGCTTGAAAGAGCTTTGTAGCACCACTGGAGACTGCAATGGTTTATACTTCAATTTGATTGTTTTGTATCCTGTATGCATGGGGATTTTTCTGTGCAGACGAAGCTTAGGAAAATTTAGGCTGAGTACTTTGTATTGGCAAACTGCAGGTTGACGAGATGACTGAAAGAGATTGGAGGATATTCAGAGAAGATTTCAATATTTCCTACAAGGTATGTGGAGCTCTGTTTTGGCATTTGGCTAACCCTGAAGGTGCAGCTTTATCACCATCATGATGAAGGATATTTTATGTAGGGTATAAACACCAAAATTCCACTGACTTTTTAGACATTTGAAGCACCATTTGTGAACCTTTTAGGAACCATTTTTGTATCCAGGGTTCTCGAATTCCACGACCTATGCGCAACTGGGAGGAGGGAAGTTTAAGCTCAGAACTCTTGAAGGCTGTTTATAAAGCTGGATATAAAAAGCCATCTCCCATCCAAATGGCTGCTATACCACTTGGTCTCCAGCAAAGAGATGTGATTGGCATTGCAGAGACAGGTATATAAACCTGGTTTTACTTCTATATCCGATGTCTATGCATTACTGTGTATCTGGGCTTTAACAGTATGAACATTATTTTGAAAGGTACTTCATTATTTTGTTGTTGAATCGAGTCCGCTATGTTTATTTTTAGGTCGTTGTGAAAGTTGTCTCAAAACATACACTACTTGAACCGGGAAAGCAAGTTCTTTCTAAGCTAGTAAAACGCTTAAAACACATGCACAGTACATACAGTATTACAGAATGCACTGAATGTATTCACAATTTGTGTACAATATTCATGAAATTTATGACATCTCTAAAACTTTTACTTGTGGTGCCATGCATTATGCAGATAAACTTATAATTTAATTATATTTACATAAAATATGTAATACAAATTACAATGAAGAAATAATTCCGTAGAGTGTATACTGCGAAATGTTACTATACTCCATACAGCATCAATCATTTGGAAACTGTGTAGTTTACTTTGAAAAATCTACTCCCATAAATTTCAAAAGCATGTAGTTCAGCTACTAACGTGTATGTGTGTACATTTACTTGTTGCAGCATATATCTGCAGCATCTGTGCAAATCCCCTTGAGCTCCCTTCTCCCAAATAGCTATATCTTTTAATATATTGAATCTAGCTTTTCAAAAATCTTCTCTCAAATGGCATGCCAATGGAACCGTTCACCATATGCGCACCTTTGTACTTAAGGAAACTTCGATTCGGGGTATAATCTTGAGGAGGCTTAAGGGCGATTATGCATCTTGTTTTATATAATTTTAGCAGTAATTGCAAGTCCTTTTTTTACAACTTTGTGTGTTATGCACAGGATCTGGAAAGACAGCTGCATTTGTGTTGCCAATGCTGACATATATATCAAAGCTGCCACCAATGACAGAAGAGATTGAGGCTGAAGGTAAATTTGGGAAGTAGGGTTTTTTTTGGAATACCTGTATATTACCACAAGGTCCTAAAATACATATTTCTATCTTCTTTGTCCTGCCTGGGTTTATTACATGACAAATTGATTAACCAAGGAAGAGCCCGAGCTGCAGGACCGTATGCTGTAGTTATGGCTCCTACCAGGGAGCTTGCCCAACAGATTGAGGAAGAAACTGTGAAATTTGCTCATTACTTGGTATGCCATTTTGAGTTCGAGGGTGATGTTAGTATATGTTTAATAGAGAGGCTACTGCTATAAGTGTTTAGTTTGAGACATGTAGTTAAATTCAGATATTTATATCCTGCATTTCTAGTAGGTGAGTATTTTCTCATTTACGAAGCATTTTTGTATATTATTTATTTGATGCTGTGTCATGGTTATCATTGAAGTCAGATTGTTATTGTTCCAGGATATACGTGTGGTCTCAGTAGTAGGTGGTCAATCTATTGAGGAGCAAGGGTTCAAACTACGTCAGGTTGGTATCTTGCTTTAGATTTTGCAAAATTATTGTATCCTTATTTTTACCGGATGATAACTTTATATATTTGCCACGATGAACTTTTGAGTTCCGAGAGTTTTCATGAACATTTACCACTGATTAAATTCTTATGGTGCGTTTTTTCATGTGCCTATCATTGTTTCGTTGCCATTAACATCTATGTTTGCATCAAAATCTGATACAATCAATTGTTTTTCAAGAACTTGAAAGAAGTGCAAGAACATTCATGGACATCTCATAAATGATTTAAGAAACATTAAATTCTAGTGAAATGGATCTGAATTTTCAAGGCACAATCAATGGCATTCAGTAGATCAAGCCTTAAGACCAGAGCATGGGATCACTCTCATGTAGAAACAATGTCACATGAACCAAGAACACCATGGAAGCTCTCAAAGATAAGCTTCAAACACTCAAATTTAACAAAATATAAAGGAACAATAGTCCCAAAAATTAGCACAAGCTAGTGTATCAGTAGCTAATCAAATGTGGTTCCAAACTTAACTAAGAGTTAGTCAACATACTCTTGAACTGTGTCCTTTTGTCGATGATGCTTGTTCTTGATTTCAGTTTCTTTTGGATATGTTTCTCTAGATAATCTGTTTTTCTGTAAGGCTCCTTCCATTCTCTTGGCGACCCGTCCATTTTCCCATTTATTGACTTAACCAATCCAAAGGCTACTCTCTCTTTACTGACTATCCATTCGCCAACATGCTAGTACATGACTCCTCCCTTGCTTAAGCATTTCTACCCTTAAAAATGCACCTTGGTTTTCAAGAAGGGCTTGAACCTGGGACCAAAGAAACTTTAAATGCCAACTAACCAACTGAGCCAACCCCGTTGGATTTTACCCTTAAAAATGGAAGGGTCTATTGTCGAATGCTTAAGATTTAGCTTCCATGATGAAATTTGAACTGTATAATCATCCAGTTGATTCAGGAAATTTGGGCAGTCTTTCCAAGTCTAAACTTTCCACCTACAAATTGTCCTTGGTAGGTGGTCCTTTACACTTTATCGAATATTGATTAATCTGTCAGTTGCCCTGATTGCTTGGAGGTAGTAAAACTATGTCTTTTGCCCAAACATTTCTTCAACAAGCTAACGTGAAAGACACGATACGTTTTTGTTATAGTAGGTAGATCCAACTCATAATATAAGTCTCTTTTTCTTTTAACAATAGTGAAGGGACCAAAGAACCTTGGAGCTAACTTCTCACTTCAAGTTTTTGAACCTTGAATGTCAGTAAACCTCTAAATCTTGGATATACATGAAGACTGGATGTTGGTGGCATGGGATGCTAATATCCCCTGAACGTTGATCATAGCTCATAGTTGTGGTATATGCAAAGAAGTCTATTGCTGTTGGAGGTAATGGTAGATGGGGGGTGGATGCTGATAGCTTGGGTTACCAATATCTCCCGAATCTTGATCAAAGCTCAAAGTAGTTGTGGTATACCTGTGACCACTAGTGATGGGCATAGGGCACTAGTAGACATGGCATGGTTGGTGGTGGTAGTAGAATGACCTCACATGATGAGGCACATGATTGTTTTCGTCCTTGGCTACTCTCTAAGCATATCATTAGAAGTTATGATGGATCCATATTGGATTACACATCAACGTGACACATTTGCAACCTTCAAAACTGGTACAAGCACTACCTATCTTAACAACTTTGCAGAGCTTTCCACTTTATTGCCTAATATTAAGGAACTGCAGCTTACACGAGTTACATAGCCAGCCACATCCTTCCCTCAGGTATAATGTGGCTTCTATCTGGCCAAAATAATTTGGCTGCAAGGTACTTCTTATGCTGTTCTCCTACAACATAAGTACATTGATGATCTGATGGAAACAATCGTAGCCTCCAGATCTGAACCCCTCAGCTACACCACATTATGCTACCTTTACTTCTACTTCATCTGATTCTGCTTTTGCCTGTGCTTTAGACCAATGGCCTGACCCACATTTTTCTGTCGGTATAGTGCAGCAGAAATAACTGAGATCCGTGAAACGTGCTTATGCTTGAAGTGCAAATGCCGTTGGGATTGCAGACACCCGTCGAGTGCCACAATTTCTGATCATTTTATAATGTAAGAGCAGTGTTCTCCTCTTGGAATTGAAATACCCTAATTGGCAACTTTGTGGAAAGTTCTTCTTACGGGCCTCCAAACTAGTATAAATAGGGTCTATATTAGTCATTTAAATAGCTTATTGATTTTGATGTCAATGAGTAACTTTGTGGAAGATGCTTAGTACTGTTTCTTTATAGGACTTGCACACTATTGTGTTGTTCGTTGTATGGGGTTCTTTTTAGGAGATAACCGTTTGATCAACATTTTTTGCAATGTGTATTCAGAATCGCTTTTCCTTGAATGGTACTTAGTATGAACCTCAACTTGTTGTAGCAGTTTTTTTGTGTCAAATTTGTACCAAGGGTTGAAGGGTAATAATTAATTATTATACGAGGTTGTAACTAGCTTTTTGTTAGGAGCCAATGCTAATCTATCGACTGTAAAGTTATGTTTTTCGTGGTATGAGCTTTCTCTTTTGTGTTGTGATTTTTGGAAAGTGTTGCTAACACCATCTTGATTCCAGCTAGTAGGATTATCTTCTAATCTCAGAAGCCCGTTCCGACCAAAATGGGTCGGAACGTTCCGTACGTTCCAAAACGTTCCTGGTCGGAACGATATTGATATACATTTAATTATTTTAGTTATTTATCTTAATTAAATCCTTTGTTAAAAAATCGTATTTTTTTATTTTTTTATTTTGGGCATCGTTCCGGAACGGAACGCGTTCTGGAATGCGTTCCGTTCCGGAACGGGCAACTAAGCTTCTAATGTATCTTGGCATCGCACTTGCAGGGTTGTGAAATTGTGATTGCTACACCAGGTCGATTACTTGATTGCCTAGAGCGAAGGTGCAAAACTTCTACTACCTCTTTATATATGTTATGTGATTTTTATCTTTTGATTGTATGTTAATGTCTTCATGTCAAGAAGTGTCATAAGTCTTTTCAAAATTTTGTCCAAAACATTTGGAATCTATTTAATCTTTTGTTTTTGGCATTAAAATTAAAGAGTAATGTTCACTTTATCATTTACTTTTAACATTTAAGTGTTGTACATATTTTATACTGCGTACTTTGGGGCATAAAAATTAAATGCTTTTGTAAACCTCAAATACAAGGTTAAAACTCTATATTCATGAGTACTTAAAATTGAGGCGGCAGACCAGGACCCTTGACGTAATAGTTCAATTATGAGAGGTCCTAGCAATAGTTCACATGTTTATGAGTTGAAGTTCACATGGAACTTCGGACCAGAAATTCCATTGTTAAGTCTTGAACCTTGTGTTGCTCTAGAAACTAAGTATTATGTCCACAAAGTCTGCGTGTATGTTCTTCTCTTCAATATATTTGATATAATTACCAATCACAAAACGTTAAAGGCTTTAAATCCTATGTCCTACACTGTTTATTTAAGCCAAGTTGCTTGGCCTACGAAGGGACACTCATCTTTAGTCAACTTGGAGAGGTTATACTTTTGGAAGCACATTTGGGATGATGAGAGTATCACCTTTTCAACATCATGGTGACCCCTACGGCCATGTGCCTCAAAGACATGGGGATAAGGAATCACCACATCTGATTGGGTTTGTATTTCATGACTCCAATTTTACATGTTATCTAAGATGATACTCAGCAAGGAGAGGACATAAATAGAACAAGCTACTATCATTTATGGTTGGTAGAGCTTTCCTCTATGGAAATGGTTGCTATTAGATACTCTATGGATGCTGACCATGGCATTCCTCATTTTGGACAAGAAATCTTGATGTTATGTATTGAGATTTGTTTAACCATGCTTTCAAAGAGGGTTTCCTATATGTTTGTTCTTTAAACATTATTTGTCTTTTGTCCGAAAGTGGCAACAAGAAGGTTCCTTCAAAGTTCAAACTATAGAACTATCTTTATAGGCCATTTTTCTGCCAAATTGTGGGTAATATTTTGGAGAGCAAACTTAGTGGGTGGCTGGAAATCAACGGACAGCATGCTATGGAACAAGCTGGTTCTGGAAAAATGCACTCTACCATTGACCATTGTTTACCTAAGGGTATCAGCAAAGAAGTAGAAAAAAATACCCAAATCTTTGTCTATTGTTTGGTTGACTTTCGCAAACTGTTTAGAAAGTTCCACAACAGAAATCATGGGAAAGGTTGGAAGAAGTTGGAGTCCCAATTGACTTGACAAGCGGGCTTCAAAGCACACCATTATGCCATTGATCACATATTTACTCTCAGGGCAGTCATTGATATAGAAAGAAACAAGCTCACTTTTGCGTTGTTGACATCATGCGTGCATTTGATTACGTACCTTGCCATTTGCTTATCCAGACGCTTAGAGATCTTCACAATTCGTATTGGCAATCATGGTTCAAGTGAGAGAATAGTTGGATATTTCAAATCATAGGAGTGCACATCTGATACAATTTCTAGCACTATTGAGGTGAGAATGCCCTTTCTCTCCTACCCTTTTGAACCTTTATATTGATGAGCTAAAGGCAATTATCATTATAAGTGGTGAAAGTTATGAACACAATATCAAAGACATGGCATCACATCATAAAAAATAGACATTAATGATAGTAGATGAGGCTCTACTCCTGAGAACATAATCTGAATATCACAAATATATGAGGCTAAAGCTCCATTTGAGCAATAGTAGGAGAGATTTCCAAAATAACAAGCTACCAAATGAGGAGCCATAGTGGCTATTTATACTAGTCAAAAGCTACTTCCTTCAATTAACTGGAGGGAAAGATGGAAATTCAGATATTAGGGCCCCAGTTTTAGGGGTTTTAGGGGCTAAAGAGCATGTAAAAAATTAATTAACTAATTAATTAATTAATTACATGAATTGTACCATGGTTCATGAACCGTGGTACGGTTCTCTATACGGTACTTCAGACCCACGGTTCTGAGAACCGTGGGTTCTATGGTGTCCACTAATAACAATATCAAAATAACATGCTACTACTAAAAGTAATGATGCCACTATAATAATGTATTAGTGATGCATGTAATAGTTACATTCACTAGCTATGCTAGAAAGCATGAAAGAGAAAATATTTAATGAGGCTAAAGAAGAGCAATCATCATCAACTGAATAAAAGACTACAATGCTGCCCTGTATATACCCCTACCAATGAACCCCAAAGCAGGAATTCAAAAATAGAGGGAGGCAGAAGATTTGGAGGGAAAATCCCCCCCAATAGGAGGACCCCACTTCAAATCAATATGACCAAGTCATAAAATTGTGAACAAATAGGGCCCAAGGCCAATACATGAATAAAAAGGGCCTTAAGTTTGTGCTTACGCATAATAAAGAATAAAAGAATGGACGTGGCGAATGTAATGAGCCGAGTCCATAACTGTAATGGCCATTTGGACATTGTATGTCCATCCCAATGGACAAGATTGTAGAATTGGTGACATATTGATGAGAGAGAGAGAGAGAGAGAGAGAGAGAGAGAGAGAGAGAGAGAGAGAGAGAGAGAGAGAGAGAGAGAGAGAGAGAGAGAATTAGAATTAGAATTAGAATTAGAATTATTATTATTAACGTCTTTTGGTACCCAAAGGTACATAAGACAAAAGAGAGTACAAAAATGAGAGGAGCATTGTCCGCATACGGACTTATTTACTAATGAAAAGAAAAGAACTAGTATATCTATCTCTCTATCTCTAAAAAGAAAAGCAAAGCTTGACCACCAGCTTGTGAGGGTACAATGCAAGAGCTTAACCACCTGCTCTGCAGACGACACTATAGCTACGAGCGAGCCGGAAATAATGAGTGATCGTAGTAGTGGAGCGTGCTGTAGACTGGCGGGAAGCACATGAAGATCTGGTAATCTTGGATCTAGCAGAAATATGTGAGACTCTCTGTGTCTTCGATCTCCGAACGGGGACTTCAAAATCCACAACTGAAATATCCTCTCTATCTTGCTTCTGGAAGAACTGGGTAATATGAGCCTGATTGTGATCCATATCTGGGAGCGTAGGTAGAAGTGAAGCTCGTAGAGTATACATCTCTCTCAATAGAAGACCTACACATCTGGGGTCTGGATACTCAAGGAAGGATCTCAGTGTGAGAGGAGTATCTCTGTATAAACAGTGGTATCGCCCTTTGATCTCATAGTATACTGGACAACGAAAGATGAAATGAAACTCATCCTCCACCTCCTGAAGAGAGCAAGCTGGCATATCCTCTGCAATCTGGGAAGAAAGAAGTGATATGAGGCTGAGAAACATGACTCTGTTGGGCTGTCTGACACAAGTCCTATCGCAGTATAAACATCTCTCGTATCATGAGTGCAGCGCATCGGGAGTCCTCATAGGCTAGGAGGGATCGTAGGGTGACAGGTGCGTCACAGAACAAACAGTGGTATCTCCCTCTGATCTCGTAATATACCGGGCACCTAAAGATAAAGTGCTCCTCTGACTCCACCTCATCCAAGGAGCATAACTGACAAATCCGCTCCTCTTGAGATACCCTGGAATCCTCTAGTCTCAATAGCCAACTGTTGTGATGATACGCGGAGCTGTCCCAATGTAAATCTGAAGCAGTGTGATAACCCCAAGTCCAAATAGTGTGGCAAAACTGGGAACCCTGCTATGTCAAGCTCAATAAAGTGAGTCCAGTAATAGTTGCGGGTTTAACCCCACGCTGTCACCTCCAAGTACGATCGAGATATGCCCGATATAAGACGCGCCTGATATACTGATGAGTACCTGAGGGGAGCTCAGTAATGGAGATACCAAATGACTCAAGGAGGAAGTGGGATGCCTGGGAGAACCACGACAATCAATAGCCTTGGTCATGAAGTGAGTGTGAGGAAACAAGTGTTGTCTGTGTATATCTCATATCTGCATCTGGCTGAGCCTGGACTCTCTGAATATATGCGATAAGATGTAAAGCGGCATCTATCTAAATGGGTGGAACGACAAACTCTGCAAGAAGGATCTCGTGTGGAACCGAGGGCTTCGCCCGAATCATACGAGCTAACATGGTGGTCTGTAATCGTGAAATGTTGGCCCAGTGTGATGAAGAGAGTCTAGTACACCATGTCTCTGCTGCATACATGGCAGTGGGGGTAACAATGGTATCAAAAAGTCTACACTTACTGCGAGCATCTCGGATGAGCTTCCTTAAGCAGAACCGCTCAAGCTGAACCAGAGAGGAGTGCCCCTTCCCAAGTCGGGTGGTAGCAGCCTGTCGCATGCTGAAGGTAGGATCAGAAAAGAGTATTCCCAAATAAGTAAACTACCTCTAAGGCCTGTCCATCTAGGGTGAGCTCCTGGCGCTGCATGAAAGCTTGAGAAGTGTTGAAGACCATAACCTTGGTCTTCGCAGTGTTCACCCCCAATCCCCATCTGGTACAAAATCCCTGTAAACAATCCAGCTGCCTCTGTATTCCCTCTCTGGTCGGGGATACTAGTACCACATCATCCGCATAGAGGAGAATAGCAATCAGAATGGTGCCAAGTCTACATCCAGCCCCGCCACACTGTGAGATGACTCGCTCTAACTTATCAATGTACAATCCAAAGAGAACCGGTGAAAGAGAACATCCCTGTTTCACCCCAATCAAATGTGATCAGATAGGCCATTGTCATGTCGGAAACATCCCAAGACCTTCTCATAAAGAGCCATCATTGCTAGAACAATATCTGTGGAGAAACCAAGGTCACGAAGTCTCTGAATGAGTAGGGAGCGTGGTACAGAATCAAAGGCTTTCCTGAAGTCCACAAAACAACAGTAAACCCTCTCTTTCCTGTACTTAGCTTCCTCAATCAAAGCTCGGAGTGTGAAATATGGTCAGTGGTAGAATAATGAGATCTAAAACTTGCCAGCCCCAATGCATGTAATCTCCTGTTTTCCGCCTCTGAACTCACTGTAGACTGGAGTATGGTGCCATAGAGCTTTGTGAGAACATGCCCAATCATGATGGTGCGGTAATTACCAGGAATCATGGGATCACCATTTTTATGAATAGGATGGATGATGTTGGTGCACCAGGATGAAGGGAAGCCAGAAACAATGGCGGAATTGAGGAGAGTGGCTAGTGTGGGAGCAAGGAGGTCGGAAGCATGGGTTAGGGGTTCAGATTCGAGGTCTTCAATATCTCTTGCCTTATGGGACTTCATTCTCTTGATTGCCGCAAGTACCATGTCAGAGGTGAAGAAGGTGAACTTAGAAGGGCCTGGAGAGATAGAGATGGGTGTGTCTGTGGGTATGGTATATAGGCTGGTAGCGTAGTCGGTCCATATGCGGAGGTCATCCAGGAGAGGTGGTAGAGCACGGGGGATAAATTCACGCCAAAAGTTGCCTGAAGAGGAACTGAAGAGAAGGTCAACAAGATTCTTTCCTTCAGAGTCATCATAGGCACGATTTTTTCGGCGGAGTGTGCGATGATAAGAGCGTCTGGCGTAGCAGAGGAGGTGAGGATCATGGGTACGGGCATGGTTGACAAGGTGATGGAGAGAGCGACATTGAGCATCATACCACGGGGGGTGTAGAGGCCGTAGCGATGAGGAACGTGTGCGTCTGCCTTTATAGGGCTTAGATGGAAAAACTCGGGAAGCAGCGGTACGAAGAGAGGTGCTAAGGAAGGCAGCTTGAGTCTCGACTGTACTATGATGTGGAAATGAATGGAGTAGGGAGGCTAGAGACTCCTGGTAGGCTGGCGTATAGAGAGAACTGAATGTATACCTGGGTGCACGCGTAAGCAAGGGATGTGAGGATGGCTGGGGAGGTGGGAGGCGGCCAATAGCGACGGAGAGAAAAGAGTGATCAGAGAGAGTAGTGTGAGATCATGAAAATCAGAGATGAGAGGTATGGAGGATGGTGATCCCATGAGATAATCCACAACACTATGTCCACCACTGTGGGGATGACAAGTATAACTGCCGGAGTTTGGCCAGCAAGTTAGGCCATTGTAAATGGCTAACTCATGGGCCTCTCCAAACTGCAATAAATGCTCATCGTAGGGGGTAATAGGTCCCAAGCTCTCTCTGAAACCCTGGTAACTCCCATCTCATCATTGTCAAGGGCATGAACGCAGAGAGAGAGAGAGAGAGAGAGAGAGAGAGAGAGAGAGAGAGAGTCGTAATTGTGCTCAAATTCATTTCTCAAGGTTTGCTGATCATGATGCGGGGGTCTGCTGATTTGAGTGCTGCATGTAATATAGATGCTTGCAACTAGTTACCTGAAGTCTTCTATGGTCTGTGTGCAGGTATGCTGTTCTTAACCAGTGCAATTATGTTGTCCTTGATGAAGCAGATCGGATGATTGACATGGGATTTGAGCCCCAGGTTAGCTCCATTTTTGCTACTTATTTCTTTGTGCAAACGTTCTCAATGCAAGCCGTTCTACTTTGCTACGTGCTTCTTTCTGAAACAAGGGGAATTATGATGGAATTTTCATTTTCCATTGTTTATCCAATCCATTCATTTAATGTTGGGGATCTCTCTCTCTCTCTCTCTCTCTCTCTCTCTCTCTCTCTCTCTCTCTACGCGCGCGTGCGCGCGCACACACACACACACACACATTGATATTGCAGCTGGATGAAGATTGCCCACTGATCATTACCTGCAAGGACATATTTGTTACCATAATCTCACCAAGAATTATGTGCAGCATCGATGAAAGTTCTAACATCTGATTGTTGTTATATTATATATAAGGTTGCCATATATATGTTTGATCAATCTCTTTGTTTTGGCAGGTGATGGGGGTTCTGGATGCAATGCCATCGAGCAATTTGAAACCAGAGAATGAGGATGCAGTGAGTGCCAGAAATCTATGAATCCTACCTCTATTTGATGTCTTGTGCCTTCTCCCGTCTTTTGATACCTTGTGCCCTATGCTTACTGTTGATATTAACACAAAGGAACTACTAACGAAAAGATGAGGAGTTCCAAAATCAAGCTTCTATAGAAAAATTTCTTGATCTCTATGTTTCAGAAATTTGAGTCTATTCAGATTTGAAACCTGTATGAGATGTGATGGCTTGTGTTATCCATATTATCCAAAATCCAAATGTTTTTATCTAGTATTTTGTGGCATGTTTATGTTTTGAGTATTTCTTATCAAGTAATGGTGCATGTGTGCGGTTGGTTGTCTAATGTTCATGCATGGTGGCCCCTTATGAGATGATTAGGAGGTTTGTTGCACCAAAGATAATGTCTTTTGTTACTTACAATAGGTGGAATAGTTTTGTTGATTGTACATGCTCATTTTTCCAATTTTCTGATATATATAAATCCCCCAACACTTGTGCTAACCGTTCCATGGGTAAAAACCCTAGAAATGCCTAGAAACAGCTAGGAAACTTTACGAAATTTTGAAACCTTTGATTCAAATGTTTGAATGCTAGTATGTTTGAGTCATATGTGTGGATGTGCCCAGTTGGTATGCAGCTAGCATTGTACTTTCTGCAATCATTGTTTAGGAGTGGCTGTGCAAGTTGCGTACATATATACATGTCTAAAATGCAAAAAAATTTCACATCATTACAGTACATCTTGTTACACACCATAGAGAGCACTATGCACCTTAAATAGTATGGTTTCTTTCTAAGTCGCAGTGCAATGTTTGTCCAAAGTCAGCATTTTAAACCCTGGGTTAAGGCTTTCTCATAGGGATACTGGAAACTCTGCAAAATATTTCAAAAGGAGGTCAAATTGTGGGCCTACCTTTTCCAAAGCTCCTTGCTCTTCCCAGCTTCTGGTGGGCTTGCCTGCCATCCCAAGTTTGCTCTCCGCCAATCCTGCCATCCCTTGACAAGAGTCTTTTCTCTGGTCTCCCCTTTGGCACCCTCCGACCATAGTCTTTTCTCTCGTCTTCCCTTTGTCATCGTCCCTTCTTCAAAAACGGCCCATGCTGCTGGCTGCAGCCTCATCCATCTTCTCTTTTTGCCCAGCCCACCTACTGTTGGTTCTTCCAGCCTTATCAATAAGTTCACCAGGCCTCACAGCCACCCTCACCCAGCAAACCCCTGGAACATGTACAAAAGTGCAGCTTTGAGCTTCATGTTCAGAACCATGAAAAAATCTGGAATTTTCCAACTGTCAGCATTTGGAATACAATAAAGCTACAATTGGCTTTTCTCTTGGATAATCTTTTGGCTGAACTGAACAGTAGTACTCACGGAGCCTGAGTGACTTGCTGAATAAGAAACAGCTGAATATGGCTTTCCAGTTATACCGAAAGTTGCTTTTTCTTGGGTTCGAAAGAAGTGCAACATCTAAATTCAGTATGCTCCATCATAGTTGAGTGCAAACTGAGGCCTGGTTGACTATGTTGCTCTTCTTATGCAGTTTGAGATCTTTGGTTTTTCTATGTAAGAAATAGATAAAATTTTTTTTTCCCCAAATGTTTTTGACAAACAGAATCAGAATCATGTTTCAAACCTCTCCTTAAATTGGTGAGCCAATGCAAGTTCAACAAGCTATTTAAGCATTATGTATGGATTTGATGGTTAACCATGGATGGTCTCCATGAAACAAGTGTCGTGTCTATCTTGGAGGGAATATTTACTATCTTCTTCAGATGATTGCAAGTGCCTTAGCAACTTAAGTTCCACAAATGTATATGAGCTTTTGGTATTGGTATTTCATATGAAAGAACTTATCTGTCATTGTATGCAGGAGTTAGATGAGAAGAAGATCTATAGGACAACCTACATGTTTAGCGCTACAATGCCTCCTGCTGTGGAGCGCCTTGCTCGCAAATACTTGAGAAATCCTGTCGTGGTGAGTATCAACAGATCTTGTAAGAGGAACTATTATAAAAAATTAACACTGTTCTGGTCTATTTGGTGTTTCACATATGATCTGCAGTGCTTCTGCATGGCTTGTTTTTATCTCTCTTGTTCTGCTTTTACTTCTCTCCTCATTCTTGATGCTATTTCCAAAGAAAAGAAGTGTTAAGCCAACAAATGGCTATTATTTTAGATATCTCCAGTTGGCATTCATCCCAACAAACGTTAGGGATTCACATAGGTGGCAATTATGCAGTTCAAATTAGTGCACTTTACACATTCTCTAATAAGTAAGAGCTTATGCAAAAGTGATTTGCTTTAGTACTACTTGCATTTCTTTACATAAGCGAAGATGCTAGAAGTCTATGGACAGCTTTTTAACTTTTATGGAGGATTCAATTCTAGAGATTCACAAATGTAAATGTACATTTATTGAAGACAGTTTTAATTTTTATTATCTTTCAAAAGCCAAAATCGGGCTTTCTGAATATTCTTAAGGTGTAGGCAAATTATGCTACAGCTAACAAAATTCAAGGGCCATATATTTCTTCAAACTTTCTAATATTAGTGAAACATGAAGTTAATGACGTCTCAATTTTGTTAAGTTTCTGTCTTTTCCTAGTAGCAATGTTTTGTTACTTGCAAAATGTTACACTTTATTCAATAAAGCTAAACAATTATAGAAATTAAGGCTCCTTTGTTTTGGTATTTCAGCTTCCATTATGTTCAAAATGGTTAATCATAGTCTTTAACAGAAAAGTATGTATCCAAGGAGCCCGATATTTTTGTTAAGTTTTGTATGCCTTAAAAACTTTTGTCTCCAGTTGAAGGATCAGGGTGAAAATACAGGTTTCATCTTTATCCAGATTTCTAGGGAAACTCAAAGAGCAGATTATGCTGGATACTTATGATGCCCATTATGAACGCAATCACCAATCTGGCATTACATGAAGTACAAATAGACAGCAAAAGATGAATCAGGCATGTCCTAAAAAGGACATCATATGAACATCACTGAATATTGATAGATGATCCCTTAGAGGATTTTCTGACAAAGAACACAAATGTATCCAAGTCCTAAGCTGTATAATGACTAGTAGAGAGCCTACTTATACTAATTTGGAGGCTGTTAGGGAATTTTCTAGGAAGCTACTAAATTAGGGCCATCCAACAAGGCAGCCAATGTGTCTCTAAAGGTTCTAAAGCAGATTATTCTAAAATGACGAATGGGCATTTTCAATATTTAATGTGACCATAACATTGTAACCAACAAAAAAATTGCCTTCAATGTAGGTAGTGTGTGATAGTGTCATATATACTGAGAAGAATAGAGGGAAGTTGATGTGGATGCCAGAAAAACAAAACTGCTGAACTGCAATGTCAAACAACTGCATAATGATGATGCTATGTCGGCCAAGCAATACGAATGGTTCAAGAATGCCAGAGGAAGGTATCAGGAGGAATGTCATAGGAGATGCTGCTGATAATAATGGTACAACAAACAAATATGTATCACGCCAGTGCCTCTGGAAATCAAACATAAGGATTGAGGTGGCCTTGAACATGCCATCAATTTGGCGTTGTAAATGCATATCAATGACCAGATTTTGCTACCAGTATCACAAGAAACCTCTACCTATGAATGGCATGAAAATGTCCGCTCTCTCATAGAAATATTTGAATCTGCTAACTTGTACCAATAGAACTCTACCTCGCATATATAACGGTATATGACAAACGAGCACACAACTTTAATGGTTCAAGGGTGCCAAAGGAATAAGTCACTGGTATGGGCCGACATAGGAGTGCATCAATGATCAATCCCAAACAGGTTGCATCACCCAAGAAGACCAAAGACCAGCATTAATATAAGCATTATGGCTAAAGAACACTATGACATATTCATGGAATGGACGTGGATACATTATCGAGTGTATGGTTGATGACTCCAACAACATAGTTGGAAAGGAACAATTGCCTCATCATGGCCTAACATGAGCTGTTCATGCCTAATTTATGGAGTGAGAATGATGGTACTGGAGTGAGGATGATGGTACTCATTGACATGAATTTTCCACTATAGTTTTGCTATAAAGAATTGGATGCTAGATGCCCATGGAAAATCTTTACTCCTAGGCACCAATAAGACTCTGCTTCATATATGGAAATACCCACCAAGGCCAAATGGCCAAAGTAGAACTGATACATCTTAAGGTATTTTAATGTACAACAAGCTAGCCTGACGAACCTACAGTAGAGAAATGTGATAGCACCGCCACACTTCCTTTGTGCCACTATAACAAAACAAGTGTAGTGGAAGAAAATGCATACAACCCCACAGAGATCCCAAGCTGTCTTGACCAACAGTACCATGCCATAATAGACATAAAGAAGTACATTGGTGTATAGAAATTTCAAGCTATCTATAAATCCCATGAGTGCCAATCATAATCATCAAAAGCTGGCTCAAGTGCATCCCAAGCTAGTTGTATGAATCAAGAACACCATGTGCTAGCAACAAAAATGGGCCCTGCATCACTAGAATGATTGACAGAGTCATCTTCATCAAATGCATGTGTAACATGACTGCTCTAAATAATCAACCACTGTAAAACTTGCTGGAACATTGGTATGCATACCAATCAGTATAAGAGCATGTACCTCTATTTAAACTGCTGTATCACATATGTAGGTTGAATACAAGTTTAAGCAAAGTATAAACAACACTCTTACCTAGGCATGTATGTGCCTAAGAACACTGATCTTTTGTTTGTATCTCATGTCGAAACCGTGCCATCTCTCAAAATGCATGCACCGCATCATAGTAATCAATGGCTCATCTATAGCATCTAAACCAACAGCAATGATGCAAATTGTAGACTCATGACATAGCCAATGAAATTATTATAGAATGTTGGCAAGATGAATTATGGTGTAAAAGGAATCAACAACAGAGAGGGATATCTATGATGTCAATGATTGTAGACACCAAAAGATAAGTGCCGCCTACTAAAAGATGTTGTCAAGTAAATGGTTACAAGTGTATGAATCAATTGTTGCTATATTGTAGCCTTGGAAACAAATCACAGGATAGTAGCAGCCCTCAATATAGATCACTGATGGAAATTGTTACCAATGATGGCTGTCAAAACACCTCTTTAAGAGTTGTTGCAAGACAATAGATAGTTCAAATGACAACTATTTGATAGTTGCTGATGGAGGAGTTGGGCGTGACAAAAGAAAGACTTTGCATAACCAATTTTTGCTAAACAAGATGACCTGCAAGTAGGTCATTAGTGAAGAAAGTCTCCAGCAAGTGAATTGTTGGTATAGAAAAGAGAATCCAGTTGTCAAATAACAAAAGTCCCCTCTTTAGATCAACCAGTAGCAAGCAATATGGCTGGAGGATGGACCATTGGCGAAGATAAACTTTTTGTGTCAAACATTGTTCAAAAGAGACTTGAGAAAGTGGATTATTGGAACAAGAAAGAAAAATTCACCTATAAGGTAACAAAAATTCTCCGAATGATTACCATTTGATAAAGATGGCCCAAAAGTAGATCACTGGAAAAATAGCTCCAAATTGTAATAGCTAGAGGTGGAAGATCCAAGAGGTGGAATGTTGATGGAAGGATGGATGAAACCAACTAGTGACTCTCAGAAGATGAGGTGCTGGAAATGGAGTGCAAGCAAGCAAATTGCTAGTGAACACACGGAAAGGAAGTGGATCATTAATAGCAAAAGATGCAATTCTTGTAAATGTTGGTAAAAATAAGCTGTAGAAGCCAATTTCTGATAGAGAGATGCTTCACGTGCCTTGGCACGTGCTTTCATACCATGATATGAGCTCAATGTGCAGATACCATAATATGAAGTCAATCAATCAGGGATCACATCAAGTACAAAATCGACAACAAAGGATGAATCAAATCTCCTACAAAGAATACTGAATGAACATTAATCATTTTCAATAGTGATTCCCATACAAGGAAGAGCTATTGATTTAAGATTTAAGGAAATATTAAAATAATAAAAGTATCAAAGACATTTTCTAGAATCTTTTACATATTAGGGCTTAATCACCTAGGCACTGATAATGAAGCAGCCCTTGCATTCCTATAATCTTAATGGTGAGTAACTACAAGGTCCCATAAGTGCTTATGAAACAAAAACAATAATTGTGCCTTGAAATCACAAATGAGCCATAAAAATAATGGATGTATCTAGTACAGTAATTATTGAACATTCATAAAAACCTGAGTGCCTTATCATGGCTTAGTGATCATTGACTAAATTAGAAACTTGCTGCCTAGCCTTGGTTGGTCACAACTTGGATCCTGAGGCCTAGGTCCATGAAAGTTATTCTCAACCCGTATCTCTACATACTTGCCAAAAAAGGGTTCATTAGGTCATAACTGGCGGTACACATCACCGCCCAACTTGGGCTAGATGTCTAGCGTTTGTTACCAATTGATGCCGTATCTAACAGTCAATTGAAGCTTTGGTAACGAGCTCTTCTATATATATTTGATCCTTGACTTGACCCTATGTGACTCACATACCTAAGCTACAAGTATGGTAAGGTAGGGCCATGGTGATCTACTCAAGGTGTGAATAACTTGTGGGCCCTCCTTGTAGGATTTAAGTGGTCAAAAGTCTAGGGAGGTGGTGTAAGTCAAAGGAGGTGGAAGTAGGCTCCTAGAAGTTTCCTAATGGGGGTTGGAAGTAGGCAGCGGGAGTATCAATACCTGCCTATGCTAGATAGTAAGTGCTACAAGAGCACCTTTAAGTAGTGCTATAGCTTGAAGTGCTAGGAGCCCGAAGTGCCTTGAGACAATCCAGCTTACTAGTAGATGACTATATAAATTTGTGAAATTGTATATATTCTAATTTGACAAATAGATATATATATAGTAGATGACTCTTGGATTGTGGGATAATTTTTCTAAGTGGTGATCTTTGAACATGTACAGAATGGCTGCTACTTTAATTGTTTGGCGGTTGATAAGCTCTTTGTTTCATAGAGTCCTGTCTTCTTTGTTCAGGACGAGGTTAAGATTATTTTTTACAAATAGGTCCTTCTGATAAATAAAGGTCTGGTAACAAAGCAAGAGAATATTATTGCTTTTACGATCACATGAGTAGGCGTGACAGCTTAGTTTCAGCACCTTTTCTGCCATAACATATTATAAAGTGATGGTTAAGAAATTGTTTGGCTTTGACAGGTAACGATTGGTACAGCTGGTAAAGCTACTGACTTGATCACTCAACATGTCATGATGCTTAAGGAGACAGAGAAACTAGACAGGTCTATATGCTATCACTGCAGCACAGTTGAATATCAAACAGCAGATCAATATGAATTTGTCATTTTTGAAAACTGTTTTCAGTTCATTGACCGCAAGAAGAGTAGAATTATTAGTTATTTCTATGGTGTTTCTATTGATTATGGATTGTTTCAAGTACTTGACCATCTCAGCTTCATGGAAATACTGCATGGTTTTTGGAAAAGTCTGTAGCTTGATATTTTATTTCCATTGGGTATTATGCACAGGCTGCAACGTGTCTTGAATGATATGGGTGAAAAGACTGCAATTATTTTTGTCAATACGAAGAAATCCGCAGATGCCTTGTCTAGACAACTTGACAAGCTGGGGTACAGAGTGACTACTCTGCATGGTGGAAAGACGCAAGAACAACGTGAGGTTAGAAGTTGGCTCTTTCAATATCATGGAAAAAGAGATGTTTTACAGAGTATGAGATGTAGGTCTCGTCAGATGTGAGTAAATTTTCCATGCTACTTGAGCTAATGACGTTGACTAGAATTGTTCCGGGATTCAGGATATAGCAATCTCATAATGGTAGTGCTAGATGAACCTGTGTTGGCTGATTATGAGAGAAGCACATCAAAGAAACAAAACGTTCCATTGTAATTACCATACTTTTTGGTTTTTGATTTCTCAAATAGCAAAAGCTATTGGAGACATCAACATTGTGATCACATAACATTCATCTTCTGTCTCTATTTCTTTAGGGTTGTGAGTTGCAATGTTGTTGAACGTTATCATAACTCTTATTCTTGAGAATCTCTTGAGCTGTTCAATCTTTAGCTTGCTTATTGGGATTGATATTGCAGTGGAATCCAAATTTGAAGTATTAATTGAAATTTGCAAAGAATTTGTCTAAGTAGAATGTTTTCCATTAAGCTGCTTTTGATGTTAAGAATAGAAAACGCTATATGCTTCACTCTTCAAGGGCCATAGGGCCATTTATCCTTAAGTCTTGAAAGCAAAAGCCGCGAGTCTGTTGATTGTAGTTCTGTGGATGTGCATGGTTTCACGATATATATGGTTCTTCATTTCTGTGGATGTAGTGGCAAAATCTATTGGAGACATCAACATTGCAATCTCATAACATGCATCTTCTGTCTCCATTCCTTCAGGGATGTAGTGTTAAAAAATCTATTGAGAATGATTCTCATCCTAATGACTTGGACTCTTGTACTACAAAGATATGCGTTATCCAACAGTTGGCAAACCCCATTGATGTATAGTGTCAATAAAAAAACCAAGGCTGAGCTTTTGGAAGTTTGTGGCTGCTCTGATGATGTATGTATGTAGCACAAGAAAGAATATCGACTGCTTGTGTATCACCATTTTTTGTGTTATCACCATAGCAATATGTATAGAACCAGTATCCAATCCCAAAGTGTCATGACGTAATGGCTTCATAAGAGTTAGAACTTAGTGAGTAAATGATCTCTTCATTCTGAAACTGGAGGAACCTATATGCATTGTAAGAACATAGCTCAGTTCCTTATCAAGAAAGTGGGAAGTTGCTGCTTTCCCTACTTTTTAAAAACTAGCAGCTTGATGTCAGACATGCATTGCCAACGCTCAGAATCTTCTCTTCATTTAATTTCCTTTTGCAAAATCAAGATACCGATTCAGCTTTCTTCCATGATTTTCTGCTTCATTGCCATCATTTGATTCTGAAGATATTGGTACCCAAATTGAGATTGCAGAAGTCTTCTGCATATATTGTAGAAACAAAATAAGCATTGTAGCACTCCAATTATCTGTATTTTACTCTTTTGGTAGTGGCATGAAATTTTATTTTGAGTACATTTGTGGATGTTGAAATATATGTAGTAGCTCCCTTGGATTGAAAGTTATAATGCTAAAAAGAATAGTTCGTTTGCTAACATATTTAAATTTTAATCTATCTTTATCAAGTTAAAATATGTCTACTTTGTATCTCAGATGTACATACCATGAAGTTGGAAATGTGTTTACTATAGGAAAAAAAAAAAATTGATGCCATTCTTAAACCATAATTGCACAATTTTATAAACTACATTCATGGCCTGTCTATGCTTAAGTTGCTTGATGCTACTTGATTATGCTATCTCCTTTTGTTGAAAAGCATTATTTATTTTGCAGATAAGCTTAGAAGGATTTCGGAATAAGCGGTACAATTGTCTTGTGGCCACTGATGTTGCAGGTCGTGGTATTGATATTCCTGTACGTTTTCTAACTTAGTTCTTTGTTTGGAAAACTCAAAATGAGCTACGTTATCTTGTGCAGGATTTTTGTCTTCTTTGCTATAGGGCATTTGCAAGGATTCAATATAATTGTTGTCTTCCTATTTTTGTGCTGCTGAAACAATATCTGAAGAGGAATCAATACCTACATCGTAAGATGGCGACGAATTCACTGTGCTAGTGTGCAACTCCAGGTCCTACATGCAAACATTTCAATAACTCCTCTGGACAACACAAAGCTTCACTAGCAGACTCACTATCCAGCCATTTACTCCCCCAAGAGCTTCCTTCGAGCCTGAACTCTCAATCACGTACTCAGCACTCTCCTCCTTTGACTTGTCCTTCTTGAAATGTACATGATCCCTACTTCACCTATCGCTGTTCTCTCTAGACCTCCAGAGTTTTCTCTAATCACAACACCTTGGATCTGCTGCTTCTTGTCTCTGGCCTTCATTTAGAGCATGCTCCTTATCCTGCCATCCATGCTGTCAACACCTGTGTCCCATACTTTGCATGACTAATCGGCTCCTAGCTTGGCTGCCAAAACATTTGCCTTCAAGTTCATACTTTCTCTCAGAGAGCATTCTCGACAGTGAATATTCTCTCATGGCTTATTATGAGTTTATCATCAAGAGCTCACCCAACATAACAGTACCCATTAAAGTAGGTAAACTTAGGTCTTATCCTTCCTAGCATAAGCCCTGGCTCAAAGACATAACAGTGGCCTTCAAGTCCATGCTCTCCTTCAAAGAGCAATTTTAAGAGTGAACTCTTTGTCATGGTTGAGCCTGTCTCTACAACTATGAGTGTACCAGACTAAGGGAACTCAAGCCAATGAGAGACTTGTATTGTGAAAGGATCTTGTTTCAGTACTATTTCAAGATATATTGAGATACTTGTTTGATCCTATCAGGATGTTGCACATGTAATCAACTATGATATGCCCAATAACATCGAAATGTATACTCACCGGATAGGTACGTCGATGATTCCATTTGAAAGCCAAGTTTCATTTAGTTTTTGCTATGTACCTTGCAACTCAACTGTATAGCACGTTCCTCTAAGAGCAACGGTCATCAGGGTTCCTTGAAGACTGAAGAAAAGCTGGTCAAATATGCATATACAATCTTATTTTTAGTCAGTTGTGGCAATTTCAACCCCTTGTTCATATAAAGATAATGTCTTCAAATGCAGGTCGTACTGGTCGTGCTGGAAAGACTGGTGTAGCTACAACATTTTTGACTCTTCATGACACTGAAGTGTTTTTTGATCTGAAACAGGTTCTCTCTCTCTCTCTCTCTCTCTCTCTCTCTCACACACACACACACACACACACACACACACACACAAACACACACACACACACACACCACGCTATATCAGTGGTAACGACACATTTGATATGCATATACATACACAGATACAAAATTCACTTTTTTTGGTTTTCAATGCAGATGTTGATACAAAACAACAGTCCAGTGCCACCTGAGCTGGCAAGGCACGAGGCTTCCAAGTTTAAGCCAGGTATCAGGGACTCAATCCTATTAAATGTGTTCACTCATGGAGTCTTAGCTTAACAAGCTTTTGGCTCTATTGAATCAAAAGCAGAAAAATATTCGCTGGTATGTCCTACTCAGTTTAATTGACATGCATGCTTCTTTTTTTCTTCTGTCAGGCACAATTCCTGATCGCCCTCCACGCAGAAATGAAACCCTTTATGCTCATTGAAATGGTGGAAGATTTTTTGGAGTTGAAAGGCCAGAAATGAGGCTTTTCCTCATACCATGTACTCATGCTGTCAAAGCTTATATGTGATGACAATTCATGTAGGGCCCATTGCAATTCATAGTGGATTTTATTTTAATGGAACTCAAAGGTTTCATGCTGCTGAATGCAACTTCCAGATTGAAATGTGCTAGTAGATCAAACTTTGCTGTTAATTACATAAAAGTTATGTATCTATGGTCAGATATTCCTTGACATCACATCATGAAACCATAAATGTAGGAGGAAGGTGATGTCAGTACGTTAGAGTAACTCGTTGCTCAGAATCAACCGAGGTTCTTTTGGCTGCTCAGGTATGTAATTACTCCATACAATAAAGTAAGAGACTAAAACTCACAATGATTTTTGGACCTTTCCTAATGCTGAGCTGCCAGTATTGATTACCCAAAAAGTTTGGTGCCTATGTAAATCTTGTTACCATTCTTTGGTTATCCTTCCAAATAATAAATTTTTCCATTATACATCTCTTATACCTTGGTAAGTTTTCTCCATAACATTAAAAACTAGGTATCACATGAGTTCCTTTTTTAAGGGGAATATACACTTACTCAAATGAATGAGTTCTACTTCGATGATCCTAGGACATTGTACCTAAGCTTCTTCCTATGGCAAAGGTACGAGGGAGCACATTTGCAAACGCTGCTCTTTCTAACCCTAAACTTTTCCAAAATATCAATGTTAGAAATGGAAATAGAAAGACTGTTGTAGTATAAGACAAGAAATGAGATTGCACAGTTAGTTTTCCACCATCTAAAGTAGGATCCTTCTCATCAACATCAAGAATGTTAGAACCATCTACTTTACCATCAATCATGTTTGAAGACACCTTTGGAATGTTTCCCTCATAAAAAATGACATCTCTACCAACAATCACTTTGTTAGTATAAGGAATGTAAACCTTGTAGGCTTTACTCACCTCACTATATCCAACAAAAATACCTCTTCTTGAAGATGGATCTTCCTTGGTCCTATCATCAAGAGTAATGTTGACATAGCATGTGCATCCAAAGGTTCTTAGAAAGTTGACACTCGGCCTCCTCTTGAATAGCATCTCAAAAGGTGTCCTTCCATCCAAAATAGCACTCGGCCACCTATTGCACAAGAAATTGGCACACAACAAAGCTTGATCCCAAAATGGTTTGTCAAGATTAGCACTTAACCTCATAGCTTTAGCACTTTCACATAAAGTTCTATTCTTCCTTTCAGCCACTCCATTTTGTTGTGGTGTCTTTGATGTTGTATACTCCCTCTTGATCCCATGCTCATCACAAAAGGCCTTGAACTTGCTAGATATGTACTCACCACCATTGTCACCTCTCAAGCACTTGATCTTTGTGAAAAATTGGTTCTCCCTTGCATTCTTGAACTTGACAAAGACATCATACACTTCATCCTTGCTCTTTAGTAGATAGATCCAACAAAATCTACTAAAATCATCAATGAATGTTACATACATCTTAGCTCCACTATTGTTAATTGTGGTAAATCCATGAATATCCGAATGTACAAGTTGAAAAAGCTTTGTAGATCTAGAAATAGATCTACTATAAGGTAGTCTATGTGACTTAGACAAAGCACAAGACTCACAAACATGCTTGTCATTACTTAAGGAACTTGGAAGACCAATCACAACCTTCTTCCTTGCCATTACTTCCAATGACTTGAAGTTGAGGTGTCTCATCCTTTTGTGCCAAACCTCTTGAATAAAAATTTGCTCCCTTGCTACACATCCAACTCGGTTAGCAATAACACAAGCATCAAGTTTGAACAACTTCCCTTGCCTTTTACCTATTTCAATCAAGACATCATTCCTTTTGATCAAACAAGCATCTCCATCAAACTCCACCTTGAGGCCCTTACTTAGCATTTGACTCACACCAAGCGAATTCTTGGTAATAGATGGAATAAACAAGACATCCTCCAAATGAACATTCCTATTTGTAAAGAGAGAAATAGGAATTGTGCCAATCCCTTTGATTGCACACTCACCATCATTGGCCGTGTAGATCACCCTCTTGTCATTTTCATATGCCAACAAAGAAGTGAAATACTCTTTGTGAAAGGTCATGTGTGAACTTGCTCCACTATCAACCCACCAAGGATCTAGATCTCCATCATTAGCAAGCATACATGAAGACATCACAAAAGCATCATCATTTGCATCTTGCACATCCAAACCATCCTCATCAAGAGTAAGATTACCTTGCTTGTCTCATTGATCTCTCTTCTTCTTGTAGCACTCACTTGCAAAGTGTCCTTTGATGCCACAATAGAAGCACTTGAGCTTTGATCTATCCTTCTTTTTGCCACTTGAAGAAGCATCCACTTGATCTTGCCCTTTAGACCACTTGCTTTTGGTTTTGCCCTTGAATTTGCCCTTTGTGAACATAGCATCCTCTTGAAGTGTCGATGTAGATCCACCTCTTGCTTGAAGCCTATATTCCTCATTGATCAAGATCTCTTGAAGATCCATCAAACTTGGCAAAGTCTTTTGAATAGCAATACTTTGAACAATGTTAGCATGAGCATCCAACAAGCCATTAAGAATCACTTGAATAAGCTCTCATTCCTTAATGCTTTCATCTATGCAAGCTAACTCATCATTCAATGCTTTCATTCTCAAAACAAAAGTACTCGGACTTTCTTCATTCTTTTGCAAACAAGAAAAAATTTGCCTTCTTAGAATCAACACTCTAGAAGTAGACTTGGATTCATAAAGTCTCTTCAATGAATTCCAAGCTTCTAAAGATGATGTGCACTTACCAACTTCCTTGAGAAGTTCATTGGTAACATTCATCTTTATCATGTGTAGAGCCTTCTTGGCCCTCTTGTCATACCTCAATTGATGGTCTCTCTTCCAAACCTACAACAATATCCAAAACATCATTCATCTCAAGAAGTGACTGCATCCTCACTTTCCATAATGAATAGTTACTTGAGGTAAGCTTATCATTGGCTTCCAACATGACTCCAATTGAGGTTGCCATGTAGCAATGACCTGATCTTCTCTTTCAACCTGTTTCAATGCACAAAGCACTCCTTTGAACAACAACAAATGCTTTCAAAAGAAATCACCAAGATTTGAAACTATCTCACAAATTCTCTTCTAGCACTTATCCAAGCAAATCAACACATAGAATCATGGAATCTTGATCAACCTATGATCTATCCTCAATCTAATGACTTTTGCCACTTCCTAAAATTGAAACACACTCAAATGAAGTCCAACAACCTCACTATCTAGAGATCCAATCAAAATTAGGGTTTTGACAAAATCACAAAAAATTGACTATTCCAAATCTACATGCAAATGTTGAAAATTTGATATGCAATCTATAAGCCACCACTTAGGCTGAACCAATGATCCAAAAATCGGCTAAATCCAGCATGTGAATTCAAAAAACAAAATTGAACAAGTATATTGACCTATTTAGTGTTTTGATCTACAAAAGATCCAATCTACAAAAGTCAAAAAATCCGATTTTGGTGTAGAATCCTCTCTAGCATGCTCTAGACTTGATATCTTCACCAAATCATTGATAGATCTAATTTCCTCCTTCATAATCTGAAACACAAGCTCTGATACCATGTGAAAGATTTCAGATCCTTAAGATCCAATCTACTTGAATGATCTTTGGTTAGAAAGAGAAATACACTACCAATTTCACCAATGTAGAAAAATCAGCATCTACACACAATTTGAGATGCAAACACTAATAGAACTTGATCAAACTTGAATGAAATGATTATGTACTGTTGTTGTCCGTACAAAACCAGCAAGCTACTGTATTTCACACGTGTGGATCCAAAAATAGCAAATATAGATCATTCTACACATAGAATTGCAAGCAATCACCAAGATAGTGCACCAATGGATAGTAGAACCCAAGAGAACCATGTATAAGCATGAAATAAGATAGAGAAGAGAGAAGATGTGTCTTTCCATGAGTTACATTCTTTTATAGCAGGTCCAAACCCTATTTGGCCACTTGGGTTTTCCACCAAAATGCTAATCCTACCAATTTTGGGTCTAGATTCAATGTACCCAACTTATTCAAATTGAATCTACTCAAACTCGCATTCTATCTTTCCCACACTTTTCAAAAAGTGTTTATTCGAATGAAATTTAGACTAATGAATTTTGAAAAGTCAACCTCTAAGTCTAAAACAAGTTTTGGCCTCAATATGCCAAATATGAAAATATTGCAAAATGTGATGAAACTAGTTGAATCTTTCACAAAGAAGAACATCTTGAAATATTTTGAGATAACAGACCTAGGAAAATCCAAATGCTACCTAGGCTTGCAAATCAACCACGACTATGAGAAAGGAAAGCTATACCTTCAAATATGGTCTGAAAACCAACGAAGAGGAGGAAGACATGCAACATACGTCTTACAGAAGGCTAATTGGATCACTGATGTATCTAGCAGATAACACGTGCTCCGACATTGCTTATGTCATGTTTAGGATGAGCCAATTCAACTTAAACCCAAGTCCTATGCATTGGAAGATTGTGAAGCGAATCCTACAATACCTACAAAAAACGAAAGATCTCAGACTGTGTTACTTCCGTGATGCCGGATTTCAATTGCACTCATACAACGATGCAAGTTGGGCATCACTCAAGGACGATTGTAAAAGTGTCTCAGGAACATTGCAGCAAAGGCAGCCATTCTCTAGGTCAGCAAGAAGCAGACCATCATTGCTTAGTCAGTCTGCAAAGCAAAATATGTCGCAGCTTTCTGTCAACCCATAGTTTGTGTGGTGTCGTGTGAGGAACACCGGACTTGCCGATCCTATTCTGGATGTAGTTGGCTGTAGCTACTGCTTTAGCCCATAGCATTCTTGGTGCCTTTGAATAGGCCATCATACACTAGGGTCCTATTTTTCCTTTCGACTACACCATTGTATTGTGGTATATATGATGTGGTCCTTCTATGAAGGATTTCACGACTGTTGCAGAAATCAGCAAAGTAATTTGAGATATATTCTCCGCTACAAATAGTTCTGATCTGTTTGACCTTTTTTCCTGTCCATTTTTTTGTCCAGTTCACGTATTTTATGAACTTGTCGAGTGCTTTTGACTTGTTATGTATGAAGAAGACTATTGCAAACTTGCTATAGTCCTCGATGAAGGTGATATAGTATTTCAAGCCTTCTACGGAGATCACGTCGAAGGGGCCGCAGATGTTCGAGTGTATTAACTTCAGAAGCTTTGTTGTTTTGAAGGAGTCCTTGGTGAAGGGAGTTCGAGACATCTTTCTCTTCATGCACGCATCACAAAATGTCGAGTTGGTTGCATTGCTAATGCTTACTCCTGTGATCGCTCCATGATGGCTTGCTTGATACAAAGCCATTAGGTTCATGTGGCATAATCTTCTATGCCATAGAACATCTGTAGATTCATGAGCTTGGTGTGCTTGATCTATCAGTAGGCGCACCTTCAGATGATACAAGTTTCATTTTTGTCTTTCTTGTGTAACAAGTGTATTGGTGCTAGCGTCAACAACATTGCACATTTTCTATGTATCTAGATGGATCTGTATTTCAAAAGTCAACCATGATTCGTGTGGATGTAACAAAGTGAGAGGTTGCTCCTAAGTCAAGAATGACCTCTTGTGTGCCAGATGTTGAGGTTGCACACATATTTACACATAGGTAGGCTGTCGCATTACTATTGTTCATTCTTTGTTCATCCATCTTTCAGCTTTCGAGTTCTTCCATGTCAGACGAATTGTTGTGGTTTTCTCGTTTGCCTTGAGGCTGCTTGTTCCTCAGATTCTGGTAGTAGTCCATAGTTGCATGACCTTTCTTAAGGCAATGAATACACTCGATCTTCGGGTTCAACCAACATGTCTCGACTGTGTGGCCTTCGAACTTACATCTCACGCATATATTTTTTTCGTCTTCTTGCTGTCTTGGCTTGTCTTTGTTCTTCCATTTGCCTTTGGTGCCTCCCTTCGTCTGTTGATCTCAATCCTGCTTTTGGTCTGACTCCCTCTTAGGCTTGAATAAATTCTTAGATTTCTTCTTATTGCTATAGAGAGCCTGATCGAAAGTGTCCTTGTATCAAGGTTTTCATGGGCTTCAACTTCTTCTCAAATCTCGATTACCGCTTTTTCCAAAGTCATTTGTAGATCTTTGGCTAGCAATGTTCAGGTAGTCTAGAAGGATCTTGGTAAAGCCCATAGCAAGTAAATGAGTTGCTTCTCTATTGAGACTGCATTGTCTTCTCTAACATTGTGTAACGAAAGGAACAGATCTTTTATCTTTCTAATAAAGGATGTGAGGTCTTTGCCATCCCATCGTAGGTTCGTCAACTGGTATTCGAGAAGCATTATCTGGCTTCATGACTTTGTCTAGAACCTGGTAAGCAATGCATCCCACATGTCTCTTGCGTTAGAGAGTGTCGTGAGGTCAAGCGTTAGGCTGCCTTCGATGGATGAAGATAAGATGGCTACTGCCTTGTCATTCCTTTCTCTCCATTCTCATAGCTCTTTGCCTGTAGTTGTAGGCATCTCTTCGGTGCCGTCCACCCAGGGCCATAAGCTTTCTCCCTTCCAGATGAGAGAGGTCTTTACCTTCGATGCTAGGAAGTTAGACCCGGATGAGTCGAGAATGGTGTAGATCTTTGAATGTATGTTGCTTATAGATGCCATCATTGTGAATTACGTTATTTAGCTTGTTTCTGGCTCCTTGTTCTGAATGTGTGATCTCCTAGATCTGATAGCTTTGGCTGAGCTCCAAATTAGTTCTGAGGCTCTGATATCACTATTGAGTGAATGGATACACGAAACATAATCAAAGGAGATTCTCGTTCATGTTCGCACTCTTTGAACCTCTGTTGCTCTAGCACAATTGATATGCATCTCAACACGAAACAATCAGGTTTGCCGTACCCAGGTAGAGTTCGATTCTAACTTGTGACTACTACTTACTAGATCAGATCTACAATCGTCCAGAGTGTAGACATACACTACTGAGCTACGTTTTAAATTTGTTTAAGCATTCAACAAGAATGAGCCAGTGTGTAGAATAAAGTTAAACAGTTGAACATGTGCAGACAACAATCAGACATCAAAACATTCGATATCATTCAAGACAAAGGTAAGCATGTGCATAATAGCTATTGTATTATCAGTGATATTTTCTAGAGCATTGTGTGACAAACCCACCCGATGCATCGGTGTAAGAGATACTATGTCTCTCACAAACTATATCAGACGGTCTCGCTTACTAGAAGACTCTTGGACATTGGCTGACAGTTCTATGCCTAGGTTACATTGGTGCTCAACCAATTTAATGTTCAAACAATTCTCTCGTGTTTGATCTGTTTATATGGATCGAGAGAAAAAGGTTTAAGTTAATCAGTGATTACAAGAATGGCTGGTTAAGCACGTTCTAACGGCATTCAGTATGCCATCACCATTGTCTATGGAGGTGGTACTCCTCTTGGTACTTGGCTTGATATCCTTTGTACTTGGAGCGTGAAGATACGTCGTCTTTCAGTCTTCGGAAGTTTTGAGCTTCGTGGTTTTGTGTATTTCTTCGGCCTTCGGCTTTCCTTCGAGGTCCTTCGGCCTTCGAACTTTGGATCTTCATCTTCGAGTCTTCGTTTGTTTGACCTTCGTGTCTTGTGTTGGTGAAACTATTATGTAGCGGTTATGGTCAGGGGCGATTACTGCTTGTGGGCAGTTCCTTTGTATTTTTGCATATACAAAGACCTGTTGGTCCCTTCCGTGCATTTCTGTAGACATGAACTCAAAAGCTATCAAAGCTTTATGGCTAGAAACATTAAGTTTCTACAAACAAAGTTTGGTTCCAAAAGGATTTAGGAAGATTTGCACCGAGCCTCATGTCTTTGGCACCATAAGCATAAAAATACAGTAAGGTACTGTCTCTTTCCGTACAACAGCAGTAGCCTATTGTCCTTCACATGTGTGGAAGCAAGATCAATCCTTAAATTGACATTGTAAGGGAAGCTCCCTAAGATCCTGCTTACAAGATTAAACACAATGGAAAATACACTATGGAACAACCACCCAACCAAGTAGAAGCAACCAATCAACTCTAGAAGCTTCACAATGAATCAATGATCACAATGAGGAGTAGGGCAAGTTGGCCTCAATGTATAGAGCCAAAAACAACCTGGGCACATAGCCATGCATAGCCCTAAGTTCCCTATACATAGATTCACCTAGAATAGAGTCCTAAGCATGAACCACCTATTCATAAACTTGTAAAGTTCAAGACTTTGGTAGAAATTCAACTTAGTACCAAGATTAAGGTATTAAGGAGTGATAATGGAGGTGAATATATCTCCAATAAGTTTATTGACTTTTGTAGTTCTAATGAGTTGTCATGTCCATCATGTCCATACACCCCTCAACAAAATGGAGTGAGTGAGAGAAGAAATAGATCTCTTTGTGAGTGTGCTAAGGCCTTAAGGCTAGATGCTTCTCTATTCAAACCATTTTGTGGTGAAGCAATAACTTGGGCTAATTACTTGTGCAATAGATTGACAAACCAAGTCATTGGGAGAATCACACCATTTGAAGCTCTATTTGGAGAGAAGCCCAATCTCAAGGATCTCAAAGTTTTTGGATCCACTTACTATGTAAACCAATCCTTAAATAAGAGGAAGAAGGATGATGCAACATCCATCAAAGGCATCTTTGTGGGATATGGTGAGAATAGCAAAGAATATAGAGTCTTCAATCCCATCACTAGCAAGGTAATAGTGAGTACATATGTTATTTTTTATGAAGGACATGCTTGTGATTTGGATGATAATGCTACTAATTATCTTGATGCCAAGGACTATGCTAGGATGGAGGAAGAGCTTCCAAGTGAAGAAGAACTTGAGGATCCACCTCAAGATGCAAGAACTTCAAGAACTCCAAGAAGATCTACAAGGGCAAGGACCGAGCCATTGAGGCTTACTTATGATGGTCAAGGTGATCAAAGGGAAGGCTCATCATCTTTCACATCTTACATCTTTCTTACTTCAATGTTAGATGAGCCAACATCCTATGAAGATGCTTGTAAATCTAAAAGTTGGATGGATGCTATGCAAGTAGAGTATGATGCTCTCATTGAGAATCATACTTGGGATCTTGTGGATCTTCCTCAAGGGAAGAAACCTCTTGATTGCAAGTGGGTATTTAGATTGAAGTATAATAAAGATGGATCAATAAGTAAGCATAAAGTTAGGCTTGTAGCCAAAGGTCTTTTACAAACCAAAGGGATTAATTATGATGAGACTTTTGCTCTTGTGACTAAGCTTGTTACTATTAGGTCGATCATTAGTCTTGCTACAACCTTCAATTGGGAGCTATTTCAGCTTGATTTCACAAGTGCATTCCTCAATGGTTATTTGGAGGAAGAGATCTACATGAGATAACCCGAGGGCTTCATCAAGACAAAGCATGAAGGAAAGGTGTGTTTTTTGAAGAAGAGCTTTTATGGGCTCAAGCCTAGCACCTAGAGCATGGTACTCTAGGCTAAACTCTTTTCTCATTTCCATCAATTTTGTAATGAGTGCCTATGATCCATCATTGTACATAACATTTCATGATGGCATGATCATTATTCTTGTTTTGTATGTAGATGACATTATCTTGAGTGGTAATGATCTAGATGGAATTAGAGGTATAAAAACTGCTTTAGCAAAAGAGTTTAAGATAGTAGATCTTGGCCTATTGAGCTTCATTCTTGGAATAGAGGTTATTAGAGGATGTGATTTTAGCTTTATTTGTCAATCTAAATATGCTACATCCATCCTAGATAGATTTGGAATGAGGAATTGTAAAGGCATTGAGACACCAATGGAGCAACATGTAAAAACATCCTTTGAGGACATCCAAGTGATGTCGACGATCTTAATAGCGTTGGTGCTAGAGGTATCTCAGTTTGCATCTACCGCAAGCATTAGAGAAAATATGGGCCCAAAGAGGGCCCTATAAGAAATGCCATGTAGGAGAGAGAAAAATAACTATAAAGTAATTATAATATCGTTTTCTAACTTCTTTACGCACTACTTTTCATGTAAATGAATGCACCTTAGTTTAGTCACATCAAACTTCACTGGTGCTTAACCATAGTTAAAATATAATTTTTCAAAATGCTAAAATATTCCCTCCCAATAGTTGAGAACACTCAAAAATTTGAATTAAGAGTGACATTTCTGAAAAAAGCCTACGCCATCTCTATCTCCAGGGTCAAAAACAAGTGTTTAGCGCCATCTCTATCTCCAGCAGAGTCATTAGCACCATCTCCAGCTTTGTTATTGTCATTGTGTTGTTTGTTACTATACTACTGTAGTGATGACAAAGCTTTATCATCTTCATGTGGATCTGTCACTAGAACATGCTCCGCTCAGGACAATAAATTCAAAGCAACCCAAATTGTCAACTTCTGATATGGTCCGATACAGGGAGGAAAAGCTAAAGCATATAGATTTATGGTCATCAGGAACATTGTATCCTATTGATCATCCAGATTTTCATTCGGTGAGTCAGTTAATAATCTATATGTGTCATGGTAAAAATGGCCTTTTGGATTACTGTGATAATTTGATGCTCTATGGGAATGCACATTCAATGCAAAGAATACATTATTTGGAAGAGGAATCAAGGAAAATACCAAAGGAGTGCGAAGAAAAATCTGCAAAGATGAAAACTTGTTTGGATGAAAATGACATGTTCAAGGAGGAGATCCAAAGATTGAAATCTTCTTTGCATCATTATACAACTAGTAATGATGAGATAAAAATTGCATTTCAATCCATGCATATCTCATATTTGTCTCTTGTTAAAGATATGAATGTGCTCAACAAAAAGGTTCAAAGCAACAAGATGAAAAGACTGGTAAACATGGATATATGTGATCTATCATCCAGAGGAGGTCATAGAAAAAGACGAATCCGTGCTTTCAAGTAAGTTGTAGCTTATTTGGTATTGAATATTGCTCGAACTTTTTGATTCATTCATAATCACTATTATTCATTTTAACTTTTTGTTGATTTGCTTATTATATACTACTGTGAATACTATGAGTGTCCTAATTTCTATTGACATTTTCATGAACATTATGTTTGCAATGCAGATCAACATTGGTTGTTGAAGATCATTTGGTCGATGAGATTTCAATTGAAAACTCACTAGACTCTATCTTGACTTCTAAATCTATGAAATCAATGTTAGAAAATTAACAACATGAAAAAGATTAAGGCTTCAGTTGCTGATAGCATTATGGGTGAAGTTGGAAAAATATTAGACACTACATTGCTTCAGGGGACATGTGACTTTTCTAGCATCAGTAGGAAAGCATATGCAACAATGTTTAAGATAATAAATGAGGCATTTGCACAAGTAAATATTGAAAAGTTTTCAGTCCCACGACCATTTCATCTTTTAAAAAAACTAGACATGTTAAACCAAGGTATGCAGACAATAGTTGGTAATCCATCTCATATCAATGAAGTGTATAGAAAGTCTAGCTTATAACAATTCCAACAATTTATTTATTGACATTAATCAGTTATTAACATTCATCATAAATTTTTACAGTATTACAAATCAGAATGTCAATAACAAGTTGATAGTTGTTCTCAAGTTAGATGAGTCCAAAATTATAAAAGGACAAAAAATGGAAAGAGTCAGTCTCACGATCATGAATGGAGCACTTTCAAATTCAGAAGACTCAGAAGACCTCGATTTCAGTGTTCAATCCGAAAATGATGTTTGGTGGTTGGCAGCATTTCAGGTATAGTAGTTTTCCTTCACATAATAAATAGGGATAATCATTTGAATATGGATTTCATATGGAAAATCTTCTCTGTGTTAATATTATGAGGCTAATCAAGTTTTTGTATTATCTTATAGGTGCTGAAAGAAGACCATGACATGCTCTCATGGATATTTAATAGAACATCATATCCTGCCACCATAAAAAATCACATGGAGGGAGTTCCACTCAATATTCCTGGAGTTGGCACTTTCAACATTGAATGACATTTAGTAGGAGATCTGAAGACGTTAAAATGTATGTTCAATGTATTTCATGGCGCTAACTCTAAACACCCTTGTTTGTACGACATGAAAATATTAAAAGACATGACAAGGAGTACATGAATATCAAGAGATCGAGAAGATCCTAATTGGAAACATGTACTGCCAATTCCTCTACAAAATGTTCATATCTGTACATTGCATGCAGAGATGCGTAGAATAGAAAAAATAATATATGTTCACATCTTGTTTGCATGGAATTCCGAGTCAGAGGCCTCTACAAAGGAAGCTATTTCCATATTAGAGAATGTGTTGTCCAAAGCAGGCTTACATAAAGGCCACGTTAAAATAAAAAAAGATGACAAGCTATAAGGTAAAACAAGAAATATTCCATGTAAGCCGAGCATTGGAGGATCTAAAGCTCAAAGATCTTTATCAAATTATTCTAGCAAACAATCTAAGATTCAATACATGGTTTGGAAAGAAATTATTGCAGGAACTCAAGATTTCAAAAAAGAAGGTTCTATTCGTATACACAAAGTAGAAGTTTGGAAAAAGTTAGACAACATGGTAAAATAAATGAATAGATAAATTTTCAAATATTGATGTACAAATAATACAGAAAACAACCAATGAATTTGTGGATGTAGTTCAAAGTGCATGGGGTGTTGATCATATAACACATTATATGGTAAGATTTTGATTTTACACTATGATAGACAAATATGTGCAATTAAATTAGATACTTTTGATACTGATTTAGATTATGTTTTTATGACATGCAGCACATATAACGACATCATTCAACATTCTTTGCAAGAAATAGTGGAAGTCTTAGCATATGGTCATCGCAAGGAATGGAAAAATCTCATTGGCAAGCAAGAGCGGCATTTCATAAAAGTACACAACATGGCGGGACTAGCACAAAAAACTGCTATATACTGCAATGTTTCCAATGGTTTTACAAAAAAATCCAAATTTGTCATAATACAAAATCGACGGATTATAAAAAAATTTCAAAAAGCATGCAAATTTATGCAAGCCAGTAGGCTATAGACACACAATAAAATTTTGTATATTAAATAAAAATATTTACGAAGTACAATCTAGCAGTATCTAATCTACTTCTGATATTTTCTCCAATGAAAGTTGCAACTTAGAATCATGCAATAATTTTCTTTTTTTGTATGGATCCAATAGCTCATAGTTTTCATGTTTACTCAGATCAACATAAGCAACATACAATGCAAAATGAGATGATCTGAACATGGAATTCACTGGTCCATATCCTAAAATTTTAACCGCAATAGTTTTCTTTACAAAAATTATTTTATGCACCTTATTGAAAAAATTGTCCTCCAAAAAAATAAGACAGTGCCTTGATTGCCATAATCATAGTTTCACCATGTTGATGAAACTTTGAATGGGCAACACTTATCTCATTATTCTTGAAGGACTTCAGATAGTGCCCCAGTGCATGATCTCTTGAAAATTCTCCAATAGAAGATCTCTACCCTCCTCAACGAATTGCAAAATCATCAAGGAAAATTGTTTCCTGAAATGATAAAAAAAAAAGTAAATTCTAGTATATAATCTGACATAACAAATCTATTAGTACTTGATAAGATACAAAAGCTTACGCATTTGGCTTTGTCTTTCCTAATTACTGTCTCTCCATCAATATTATGTCCACATTTTAATGTCAATATTGCTGGTGAATAGATAGTTGGTTGTGGAAATCAAGTTGACTTTGGATTCTATTAAACTCTTCCTCAGAAGGTAGATCATCTTCTTTGTTGCGCATTTCCTCCACAGCCATTTTCAAGCAATCTTTCCCTGAATAAAACTTATCATTATGTACATCGCTAACACCAGGGAGAAGATCATCAGCATTAAAATCAATTATATCCAAAAATTTATCAAGCTCTTTGCTCAAAATGCAAAGAGTCTCAGCTTCAGTGAAGTAAAGAAGATCCGATATATCCAATATTGTCAAAAAGAAAATTATTATCTATATTATAAGTAGGCAAAGTGATCAAAGATTTATTAGAAGGAGAAGGGATAGTGGGTGTGCTAGGGCCTATAAACGTAGCCCTATTTCAAGCAGGATCAAAATCAAAAGAATCATCTAAATTAACACTCGTATCAATAAAAAAAGTATCTATATCTACAATCTTTGACTTTCTGACTTTGTACCACCAGAAGAAGCTTTTTCAGAAGTGGAGGGGACAGCCTCTGAATCGTCAGCATTATTTAACAAAAGAAAAAAAAAAAAGCAGACTAAAAATCAACAAATCTACATTTTTTATTATGAATTGGACACTCATCTACAGACTTGAAATCATTATGTAACTTGGTTAACATTTTGTCAAACTTAGCTTTATAGATATGCTTGTCGAGTGCCACTAGGTCCTGATAATGAATCATGTCCTTATTCTAAGATCTGAATAACCGAGTACTGAGCAGGGACTTGAATCTGAGATATATCTCAGAAAATGCCTTCACACCAGGGCCCTCAGTTATAGAATATAGAATAAAAAGAAAAGGAGAAAAAAGAGATTTGAAATACTCCAACCTATCAGTAATACCAGATTCATGAAAAAAAGAAAACAAACTAGAATCAAAATTAGACATTTTAAACAAAAACAACAGAACTAAAATTCCAAATATCGCTCTCAGGCGCAAACTGCAGGTCAGACAAGCACGTCAAGGCAATGTGTGCTCGAGAGAGATATTACAAGTTGGAGTATCAGATCCAAGTGCAAGAACACAGAGCACAAAAGAAAAGAGATGCAATGCAAGCTTGAATGCGATACCGGACAAGGTAGTATTGGTTCTAGGCGCAAATTAGTCAACGGAGGGTAATGAGAGCAAGCGACGCCCTTGAAATTGATATTCGACCAAGCAATCGTAAATTTGCGTGAAAATTTGAGCCGAAAAAGACCTATTTATAAAAAAAGAATTGCGCGTGTGGTGGAGTGGCGAAGGAACACGGTTAAATTAATGTGTCGTACCTAGAATGATTGATCTGACATCTGTCACATGCAAGAATGACACGCATCGAGAAGGGATTCGTGCACGTGTCCCATCTCACGTGGCCTCATAATTGGGTCATCATTGTCAGTATGGACATCCACGTGGACCAATAATCTGACGACACATGTCTTGGCCGTCTTTTCACACGTGCAAAAATTTTGTATATATAAGTCCTCGGAATTTTCATTTTTTTCGCAAAATTTTGGTTTTCGCTCCCAATATCGCTCTCAAGCGTGCTCTCTCACCGTTAAAGCTTCCACCCTCTCACAGTGCGCTTGAGTTCGATACCGCTGGTAGTGCAATATCGCTTTTGAACGTGCATCTCTTTTCCTAAAGTAATATGCGTAAATCTTGTGCTCGAAATCGATATTCAGTTCTGGTATCGATCTCTAGCGCCCTTTTATCGCAAATTTTTTTGTTTTCAACCACTTTTCTTTTGTCCAAATGTTTTTTTGTTAATTTTCTTCTTCTGAGAATGATGGTCAGGACCAAATCCACTGCATGTGCCATAACCACTGTACAACCATCCCATTCTCGTGTTCCTCCTAGTACTGGCTGTAGGCGTGACAGGAAGCAGGTCTGGCTGAGGGAGATCAGAAAACTCCAGAGATCAACTGAATTGTTGATCCCTAGAGCTCCTTTCGGTCGATTTGTACAGAATGTCACTCTGTCACTTGGGCTGAATGTTTGTTTTGCCGTGACAGCCATGCAGGTCTTACATGGTGCTGCAGAAGTTTTTCTGTCCCAGTTTTTTTTATGATACTTGTCTTTTGACAGTGCATGGTAAGCGTGTCACCATCATGCCAAAGGATTTCGTCATTCACAAAAGGCTTCGGGACAGATATTCTGGTATGCATGTTGATAATGTCAGCACCTCCAAAGACCTGTCTTTGGATAGAACCGACTTGCCTACTATGTCTAGGAGGAAGAGGAAGCAGCATGGCCCCAAGAAGGCTGGATCTCGAAGGCCAGCTGCTTCCCTTCGTCCTAGACGTATCTCGGCCAAGAGACCCCGTATCTTCCTGAGCTCTAAGACAGATGCTGGAGAATCTGACTCAAATCAAGAATCTTCACCCCTTCCTTCTCTTGTTATTCGTCCAGCTCCTCAACAAGTTTCATCACCAAAAGTATTGATTACCCAAGAGGAGCTCGACAGAACAACTGAGAAATCTATAAATATTGTTTCCACTTCTGTTTCTGCTCCTGTACATAATCTTTTTGTGAGAATTCCATATGATCCAGCCCAAGTTATTTTGATTCTGACCATTATAATCAATACGAGGCCTACCTAGCTAATAAAATTGATCTTCTCGGCAACTTTTTTGATTTTTTTTCTTCCAGATACACATACAAGCTTTAGATTAGGTCCCAAATTTTGTGCCGAGCTGAAAGATAAGACCTCAGAAATTTCAGATGTAATAGTAGAAGCCGAAGTTTCTTTTTTGCTGAATAGTATTAGTTTCGATTCCCATGGTATAGTTTTTGTTGTTAGTCCATTTTTCATGGGAGCGGTAAAGGCGAAAGAAGTCAATTTTGAGAAGGCTGTCTATTTTATCGAATGCAGTCCTGTGGCAAATTATATCTAATTTCATATGAAAATAAGTAAGGATTGCTCTTTGATTTTTGTTGCTTTAATCTGGATTGTTGCATGCTTCATTGCTTTAATAAGAAAGGAATTTTTTCATAAATATGGATTTATCGATATTTGTATTTTGGTTGTTGCAGTCGACATTTGCGCCGGATTTTTCTGCTCAACATAGACTTGTATGCTTAGCATAGAAATCTATGCCAAGCATAGTGGCCGATGGTGAGAATAGAAGTGTATGGTCAGCATTGAAGTCTATGCTCAACATAGACTTTTATGTTGGCAAGGAAACATTTAAGAAATTATTTTTAATAAGATTACTTAACATATGCACAAAATTTGTAAAAATTGACAAAAAAATAACTTTGGAATATTTTATTTTTGCTCTAATTTAAATTGAAAATTGATATATATATATATATATATATATATATATATATATATATATATATATACATACCAAACTTGAGCATAGAAGTCTATGCGTAGACTTCTATGCATAATCTTCTCAACATAGACCCTCGAGGCTCGACGTGGACTTCTATGTCAGGCATGAATTTCTATGCTAAACATACACTTTTATACTTCATATAGACGTCTTGGTTGAATATTGAGTCTTTTTTACTCCAAGAATAAGAGCAACAATGCCTAGACATAGTTGTCACGTAGGCCAAATCATAAGAGAAACACCATTTCCAATGTATTCTATTTTTTAAAAATAAATATAAACATAGACTCCAATTTTTTTTTGAAATGGCTCATTTTTCATTACTTATTTTACAATGTATTTTATTTTTTGATTCTTTTAGCATAGACACAATACACATTTTCTTGCCATTCTTAACATCCCCTCCGTCATTTACAAATTAGAAGGGCTGTAAAACTGATGATAAAAAGCCCATCTTCTTTAGGATCTCTGTCATTTTCTCTTTTATTTCTAACTGTTACAACTCTCTTAGATCTCCAATTTCCTTGCAGGTTACTACACACCCCATACCAGTGACGATGCACCTTATCCACCCATTCACAGGGTCACAACTGACCCACCCCATGCACTGGATCTATCGACATACTCATGTCTAGTCGAGCCTCCTACGATAACTGGCGTCCCATACCACCAGCCATCGCCCTTGGCTCTTCCTAGCACACATCTCCTGGCCTGGAGATACATCCTGGCTAATGCACGTGCTCTCCATCCACCAACTCATGGGTAGATTGAGTGAATGGCAAAAGGGAAGCCCCACCACTATGTAGGCATAACATAGTGGGTCCCATCAAGCACGGTCCTGCTAGTGACACGTGACCACCTAGGATGGTGATGCGTGGCACCCAAACATGTCAATCACGCAGACTTGCGTCATGCCCCTTGCGAGGCCATCACTGAAGGATGTATCGTTCTGGTACATAACACTAACACCCTCTCCTCTTCTCACATTTACCTTTGTTGTTTTCAACAAGATCAAGATTCAAGCTGATCCAACAAATCCAATAGATCAATGTAGATAAAAAATCCACCATGTGAAGCCTTACTCTTCAACAAGATCAAGATCTAGGCTGATCTAAACAAATCCTTGCCAAATCAAAATCAAGCAAATCCAACAGATCAATGTAGATCCTCGATCTCATACCACCATCAAGGTATTACCTAACAACCAATCTTGAAGCGGATATTAAAATGCGTTGTGTAGGGTAAGTACGAGTAAGCTCCACTCAAATCATTGTTTCTATTGTTGCCTAGGTTTATTCTAAGACGGTCTCCCTACTAGAAGATGCTTCTAAAAATAAAATTGGATAACATCACTATTGTTGTTCCACATCTAGAAAGAATAAACAAACCTAGTTAACTCCACAAGGGATGGAAGATGAATTGATTATCCTATAAGTAAGGTATTACACAATCCAAAGGAGAAGGCTGTGGGGCTCGAGCACCTGCCACAAGGTATTCAATCACCAATGGAAACACAAGTAAGCATAGAAGGATGACACAAAAGTGTTTTTATCAATTCAATGGCTTGTACAAGTGTTGCTGAAGGCACTCATCCACTTCCATATATAGCAAGAGTGGTGGGCCTACGCTCTAACATGCTTATGGGACTAAGTCTAAGCTTAATGCAAATTAATTTGTAAAGTGCCTTCTCTAAAAAAATGAAGTGCACTTACGATAAACTTACAATTAAGCTTAACTTGAACTTAGGAATTAACTTAACTTAGGAATTAATCTTAAACTTAGAGTTTCTAAGTTGAACCATTACAAATGATTGTTTGAATAGTAAAAGGTCTAGGTATAAGGTTTTCCTAACCTTTATTTACTTGTGGGCTTACAAAACACATGCCACCTTTATTTGAATTTACTTGTGGACTTACAAAACACATGCATTGTTGCGGTGTAGCTTGACCTGTTGTGGTTGGGACTATTGATGGAGAGGTCAGTTGGTAAGAATTTTCACTAGTTGAGCGAAGTACTAATGTGTGGTCAAAAGTGCCCGAGTCATCTCTCCGAAATCTATCACCTCCTAAATCCTTAGCCTCTGCCTCTTGCTCATCTTGTTGTCGTAGATCTGCATCTTTTCTACCTTTCCTACGATGCATGAGTCTTGTAGGTGATTCGCCCTCCGTCAGTAATCGCTTGAAAGTCTATGCTCATTGAGTGGCTTGGTGCGGTACATCTGGATGTCGATGATTCACTGTGCACATTGGGCCCCCAACTGGTGAGTTAGGACCATCGTCAGAATGTGCCCCACCTTGGTCACTGCCTTCTTGGTTGTCAAAGCTCTATGTAGCTTCTTTGTCAACTTATCGATCCAGTTGTAGTGTTGGATCTCCTGCTGCCCCATTGCGAATGATAAAGCAAATAAATCATTGGGGGGGAATTCGGTCCATCCTGGATTGTTGGACTTCAATCAGCATGTGCACTAGTTCTGCCGCTTCTCGTAGCTCTCTATCCTTGATATAGCAGATAGCATAGCCATCATTAGTATAAATGGTTGTCATACCATCCTCTTCAAGGAAGGGCTTCAGGTAGTTGTGGTCGTATGCCATGCCACTCCATAATTGGTTTCGCCTTCGTTAGGGAATCCCAATGCCTGTATTACTAAAATATCTAGTGGGACGATAACTGTACTCTGGCTTGATGGAATTTGGAAAGACTTGTTCTCAGCATCAAAAGTGGGATATATCGCTCACATGACACATTCCCACTGCTGTCCAGTATATGCAAGAAGGTGATTGTTTAACTTGCCCCTAAAATTAGTAGGGTTAGCATTTTGGAGGGAAAGCCAAGTGGCCAAATAGGGTTTGGACCTGTTATAAAAGGATGTAACTCGTGGAGAGAGCAATCTTCTCTCTTCTCTATCTCATTTCATGCCTATACATGGTTCTCTTGGGTTCTACTAGCCATTGGTGCACTATCTTGGTGATTGCTTGCAATTCTATGTGTAGAATGATCTATATTTGCTATTTTCGAATCCACACGTGTGAATTACAATAGCTTGCTGGTTTTTTACAGACAATAGTTAGCGCTCTCTTGGACTACAATATCTACACTGCCCCTATAGGTATATCCAAACTTGAGGAGCACGTCCTGATACGTCACAAAGGTTGAGCTGGGATCAAGAGCTGGGATCAATCCCTGGAATGGTAGGCCAATTGATCTGTCACTCGGCTGGCTTTGTTTTCTCCCAAGGATCCCTTCTTTTAACTGGCACATAGTAGAGATCAATCATTTTCCAACTGGTGCTCTCAAGTATTCTTGTAACTGCTCGTTATTATTTAGCAGCATCACAATCCTCTAGGAGGGTTGTGGGCGTAGGGCGTTCATGAGGTTGCTGAGCTTTGGATATTCTTCAATTGTTATTTTCTTTGTCCCCCCTCGCTCTCCCTTCTTGTAGGTCTTCTAAAACTCATCAGACATTAGAGAAAATATGGGCCCAAAGAGGGCCCTATAAGAAATGCCATGTAGGAGAGAAAAAAATAACTATAAAATAATTATAATATCATTTTCTAACTTCTTAACGCATCTGCTCGCACTACTTTTCATGTAAATGAATGCACCTTAGTTTAGTCACATCAAACTTCATTGGTGCTTAACCATAGTTAAAAAATAATTTTCAAAATGCTGAAATATTCCCTCCCAATAGTTGGGAACACTCAAAAATTTGAATTAGGAGTGACATTTCTGAAACAAAGCCTATGCCATCTCTATCTCCAGGGTCAAAAAATATTGATTTGCTTATTATATACTGTTGTGAATACTATGAGTTTCCTAATATCTATTGACATTTTCATGAACATTATATTTGCAATGCAGATCAGCATTGGTTGCTGAAGACCATTTGGCCGATGAGATTTCAATAGGAAACTCACTAGGCTCTATCTTGACTTCTAAATCTATGAAATCAATGTTAAACAATAACAAAATGAAAAAGATTAATGCTTCAGTTACTGATAGCATTATGGATAAAGTTGGAAAAATATTAGACACTACATTGCTTCAGGGGGCATGTGACTTTTCTAGCATCAGTAGGAAAGCATATGCAACAATGTTTAAGATGATAAAGGAGGCATTTGCACAGGTAAATATTAAAAAGTTTCTAATCCCATGACTATTTCATCTTTTTAAAAAAAAAGACATGTTAAACCAAGGTATGCAGACAATAGTTGGTAATTCATCTCATATCAATGAAGTGTATTGCTCGAAAGGAGAAAGTCTAGCTTATAACAATTCCAACAATTAATTTATTGACATTAATCAGTTACTAACATTCATCATAAATTTTTATGGTATTACAAATGAGAATGTCAATAACAAGTTGATAGTTGTTCTCAAGTTAGATGAGTCTGAAATTATAAAAGGACAAAAAATGGAAAGAGTCAGTTTCACAATCATGAATGGAGTTTAGTGTTCAATCAGAAAATGATATCTGGTGGTTGGCAGCATTTCAGTAGAGCAGTTCCTTCGCATAATAAATAGGGATAATCATTTTAATATGGATTTCATTTGGGAAATCTTTTCTGTGTTAATATTATGAGGCTAATCACGTTTTTGTATTCTCTTATAGGTGATGAAAGAAGACCATGACATTCTCTCATGGATATTTAATAGAACGTCATATTCTGCCACCATAAAAAATCACATGGAGGGAGTTCCACTCAATATTCCTGGAATTGGCACTTTCAAAATTGAATGACATTTAGCAGGAGATTTGAAGGCATTAAAATGTATGTTCAATGTATCTCATGGCGCTAACTCTAAACACCCTTGTTTGTACGACATGAAAACAACAAAAGACATGACAAGGAGTACATGAATATCAAGAGCTCTAGAAGATCCTAATTGGAATAATATATCTTCACATCTTGTTTGCATGGAATTCCGAGCCAAAGGCCTCTGCGAAGGAAGCTATTTCCATATTAGAGGATGTGTTGTCCAAGGTAAGCTTACATAAAGGCCACGTTAAAATAAAAAAAGATGACAAGCTATCAGGTAAAACGAGAAATATTTCATGCAAGCCGAACATTGGAAAATCCAAAGCTCGAAGATTTTTATCAAATTATTTAGGCAAACAATCCAAGATTCAATACACGATTTGGAAGAAATTATTGCAGCAACTCAAGATTTTGAAGAAGAAGGTTCTACTCGTATACACAAAGTAGAAGTTTGGAAAAAATTAGACAACATGGTGAAATAATTGAGAAAAGATAAATTTTCAAACACTGATGTACAAATGATACAAAAAACAACTAGTGAATTTGTGGATGCAGTTCAAAGTGCATGGGGTGTTGATTATATAATACATTATATGGTAAGATTTCGATGTTACACTACGATAGACAAATATGTGCATTTAAATTAGATACTTTTGATAAATTTAGATTATGTTTTTATGACATGCAGCACATATTACGACATCATTCGACATTCTTTGTAGAAATAGTGGAAGTTTTAGCATATGGTCATCGCAAGAAATGAAAAAATCTCATTAGCAAGCAAGAGCGTCATTTCATAAAAGTACACAACATGGCAGGACTAGCACAAAAAACTGCTATATACTGCAATCTTTCCAATGGTTTTACAGAAGAATCCAAATTCGTCATAATACAAAATCGACGGATTATAAAATATTTCAAAAAGCATGCAAATTTATACAAGCCAATAGGCAATAGACACACAATAAAATTTTGTATATTAAATAAAAATATTTACAAAGTACAATTCAGCAGTATCTACTCTGCTTCCAATACTTTCTCTATTGAAAGTTGCAACTTAGAATCATGCAACAATTTTCTTCTTTCGTATGGATCCAATAGCTCATAGTTTTCATGCTTACTTAGATCAACGTAAGCGACATACAATACAAAATGAGATGATCTGAACATGGAATTCACTGGTCCATATCCTAAAATTTTAATCGCAATGGTTTTCTTTACAAAAATTATTTTATGCACTTTATTGAAATTATGTCCTCCAAGAAAATGAGACAATGCCTTGATTGCCATAATCATAGTCTCACCATGTTGATAAAATTTTGAATGGGCAACACTTATCTCATTATTCTTGAAGAACTTCAGATAGTGCCCCAGTGCATGTTCTCTTGAAAATTAAACTCAGCTGCAAATACAGATAGAGAATTTGATTCTCTACTTCATGATGTCTTTTGGGAAATACCAACAATGGCAATTTCAATTGGAGAGATAACCATTAGATCTCTGAAGGTATATTCAATTTATCTCTAATGTGCATGTATTCTTTTTTTAGTTCAAATCTATCATCATAGCATAAATAAATTTTCTATCATAATATTACCAATTTTCGTTCAATATATGTAGTGTGTACGGCAAAAGGACGTTTTTCGTTGCACATGGTTCATCCTGTACAATATGAAGCTATTTTTTGAGTGGTATAATTTACAAGTGGATGTAGATATTGAAAAGGTAATATTCTGTTCATTTGTAGTTCCTTTCATTCTGATTCATATTTCTTTACTATTATTGTTTGTAATTTGCTAAGTCTCGTGTTTTGTGATGACAGTTCACTCTTGAGACATATACTCTTGATGATGTATATAGATTTCGACAAGAGTTAATCAGAACCTATGCCCAAAATGGTGTAAGCGTTGCACCTGAGATCGAGAGCCCTCAAAAACAAGCTGCTCCTGTCTTAACAGCCTTTCAGGTTGTTCAGGATGTAGATCTTATTATATATGATAAAAAAAAAATAGAAGTCCTTCCTAATACAGAGGAAGGCGATATTATAGCAGGGAGTCCTCTTGTCTTAAAAGACATGGAGGCCCTTCTCGAAACAGAGGAAGGCGAGATTATAGAAGGAGTTGTTCCCTCATTAGTTCCTAATACTGATAAAGAAAATATAGAAAAATTGACTGAATAGATCTATTTGTAAATAGAGATACATAAAAAAAAAAAGATACAATCATTTTACAAGTAAACAACCCGTTTATGGGTTTTTTTTATTGATATCAATATAGATTCTTACAATCATATTGTGTCCATAGTGTAATACTGGAATGCAATTTTCTATATTGATAAAAAGACATGATGATTGACATGTATTTGTTGATAGTGAATCTCAATGTTCTTTCATAAGTTGGATTCTTTCGCCAAAGCTCATGTCTTTTATGTACCTGCATAAAACTAATACAAAGTGAGTTACAATTACTACAGAGATGGTATTAGAAAGTTTTGATTAAAACTATTCATAAAAAATTGAGTGTTTACAGTTACTTACGAGTTTACCATTGAAAATAAATCTGAAGTCTGAAAGTACATCATCTTGTAGGAGCAATAGTTCCCGCCTGATGTAATTTAGACTCCAATCTTCTTCCACCTCAACACACGTCAAAACGACATCATTGTATAATTTCAATATTTTTTCATTTTGAATGTCCACTGGCTTCCAAGTCTTGAATAAGTGGCACCTATTTACCTTTATTTCTTTTTCATCTTTGATAATGGAAGCATAAGCTCGACATTTGTTTTTCAATTTGATAACGAAAGCACATGGAAGACATTTTAATTCTGCATTCTATTTCCATCTGATCTTTTGTCCCAGCCTTCATCCATAAGTTCAGATAATAAACTATCTGATAAATTTTTGCAGACAAACATCGTTGGGGTTTTGTGTACATTGACACATGAAAAGAAATCCACAAATATATTCAAGAAAATAAACCAACTCAATCTGACTATTTTTGATCTCGTGCTCATTTTTAATGAAATTTTTACATCATTATATATCTTGCAACAAAATGATTCTGAAACTGTAGCATTTGGTGCAATCCATTCATCACTTTCAAAACTAGGTAATGGAATTGGTACTATTTGTCCAAAATTTTCTTTGATATCAGGAATGTACATTGATTTATAAAAAAAGATCTCGCTATCACTAGATCTTTTGTAGTTCTACCTCGATATTGCAGTTGTCCAGTATCAGTGTGAATAATATCTAACACACCTGCTAAAGATCCACTTGGCTCCCATTTATTTATGTTGGATGGATATAAATCTGCAAGAGAAAAATGATCAGATTGGCAAGTTTATTATTAGATATTTATGAATGACAAAATCTAAGTATAAAAAATATCAATACTCATAGTTGGTTTTTTGTGATTCTGACGGTTGAATCCAAGTTATATCGGGATTGGGTGCCGCATGCTGCTAGACTAATAGGTCCAACAAAGTCGATAACCCATTTGTGGAACACTTCGCAATATTAAGATAAGGAGATTGTGGTCGGCTTTCTTGGTATTCTTTGTGCGTTGGCAAACGTCGCAAAATTTTATATAAGCGTAAGTGTCTTTGAAAAGGGTTGGCCACCAAAATATAGCCAGAAGAATTGCCCTAGCAGTAGCATCGGGGGAGAAATGTCCACTCCCAATACCCTCGTGAGTCAAGGCAATAATCTATCAGACTTCAGACTCATGTGCACAACGTCGTGTAATATCATTAACACCTAACTTATGTAATTGTCCCACAATAAGATGATATAGTAAGGATTTCATAATAAGCTTGATTTTTTGCAGTTTTGTCAACTGAGAATCTATTTCTCTAGTGGCTAGATATCGAGTGATATCATCTACCCATAACGGAGTCGCATCTATATAAAAAAGACCCGCATCTGGTAACTCATCATTTATTGGCTCATCAGATGCTTCAGCATTAGGTAATTATGAAAGATGGTCAGCCAAAAAATGTGGTGACCCCTTTCGAATAACAACCCGAATATTGAATTCTAAAAGAATCAACAACCATTGTGCAATTTGTCCAGTTTTGAAAGGTTTATTCAATAGGTAAAGAAGAGCATGATGGTCGGTATAGAAAACAAAAAGTTGGCCTAGCAAATAATGTCGAAATTGTTGAACAACATAGACCATTGCTAGTGCTTCTCGATCTGTTGTGGAATAATTAACCTCAGCTGGAACAAACTGATGGCTTAGGAAACGGATTGAGAAATCCTTTCCAAATTCCCGGGGTTGCGTTAAAATAGCACCAATAGCATACTTACTAGCGTCTGTATGCACATGGTTATAGTTGGGCACGTGAAGAATGGGTGCAATGACTAAAGCCTGTTCGAGGTCTTTGAAGGCTTTAATCCTATCTTCTGTCCACCTTGGGTCAGTAATGATTTGATATACTAACCACGCTTTATCAGCGTAGTGTATTATAAAAACTCGATTTGAACCAGTTTGTCCCAGAAAGACATAGATTTATTTCATTGTTCCTGGTAAGGGCATTTCTAGAATCACTCTGATATTTTCGGGATCAATGGCTATACCATTTTGAAAAATGATATGGCCCAGCACTCATAGTGGTATGCACCTCTTCAACATCCCTGATTGGTTCTCCAATTGCCACAAGTTGATCTCTCAGCTCCTTTATCCTGGTGAAGAAAGACCCCACTGATTCGTCTTCTTCCATCTTGATTGTATTCAATCTCGACTTCAAGAACATGGCTCGAGCTGGATTGCAAGTTTGAAATTGTGTTCTAAGAGCTTCCCATGCTCCCCTAGTTGTCGTGGCATGCATCACTTATGTGAGTGATTACATGGTCTTTTACTAAAAGATTGATCAACGACAATGCTCTCTGCGCCTTCTTGTCAAAGGCCCTCATGTCACCTGGAGTAGTATTAGGCCAAACTTCAATGCCCGCAACAATGTCCCATAACTCCTTCTCCATCAAAATGCTCTTCATTTTGAATTTCTAGATGTTATAGTTAGAAGCCCCATAAGGTTTGCTTGCATTGCCCAAAATGGCCTCATTGATGTTTGCCATTTCCAAGCTGCTTGAAATTGCACCTGTAGGCTATAAAGTGTATGTCGAGGCCAACAATGATGTCAGAAATAAAAAATAATGACCTGCAATATTTTGCTTACCAGGCCACCCGCCACTTTTCCGCCAAATTGAAAGCCAAATCGGCGTCGTCTTCCGAAATGCTCTTTGTCACCAACTCCCAACTACGTGCCCAATGGAATGGTGAAATCACTTTTGGCGTGCTCTGAACACTTTTTCCACAGCAATAACTCTATTTTGACGTACCGTACTTGTAGGTACAGTCAGGGTGCCCTTCAATTGGAGGCTATAGCCCTTCGTTTCGCCAAAATAGGCTAAAGGAGGTGAAAATAGAGGCACTTTCGCATACACTAGAAAATGGTGATTCCTCCATCAAGAACTCTCGTAGAGATTTTCATGGATGCATCTAGGTCAGATGACTGTCCAAGTTTCAAGAGCTATCTCCCAAGGGGTCTCAAAAAATCATGAAAATTTGCTCTTTTAGAGTGTTTTTTGACGAGATCTCGAGATTTTCTGATTTTTAACTTTTGTAAACTGGTAATCAGCCTCATCCAGGCTTGATCTAACTGTTCGTAGTTCTTTGGAAGTTCTGATGGATACTTGGTAATAGATCCCTCAGTCAATATGATGATCAGCTTCCTTCTTGATCCTATCTGGATCTGGATCCTTCTTGGATTCTGATGGATTTCTCCGATCTTCCCAGATCTGGCTGAATCTTGATGGATTTAGCTTGATTTGGTTTGATCTTCTTAGATCTAGTGGTGATGGGTGTAATGTGCCCTCACCAATCTGAATCTATTTCACTGTGGTGGCCAGTATTTGTGCAACCGGCTACCATTGGTGGGTGTATCCCATCTAACTTTTCTAAATTCACGGCTCCATGATTAAGAATTTCCTTGATCCGATAGGGACCTTCACCTATGAATTTTAATTTCTCTTTGATCGCCTTGGTTTTATACATCAGGACCAAATCTCCGGAATGAAGATCCTTTTTTGTAACTGGCGCTCATGCCCTACTTTGCATCTTTCCTTTTCAGCTGCCAGTGCATGCACAACTAGTAAGCGTGTTTCACAGAGTTTATGCAGTGCTTCATGGCGTAGCTGTAGAGATTTGGACTCACTAAGACGTTGCGTGGTGGCAATCCTTACTGAAGGAACTAAAAACTCTACTGGCATCACAACATCCTGACCATATACCAATTGGAAGGGTGTTTGATTAGTGCTTCCTTTATATGCTGTCCTGAATGCCCATAGTGCAGCATGTAACTTATGTTCCCAATCTGATCTACTAGCATCAACTGTTTTCGTGAGCACGCTACACAGGATGGATGATTCTGCTTGCCCATTACCACGAGGATAATAAGGCGTACTAGTTCTGTGGATCACGAAGAATTCCTCCAACAGGACCTTGATGGTCTCATTGATGAAGTGGCTTCCACGATCACTGACTAACTCTACCGGGCATCCGAAGCATTTGATGAGGTAGTCTGTGGCTACGATTACGTATCGAGCCTGGAAACTCCTTGCCGCAGGGTGAATTGGACCGATGTAATCCAATCCCCACTTTTTGAATGGTGCTTGGGCCAAGACCGGGTGCAGTAGGTCATAATTCAATCTCGTTGGCCTTGTCAAAATATTGGAAAAATCTATCTAATGTTGTAAGTAGGGGTCCTAAAAATGCCAAAGATGAATTGAGCTCTTTTGACTTAGTAAAGACCCATCTTAGAATAAAATATTCAAGGTAGGTAGAAGTAGAAACTCGAGCTACCATAGGAGTTGCCATTTGTACTTTGCATGCCACATTTAATGCATGAAAAGACTAGGTGGCACAATTAGACATAGTGAGGTGGCTTAAACAAGTCTAGATAGCTTGAGAGGTGGATTCATAACTCCAATTCAACTCAAAGTAGGAGGAGAGTCCATGGATCTATATATATGTGATGTACTCTCATTGAGAAGATGACGAAATTTGTGTGTAATGCAAATTTGGAGACTAAGCTCTTTGTGCCCTCTCTCTCTACTCGAGTTTTGTACTTTCATTTTTTCTCTCTAGCCGAGTAGAGGCATTTATTGCACTTAATTTCATGTTTTGTTGACAGATCTTGCTTGTAACACAATAATATTTCTTGTATGATCAGCTTTTCTATTGGCAATCAATGCTAATCTGATCTTTATGGTATTATTGGGCTTAGGAGATCAAAAATACATGTGTAGGGTGTCCCACACGTGTGAATTCAACATGGTATCAGAGCCTACCTAAGATTTACAAGCAAATCTAATAAAAAAGTTTGCAAATTTGATCAGATTTCAAGCTAAGAATTGTCTAGATTCTACTTTCTAGCTAGTTTGCAGTTTTCTGGTGATTTAAAGCTTCAAACCACTTTGAATGGTCCAGATCAGGTACTGTATGGAATTTCAGGTGTAGACACATGTGAAATCCGCCCATTTTCAGTTTGGTGGTTCTCTCTCACCTCAGATCCAAATTTCATGCAAATTAGCCCACTAGAAAGCTAGAAATGGTAGAATCTGATGCAATTTGATTCATGACAGTTGGATAAGCCAATCAAAAGTTATAAGCTTTTGAAGAATCATAGGTAGGGCACCTAGACCTGTGACAAATCGTGAGTACATGTCATTTATTGCTTGAATGATCACAAAAATCATCTAGAAGTTGACCAATCTCATCTATATGTGATTTAGGCAAAATTTAGAAGATCTATGCAAATTGTTTCATACAAATAGATTGTATTTGAGTCAATTTGACATTTTTGGAGTATTTCACACGTGTGAAATTCAGAGAACCATAACTTTTGTCATACTTCATCTTTTTTGATGATTCAAGTCTTGTTTTAGAGAGATTGTCAAACTGGTGAGATCTATCTCACAGTTTTTTGCTTAGTCTTACATAGGATTTGGATTTTTTTACCCTTGATTGGTTCCTATAGTGAGAAGATAAGCAATTTTTTCATCCATATTTTTTTATTTCCATCATTTTTTATGACTTCAATGGGTGTCTTTCTATTAGAAGCAAGTGAAAGATGTCAGTCTCCAATTACTCAATTTGGAAGGTTAGGATGAAATCTGTCTTAAGACTACAAGATGTGATGGATATTGTACTTGATATTGAAGAAGAACCACAAATTCCTCAAGAAATTCCAAAGTACAAAAAGAGAGCTAGGATGGCTCTGCATTATATTAAGATGAATGTCTCAAATGACATCTTAAGATAAATTGGTGCTTATACTAATGCAAAAGATGTTTGGGATACTCTCAAGTCCATCTATGAGGCAAAGAATACTTCTAGTCTTCTAGCACTAAGAAACCAAATTTTTCAAAGTGTACAGAGAAGTGGTGAAGGTGATTCAGCTTATGTAATGAGAGTTAAAGACCTCCATAGAGAATTGTCATGCATAGGAGACTCCATCAACCAAAATGAACCTGTTCAAGTCATACTATATGGGTTAAAGGAGAAATATGACGACCTTGTTCAAAGTTATGCCATTAAGGAGGAGCTACCAAGTTTGGAAGCACTCCAAAGTGAAAACTCTTGAAAATGGAGAGACTGTCTCTCAACATTGAAGGTAAAGCCCTCTTTACCAAAGACAAGCACAAGACAAGAAGTAAGAATCAACACCAATCCTCTTCAAGCAAGAACAATCTTATTTCCAAGGAGAAAAAAGAAGAGAATGAGTCCTCTCAAGCTTCCACATCCAAGAAGAAGAAGAAAAACATCAAGTGTTTCTTTTGTGGCAAGAAGGGGCATTATGCCACCAATTGCTTCAAGAAGAAGAGTAAATTCAAGCAAGCCAACATTTCCAATGAAGAGAAGGAAGATGCTCATACAAGTGATGGAGAGGGATCTCTTATGGTCTCGAGTTTTTCTTCATTACCTTTCAAGAAAGATGGTTCGTGGTACATCGACAGTGGAGCTTCCTCACATATGTGTAGCTCCAAACATTCTTTTTCATCCATGTCACCTTATGAAGGAGCCAAGAAGTCCATCTACACAACAAATGATCATGAGTGTGCTATTGAAGGCATAGGGACAATTCCCTTAAAGCTTTCTTCATCAAAAGTTCTTTCTCTATCTAAAGTACTTTTTGTTCCTAAGTTAACAAAAAATCTTATTAGTGTTGGGCAATTGTTTGATAGTAGACTAGATGTAAATTTCAATGTTGATACATGTACAATCAAGAAGCATGATGAGATCCTTGCATTTGGGTCTAGATATGGTGGAATATACAAGCTTGACCCCAAAGAGTATGCTAACTCTTGTGATGGTGCTTTTGCTTCTCATATGTCTTTGGAGGAACTATGGCATAGAAGGTTGGGACATCCTAACTATAGTTCTATGGTGTCCATGGTCAAGAAAGCCAAAGCTATTGGCTTGCCTAATCTTATCTCCAAGAATTTCAAGCCATGTGAGGCTTGTGCCATATCTAAGTCTCATAAGAAGCCTTTTTCAAAGTCATCTATCAAGACTACACATCCATTGGAGCTCATACACTTGGATGTGCACTTCTCATCTTCAAAGAGCATGGGTGGTGCTACTTGCTTTGTAACTTTCATTGATGATTTCACAAGATTTACTTGGTTATATCTTCTAGCTTCAAAGTCTATGGTGTTTGACTATTTCCTAAAGTTCAAAGCTCTAGATAAAAAGCAATTTTCATAAAAAATCAAGATTTTTAGAAGTGATGGAGGTGGTGAGTACACTTCCAATAAATTTCATGATTATTGTGAGCTTGAAGGCATTAAAAGGGAGTTTTCTTATGCACATACACCATCTCAAAATGGGGTGGCTGAAAGAAAGAATAAAACCTTGTGTGAATGTGCCAAAACCATTAGAATTGAGGCATCCTTGCCAAAAGACTTTTGGGGTGAGGCCATCAATTGTTCAAACTATCTTTGCAATCGACTCCCTCATGTAGCACTTGGAGGAAAGTCACCATATGAAGCACTTTCACCTTAGAGTATTTGGATGCATATGCTTTGTCCATATTCCCTTGGAAACAAGAAAGAAGGATGATCCTTGTGCAAGCAAAGGAGTAATGGTTGGATATTCATCCAACAAGAAAGCCTATCGAATCTACATGCTCTCTACTTCTAGAGTAATTGAAAGTAGAGATGTAGTTTTTCATGAAGAAGAAAAGTACAATCTTGGAGGGGCCGAGATCAAGCAACCTCAAAATCTATCACCTTTTGTTATTGAAGACAATCAACATATGGAGGAGTCGAGATTTGAAGATGGAAGTCCTCGGATTTTCACTCCTAGAAGATCCATGAGGGAGAGATCTGAGCCTAAGAGGCTCACTTATGATGACAAACGAAAACAGGTGGATCTTGATTCCACTTATGCTTATTTTGTTTCTCATGAGGAGCCCAAAGATGTCCAAGAAGCCCTCAATACCAAGGAGCAGTATGAGGCCATGAAGATTGAATATGATGCCTTGATCACCAACCACACATGGGAGCTAGTGGATCCACTACCTAACATGCATATTATTGGATGCAAGTGGGTGTTCAAGATCAAGTACAATCATGATGGCTCCATCAACAAGTACAAGGCAAGATTATGTGCTAAAGGCTTTGCACAAATATATGGTCTCGACTATGAAGAAACCTTTTCTCCTGTAGCAAAGATGGTGACAATAAGAATCATAATCTCTCTTGCCTTAGTTTTTAAGTGGAAATTGTTTCAACTCGATGTCTCCAACGCTTTCTTGAATGGCTATCTTGAGGAGGAGATATACATGGAACAACCTCAAGGATTTATCAAGGATAAATCTAAGGTGTGTTTGCTATTTAAAAGTCTTTATGGCTTGAAGCAAGCACCTAGATCATGGTATTCAAGACTCAACAACTTTCTACTTTCATTAGGATTTGTGCTTAGTGACTATGATCCTTCTATGTACTTAAATTTTGATGGTAATAATATTGTCATTCTTCTAATCTATGTAGATGACATTATTCTTAGTGTAAGTTGTTTGATGCTAGTTCAAGAAACTAAAGATGCATTAGGAAGAGAATTTAAAATGCAAGATCTAGGAGAGATCCATTACATTTTAGGCCTTGAGATTGATTTTCATGAAGAGTATGCTTTTATTTGTCAATCTAGATATGTCTTTTCTATGTTGAGAAAATTCAATATGCAAAATTGGAAAGGCATAGATACTCCCATGGAGCAACATGTAAAAGATCCTATTAAAGGTGATGAAAGATCCTTCAAGGACATCACACTTTATAAAAGTCTTATAGGCTCTTTAATTTGGCTTAGTATTTTTAGACCCGATTTGAGCTATTGTGTGCACAAATTGAGTCAATTTATGCAAGATCCCAAGATCCAACATTGGAAGATGGCCAAGAGAGTTCTAAGATATGTATCTTCTACTCAAGATTATGGTTTATTGTACAAGAATGAAGATCTAACCATTCTTGGCTATTCGGATTTCGATTTTGCAAGTGATAAAATGGATCGAAAGTTCATTAATGCATATACTATCTTTCTTGGAGACAATCTTGTGTCTTGGCTTTCAAAGAAGCAGGATACCATATCTCTATCATCTTGTGAGGCCGAGTACAAAGCACTCACTACAACAACTAAAGAGGTTCTTTGGATCAAGAGGTTAATCATGGAGCTAAATTGCATCAAAGAGGATGATCTTCCTTTGATCAAATGTGACAAAATATCGGCACAAGCTCTTGCAAAAAATCCTATTTTTCATGCAAGAAGCAAGCATATAGAAGTGGCACACCATTTTGTAAGGGAAAAGCTCATTGGAGGTGAAATCAACTTAGAACATGTCAACACATCTTCATGTATTGCTGATCTTCTCACAAAGCTACTTTGCAAAAGTGCCTTCTCAGAGCATAGGTCTGATCTTGGTCTTATCTCAAGATCAATGCTTGATCCACATTAGATACATTTTTAGGAGGAGTGTCAAAATATTGGAAAAATCTATCTAATGTTGTGAGTAGGGGTCCTAAAAATGCCAAAGATAAATTAAGCTCTTTTGGCTTAGTAAAGACCCATCTTAGAATGAAATATTCAAGGTAGGTAGAAGTAGAAACTTGAGCTACCATAGGAGTTGCCATTTGTACTTTGCATGCCACATTTAATGCATGAAAAGACTAGGTGGCACAATTAGACATAGTGAGGTGACTTGAATAAGTCTAGATAGCTTGAGAGGTGGAATTCAACTCAAAGTAGGAGGATAGTCCATGGATCTATATATATGTGATGTACTCTCATTGAGCAGATGATGAAACTTGTGTGTAATGCAAATTTGGAGACTAAGCTCTTTGTGCCCTCTCTCTCTACTCGAGTTTTGTACTTTCATCTTCTCTCTCTAGCCGAGTAGAGACATTTATTGCACTTAGCTTCATGTTTTGTTGAAAGATCTTGCTTGTAACATAATAATATTTCTTGTATGATCAGCTTTCCTATTGTCAATTAGTATTATTGGGCTTAGGAGATCAAAAGTACATGTGTAGGGCATCCCACACGTGTGAATTCAACAGGCCTTCTCGCCCTTTGACACAATCGCACTTTTTTAAGTATTCCTCCATATTCTTATGAATTGTTGGCCACCAACATGGATCGCAGGATCTTGCGAACTGTAATGTCGGATGCAAAATGGCCCCCACCCATGCCTTCATGTGAAAGCGAAATGATCTGGGTGGCCTCATGAGGTAGAATACACCGTCGAAGAATTTCGTCTGGTCCACTTTGGTATAACTGGTCGGCAATTAGCTAATAAAGTCTAGCCTTCAAGATCAATTTTCATTGTTCTGCCTTTGGTAGTGATTTGTTTGGTTGGCCCCGCATTAGATATTCAACAATGTCGGCAGCCCATTCTGGTACTGTGTCCACATAAAATAAGGCAGCATTTGCCAGCTCATCGTCGGGTTGGGTTGCAATCTCCTTCCCCTTGATTCATGATACATGATCTGCCATGTAGTGTTGTTTTCCCTTGCGAACTACTATCCGAAAATCAAATTCCAACAACAGAAGTAGCCATCTGGTGATTCTCCCGGTGTTGCAAGTTTTATTAGCAAGATAGAGCAAGAGTTGATGGTCTGTATAAAAAGCAAAATATGTGGCCATCAGGTAATGTCAAAATTTCTTAACCGCATAAATCATTGCAAGTGCTTCTCGCTCTGTGGTTGAATAACTCATTTCGGTATCACTGAGCTTTCGGCTTGCAAATTGGATTGGAAAATCCTTTTTGTGTTCACCTAGCTGGGTTAAGACTGCTCCAACTGCATACTTCGATGCGTCCGTATGCACGTGAAACTCAATGGACCAATTGGGTGGGCGTAAGATTGGTGCTGAAACCAATGCATCCTTAAGCTTCTGGAAAGCCTTTAGGGCTTCCTCGTTCCAATGTGGATCCGTTGTGAGTTTATAAATCGGTCGGGCTAACTCTGCAAAATCAAGAATGAAGATCCTAAAATAGTTAGCATGACCCATGAAGATATAGACTTTGTGGATCGTCCTCGGTGGTGGTAGATCAACAATGATCCTAATCTTTGATAGATCTGTGATGATCCTGTGTCTTGACACTATATGGCCAAGAATCAAGCCATCTGTTCCCCAGAATTGACATTTTTCTAGATTCAGGGAGATCTGGTAGTCGCAACATTTTTGTAACACCTTCTCCAGGTTGGATAAGTGTTTTGAGTATGGTCCATGCACGCACCAATCGTCCAAGAAAATTTTCAGAAATTTTTGTAGATAATCTTTGAATGTCGTCTGCATGACTCGCTAGAAGGTGCTTGGGGCATTGCAAAGTTCGAATGGCATCAAATAAATCCCTGACAAATGCTGTTTTGTGCTGGTCCTGGGGGGCTATCTTCACCTAGTTGTAACCGCTGAAGCCGTCTAGAAAACTGTAGGCCTCGGTGCCGACTACTCTGTTGAGGACACTTTTCATAAATGGTAAAGGAAAATGATTTATTTTGGTGACTGCATTTAGCGCCTTCAGATTCACACAAATCCACATTTTGCCGTTCTTCTTGGACACTATAACTATCGGTGATATCCATTCCGTGTGCTTGATTTCATAGATGAAATCTGCATCCATCAGCTTCTGCAACTCCTACTTGATCAGCTCAGTATAATTCGGGTTGCAGCGGTAATAACGGCTTACCTTGGGGACTGCTCCGTCCACCAAGGGTATGGTGTGTTGGACTACTGTTGGTGGAATGCCCTTCAGGTCACTATAACTCCAGGCAAAACAGTCTTCATATTCCACCAACAATGATTGTAGTCTCTTGAACTGTGTGGGTGTTAGCTACTCTCCCACATGTACTATCTTTCTTTCTTCACCTGGATCGGCAAGATTCATTGACTGTGTTTGCGCAGGTCCCTCAAAGACTTGTTCCGCTGGTGCCTGACTTTGATCAGGTTCTCTCTGGGCTTGCGACATCATGATTACCACGTCATCCAAGGTGTAATTCTTGAAAGTCTTAGGCATCTCATGAACTGGCGCTCGTCGAGATTCCTCTTTCAACATATTGATCTTAGCCTGACTGGTCATTTTTTGATTTTTAGTCACCTGTGTAGAAGATGACGCTGTATCTGAGTCTATCTTTATTGACTTCAAGGAATCCAACACTTTCTTTTTTCTCTGTTTTGTCATTTTGTTGGATTCATCCCTGTTGTCTTTCACCAAGATTACTGTGATATTCGCCTCATGGTTGCGAATATCACATCCACTGTAGCTATCGCCTCTTTAGGTAGATCACTCCATCGGATCACCTGGTTGTAGCATTGTTTGAATTGATTCTTCTTATTCGCAGGTGCCTTGGGTGGATCGATCCTTGAGACCTTTGCCATAGCAAACTTTTGTGGTGGTTGAGCTGGTACTTTCTTGGTCCCGTAACGATCCGGGTCCATGTGATGTAGGACCTGTTCATTAGTCAACTCAATCTCCTTATTATAAGTTAGAGCATGTTGCCAAGGGACTAGATCATCATCCACTAGGTTCTCAATAGGCTCCATTGACAGCCATGCTACGTTTATCATATTCACCCCAAATGTGATTGGTGTGTGTAATATTTGGGTGAAGAAGTACTAGGTTCTAGATCTGATTCATATTGACATGCTTGGCAGTCAAGAGTTGCTAATGCATCTATCCATATCACAACATCCCTCTCTGAATCATAGTGACCTCCCTTGGCCGGCCTTGGGCGATCAATCGTGTGATCTGTCATGGATGATTCGTCATCAGCTTTGGGTGCAATAGGTTTCACCGCCCATGTGGTTGGATCAACCTTTACAGCCTGTTCTTTGTTCTCAAAGGTGAGTTTTCCCATACTCCAGTTGTGCACTACTTGCACAGTCCTCAACCATGGCCTTCCCAATAAGACATAGTATGCAGATGGAGATTCAGGTATATCCATGACTACAAAAATTAATCACAAACTGCATGTAGCGCAGGCATCCCAAAGGGAGCCGGGAACCATGACTTAGCTTCCCAGCCTTCAACTCTCGCCATCCAAACCCACTTGACATACAAGCAGCCAACTCACCAACAACGATCAGACTTAACCAACTTGAAGTTCCGAAAACCAACATTGAGATCCAACCTGGCGCCATGCCAGATCGGGAGTCCCGATGAGGGTGACTTCCCTCCAAGCAAGCCGCCCGACATACATCAAACTTAACCAACTCGAAGCTTTGTTACAAATGAGTAACATCCATTCCAAACAAGCGGTCTGACTTTTATCAAACTTAACCAACTGAAAGCTTCGTCACGAGCACTGGAAGCCAACCTGGTGCCATGCCAGACTGGACAGCCATAAACAGGTAACTTCCACCCAAGCAAGCCCCAACTCAGCCGACAGGTTTACAGCCCGTTTCTCAAGAGCTTAACCCATTCACGTTCATGCAAGGAACACTCAAAACCACAAGCCACGACAGATATGGAGACAACCAGTTCCTGGACCAAATGGTCCCGACAGCATACCCTGGCGCCACGGACCGAATGGTCCCGACGGCATACCGCTGGCGTCCCGGGATATGACCCTGAGCTATGTGCCAACTTAAAAATTTGGAAGCGGCCTTACAACTGGCGCTTTTACCGAACATTGAAACCCAGAAGGTAATCAGAGTCAGTTTGAGAAAAATCCCACTTTATTGATAAATCTGAGAAGGTTACATTTTAAGTGTGTGACCGACCCTAGTCTCCGAGGCGCTAGCATGCCAAGGCGAGAGCCATGACAACATTCTAGCAAGGGAGGCTGAGACTTGGTTGGAGCTCGCCCTGAGTCGCAACCCACACTCCCCTATAGTATTGGTGTGATTCGGCACCCCCCCTCATACCAAGCACTCTACCCAAGCTGGTAAAGCACATTTTTCTCTCTCTAAGATTTTCTCTTTCTAGAAAGTCATTTTCTCTCTCTAGATTTTATTGATCTACAGGCTTCCTTTAATCATGCCTAGATCGTGTGAGGTAATTGCACGTCGATTTGAGCTCTCTGGACTCCGCTAGAACCGATCAAAGATTTTCAGCCATAGGAACTTGGCGCCGACTGGATTTTGGTCACAATGGCACCGGGAGCGGCGCCGGGAGCAGAAGGGGCGCTGCTGGCGCCAGGGACATAGCTGGCGCCGATGACGCCGGAAGTAAAGCTTGTAAAGGTAGCTTTACGACATCCACCCCACCTTTATAAAATCTGATGTCCTCATCAGATGTCAGATTAAAGTAAAGGTGTCTCCCAATTAAAATAACTATACGTTTCAGCTACTTGGCACAGTACTCAATTTACTGGCCACTTTTTATTAACATTGAAGCTGGCACACCACAAGTCGGAGGCTCAACTCTTTGTACTGAAAAATTACATAACTTGAAAATATATCTTTGTCTAAGAAAAGCGTAGATTTGATATCGCTTTCGTAAAATCCAAGAACCTTATTAACTGGTGACAAAGGCCTTTCTTTGAAATGTTCACCCCTGTCGCTTCTGACTTTCGACTTTGGAACTCCTTTGAGCTCCTAATTTGTCCTTGATGCACTTTGTGTTGAGCTCCATGAGCTCCAGATTTGATCAATTCCGCACAGGTATCAAGGCTCCCTGAGCCAAAGGATTTATTGTTTGATTGCCCACTTTATGGTCCACTTCGTGCCTTGTTGCTTCTGCACCTTGATTTCTCTCCTTGTCCCAGCCTGATCTTGATACTTTTCCATCTTGGCTCTTTAAGGTAGGCAAAGATTGAGTACTCCGCAATGCACCTCTCACTTAGCTTGAAGTAGTCTTTGAATTAGCCCAAATGTAACCATTGACCTCATGGAAAGCCAAAGGGTCGCACCAGTTTGATCCGCATCCGAACTATCTCTTCATGTTTGTTTGAAGCACCATGTCCGTCGCGCAAAACTTGACTTTCACAATTCCATCACTGGTCAGTTGCCTCACAGTCAAAACAAGAAGTGTACATCGAGCTTGGCTTTAAGTAGCTCTCTTTGAATCAGACACATGCACCCAGAGTTTGCACTAGTCCGATCTCAACGCGAACTATCCCTTAGCGTCCGTTCGAAATACCAAGTCTCTCATGCAAGACTCAACTTTCACAGTTCCTTTATTGATTAGCTACCTTTAACGTAACACAAGCCAACGTACTCATATGTTTCCTCATCATTGTTGGTCCAGAGAAAGCCTATAACAAACTTTCCTTTCCACAACAAAAACTTGTCAACTTATTAGATCCAAAGTTTGCCAGTCTCCTCGTGTGAGTATGGCTAGGTCACCTTGGATTTGCCCCCGTTTTGATCAACTTTCATTAAGAATTTGCCCCAAGAGAGAGGTGTGTGTGATAGTTCCCCTCCACTTATAAAATCAGCTGATTGGATTTAGAGTAGAGTTCTTCGGACAAAAAGCCTTTCCAACACTTTGCTTCCCATCTGCTAGGATTATGGCTCGATCCAACTTGTTGCCAATCTCTGAAGAGGATCCTAGTCTTTCCCCTTTGAGGAAAAACCCAACTGATACTGGATATCACCCATGCTCAGTGAGTTTTCAGTTCCGAAGGTGGCCGTCCCAAAATGAAGACCAGCTGCTCCATAGAAGATCTCCCCTGAAATTGCCCTTTCCAACTTTTGACTTCCTGCTTGCGTCTGGTGGGTGTTGTCGCAAATGAAACCAACCCAAGAAACAGGCTAGCCGTCCATCCTTTGCATGATACCACATGTAGCGCATGCATCCCAAAGGGAGTTGGGAACCACGACTTAGCTTTCCAGCCTTCAATTCTTGCCATCCAAACCCACTTGACATACAAGCAGCCAACTCACCAATAACGATTAGACTTAACCAACTTGAAGTTCCGAAAACCAACATTGAGATCCAACCTGACGCCATGCCAGATCGGGGGTCCCGATGAGGGTGACTTCCCTCCAAGCAAGCCGCCCGACATACATCAAACTTAATCAACTCGAAGCTTCGTTACAAACGAGTAACATCCATTCCAAGCAAGCGGTTTGACTTTTATCAGACTTAACCAATTGAAAGCTTCGTCACGAGCATTGGAAGCCAACCTGGCGCCACGCCAGACTGGACAGCCATAAACAGGTAACTTCCACCCAAGCAAGCCATCCAACTCAGCCGACAGGTTTATAGCCCATTTCCCAAGAGCTTAACCCATTCACGTTCATGCAAGGAACACTCAGAACCACAAGCCACGACAGATATGGAGACAACCAGTTTCTGGACCAAATGGTCCCGACAGCATACCGCTGGTGCCACGGACCGAATGGTCCCGCCCCGACGGCATACCGCTGGCGTCTCGGGATACGACCCTCAACTATGTGCCAACTTAAGAATTTGGAAGTGGCCTTACAACTGGCGCTTTTACCAAACACTGAAACCCAGAAGGTAATCAAAGTCGGTTTGAGAAAAATCCCACTTCATTGATAAATCCGAGAAGGTTACATTTCAAGTGTGTGACCGACCCTAGTCTCCGGGGCGCTAGCATGCCAAGGCGAGAGCTATGACAACATTCTAGCAAGGGAGGCTGAGACTTGGTTGGAGCTCGTCCTGAGTCGCAACCCACACTCCCCTATAGTATTGGTGTGATTCGGCACCCTCCCTCATACCAAGAAGTCTACCCAAGCTGGTAAAGCACATTTTTCTCTCTCTAGGATTTTCTCTTTCTAGAAAGTCATTTTCTCTCTCTAGATTTTATTGATCTCCAGGTTTTCTTTAATCATGCCTAGATCGTGTGAGGTGATTGCACATCGATTTGAGCTCTCTGGACTCCGCTAGAACCGATCAAAGATTTTCAGCCATAGGAACTTGGCGCCGGCTGGATTCTGGTCACAGTGGCGTCGGGAGCAGCAGGGGCGCTGCTGGAGCCGGGGACATAGTTGGCGCCAATGGCACCGAAAGTAAAGCTTGTAAAGGTAGCTTTACAACACTGCATGCCTGCTATCTTTACAGGGATATCGGCAACTACACCTTTCATTTTCACACAAGATTGATCTGCCAACTTAATGGCGAATTTTGCTGGCTTCAACCCTCGTAAACCCCATTTTTCATATAAAGTAGTGGAGATCAAATTGACACCCGATCCTCCATCTACCACTGTTGCCTCGTCCTCGTATCTCTTGTGTTTGATGGGCAAAGTGATGTTGTGTTTCTCACTTTCCCATGATGCTCTGATGTAGAGGACGTTACTTGTTTCTTCATAGCCCTTACAATATATGGGCTCCGGTGCTACTGGCTCCTCATCCGCTTTGGCCCATTCAGCTAGAAGGCTTTTTGCTTGTGGTGCAATCCGCAGTAGTTCTTCGAGTGGTAAACTAACACGGCTTGATAATAAAAGGGTGAGCCTTTCAGTGCGTGGTTCCTCGGGCTCCACCATGTGAAAAGGTGGTTCATGTTGGTGCAACCAATCATTTTGATCAGTGCAAAGTGGTGAGCCCGCTTGCGGTTCCCGTTCGATGCCAACTGGAGGTTCCGTGGGATTTTCTCTTTCTTGCTCTTTTTCCTCCACTTGTGTCTTCTGTACCCAGTGTCTTATTTTTTGGTACTGCCTTCTTTCTTCTCTCACATTCGGATATGGCACGGAAGTTGAGGGTTGGTCGTCAGTGACCGATGGTGGTGGTGAGGGAGCCACTTCCTTCCTCTTCTACGCTTGCGTAACAGCTAACATAGGAGCGTGGAATTGTCGTCCTTCTGTTGGCATCCCTGCTGGAACTGTTGGTTGTTGTATTGCAATGAAGTTCGGAGGTGCACTGGTTCCAGGTTTAAATGGACAGTTCTTGTAATAGTGCCCATAACCGCATTCTCGACAGAAGGATGTATATTGTCCTTTGTAGGGGCATTTTGCAATTCTGTGTCCTTCGCCGCATCTGTAGCAGCCGTAATTTCTTTCACCTTGACGTTGAGTTTGAGCTGCATAGGCCGCAATATATTCATTTATGGCAGGATCTATAAATGGTTCATCCGGTTCATACCATTGCTGCTGCTCAGGGTGAGGTGGCATTTGCATCTCTGGTTTCGTTGCTGTCAGGTTTACATGGGCCACTTGTTGATTGGCTGGCCCTGGTGGAGCAGGTAAGGCCATACGCTGTGGTTAATTTGGTGCGCCGTACCTTGGTGCCGCGTTGGGTGCCCCTTGATGGTAAGGATAAGAAGCCTGATAAGGACTTCTCTTCTGTTGAACAATTCAGGGGTTGAACGGGCAAAATGCCGTATCGTGTGATGTTGCATTCCATAGATGGCAGAATCTATGTGTCAGTCTATATGATGTGGGAGAATCTATGTGTCAGTCTATATGATGCTAACGAGGGATTAGGGGTGTGGGTGGATGGATATTCGTCATCAGATCCCTCATCCTCTTCTATGATAGCATCTTCCATAGCTTCTTGCAGAGTAGCGTACCGCTCCCGTCATTTCAGTTCTCTTCTGATGCTTCATGGTTGTCCGGCTAGGAACCACATGATCACCGCATGATCAAGAGTTAAGGCTGCACTGCACTCGGATGGTAAATGTTTGACCCACTCAATATAGTCCTTGACCCTTTCTCGTTTTCCAATTTTGACTTTGCTCAGCAGGAGGAAAGGGTCTTCTAGGAACTTTCTTGGTTTAAAGCGCGTAATGAGAGCCACTTTAACCGCTTTCCAGGTAGATTTTTCTTCCTCTGACAGGTTGAAAAACCAATCTTGAGCCACTGCCAATAAGGACATGGGGAACATCATCAGCTTCTCTACAGGTGTCCGTTCGCCGTAGATTTCACAAGCTTGCTCGTAGATCTGGAGGAATCAGATGGGATCTGATGATCCGTCGTATCTAGGTATCTCCATCCGTGGTGCTCTCCGGACTGCTTGCAAGGTAGCGACACGTACAGGTTGGCCCATTGGATCCATTGGTGCTGGTTCCGGTTCTGCCTCTTGTTACACGACTGCTAATCTAGGAAGGTGTGGTGCTTGATTTGCTATCCTTCATGCTATTGATCGTCCCGATCTCAGATTCATTCGATGGTGGGTTCCAAAGTGATTGGATCTTGCTTATACAGTAGGATGCTGTCTGGATCTCAAAGATCTGGTCGATTTGATCGGCCGGAAGTGAATTTTAGGCCTTTTATGGTGGTTTTTCCTTGATAACTTTTTACTCCTTGCACTGATTGACCTGAAATTTTGATGGTAGCTAGAACTAATGCAGATCTTTCCACTGATCTAGTCTGCGAGGGTTCTCTTGTGCGAGGGTTGGCTGTGCGAGGGTTCTTTAGCTATTTTTGTAGATAAAAAACCCGATATCTCTCTGATCTTTGGGAAGTAACTCTCGCAAGGCTCACAGTAGTTGGATCTGGTTCAGATCTCACTATAGAATTCTCTACGAGAGTCAACTTTTGCAAGAAGTGGAAATTTTGCTGTCTATAAGGGTTCAAAACCACTTTTTTGGCTTGATCTTCACCAAATTTTAAAACTAACTCTTGTAGGCTTCATCACTGATGTAGATTGACATTCTGAATCGATTGAGAGGGTCTGCGAGAGTTCTTGTAGGAATTTGCTGGATCTTCACTTTTTAGTGATCTTTTAGCCCTTAAACCCAATTTTCTGCTCACTGGAATCAAACTAACTCTCACAAGCTCTTCTGTGTCTTGGTCTCACTGAGATGGAACTTCAAAATCCTCTACGAGAGTTCTTGACCACTGGAATTGAAAATTTTGCTATTTGCGAGGGTTCACTAGTACTTTACCGTCTTTTTTTCACTGGGAACTCTCGCACAGTCATTTAGACATTAAACTAACTCTCGCAAGCTTCTCTGTGTCCTGGTCTCATTGAGATGGAACTTCAGAGGGCTCTGTAAGAGTTCTTATGAAAATTTGAATTTTTTTGGATTTTTTCAAGGGTTTTTTGAATTTTTTATGATTTTTCTCTGATTTTTACAATCTGCTTGGAACTAGCTCTCGCAGGCTTCTATGCAGGTCTGGGATAGTACCCTAGAGCTGCTGCCAGTCATGCAAGAGTTAATTTACACTGGTTTTGGAGATATAAAAATCTGATGAGATTTTAGGCTCTTTTTTCCTCCAAAAATACAGATTGGTTTGTTTTTTTTGGATTTTTGGCTAGTTGGTTTGGGTTTCAAGCCCTTAGAGACTGTTCAGGGCCTCTTCTACCCTCTCACACCTCCTCCGCTAGTTATGAATAGTCCAAACACAAAAAATACAGAAAACTAACTCTAAACACCCAAAAATCTACCTAAAACTACTCTAAAAAGCAAGAAAATAGCTAAAATGCAGCTAAACTAGTTAGTGGAAACCTATCCTCGGCAACTGCGCCACTGTAGGGTTGTAGATCTGTGTAGTATAGCCCTTTCGCCTGTCAACAAGGGTTTGGTCACTGGATAGGTACCTAACTATGCATAGATGCTGATCTTAGTTAGTTTCCTACTTCCTCCCTAACTCTATTCACCACTAACACTACTCTCCCTTAACTATACTCCTCTACTCTAACATTCATCATGATTTGAGTGAAGGAAAGGGATAGAAAAGGAGAGGAAGAGAGAAGAGAAGAGAGAAAAGAGATGGAGGTTAGCTCAAATGCTCAATGTCATTGCTTATGGAAAAACCTTAACTAGCGTAACCAAAAGGCATGGGAAATGAAAATAACAAGCAATCACAACAATAGCATAAGCAAGATTAATTAGAAAATGAGGATGCTTGAGCTCTCAAAATGGTAGAGTCTCCTCCTCTCTATTAAGCATGAAAATAGTGTACACATGGTGCCTTTTTATAAAATGGGGAAGGCCCTTGCCCCTCAATCCTATTGGCTAATATTCACATTGATCCTATCCATTCATCTTGGACCCAACTTGATCCAAGGGTCCATAAAAAGTACATTGAAAATCACAAGATCCATGTGAGTCCAAAATTGGACCCAACTCTAAAAAGTAAACTCTAAGTTTAGAATTGACTTTGGGTTTAGGGTTTTATTTTAATTACAAAGGGCCCAAGTCCATAATTTTATTTACAACCTCACTTGCATGCTCATTGGGCCATGGGCTTATACACGCAGGATGACATGCCCTCGCAACTCATTTTATTGGATGATTTTATATATTTACACTTTGTTGGGAATACCCCCAACAAACCGTCGAGGAAACTAAAAGCATCTGCTCCTGCCATATTTCGAGAATTTGTGTGGTTAGGGGTAATGGGAAGTGATCCTTCTTCGTTTGATCATTAAGTTTTTTTAAATCCACACAGATACGAAGTTTACCATTTTTCTTTGGTACCACCACAATTGGTGATACCCAACCGGTGTGCTCGATTTCATAAATGAAACCAACATCAAGAAGCTTTTGAATATCTTCCCGTATCTTCTCTCAATATGTGGGATTGGTGTGATAAGGTTTTGCTCTCACATGTATGGCACCATCCAATAATGGGATTGTATGGACAACAACGTCAGGAGTAACTCCCTTCATTTCTTTATAATTCCATGCGAATACAGTTGAAATTCCGATAGAATCTAGTGCAGTATGCAGATCACATCACATAATCACCATAGCCACTCCTCACAAGCTCTCAAAGATGGCACAACAAAAGTTATTAGATTACAAAGAAACACTATATATATAGAGTATTCACAAACTGCATGAAAAGACAAGTGTCCTAAACTTGGCCTACCACCTGTCAAACTAAGGTCGGACCCAATATGGCCAAATTCGACCGACAAACTTGGGACATGCCCCCAAGTATAGCAAGTATTGTAAATAACTTTGTACAGGCTAATTCTTCCTATGTGTGGCTACTCGGCTACGAGATCAGTGCCCGATCAATATATCCTAACAGGTCACATCCCGATCACAACCATATATAGTAAACCAAATAAATTGTACAGTATTTACATCATCACATTTAGAGCTTATACTAATGAATCAAAACTGATTTCTAACTCTCTCCCTTAAGCTCAAATGTGATAAGAGTGAAAAACAATAATTTGTAGCAATGTCTGGAGTGTCCAAAAGATGTTATGCATGTCCTGCTACTCTGTACTTGACTCACACGCAAGCACACCAACAAACCACCAGGTTTGACTCACAAAGTATCATGCAAACACAATGCTCATACAGAGAGTCTACCATACTCTCGACCAACTGACTCGTCCCCAATCCAACTTGAACACAAGTGGACCACATGAGCGACATGGCTCAAACTGAGATAATCTCACTGCCACCATGAGACTTACATCCTCCATCTAGCTAGGCTGACATCCTATCAGACACTTACAAGTACAAACCTGTAAAGCTGATAGAAATGAGCGACTGAGGCTCAACCTGAGGAAATCTTACTACCACCATAAGATTATACCCTCACTAGATAGACACCTAGTAGACAATGACAAGTCAATAAGCATAAATGACTACTTTGTTTCACTGTAGCAAATGCACAACCACATAAAACTCCGACTCAGATCTAGACTTCCTTGACGAGGCAACATGCAAGCCCACACACAATCATACAAACCAACACGAATGATAAGACGTCAAATACATGACCAAGGCCTGCCCATAAGTGGTATCCTGTCATACCAACACTTGTGCCACCTGTAGATCCGCTGCTACATCACTGGTCACCAAATCAGGTCCTCAACCATGGCTTGCACCTATACCAAGATGCTCTCACGTCCAAGCATATCCAACTGTCCAATAAGTCCTGAAAACTGATCCCCATCCATTCCCCATGCACTAAGCACAAGAGTCTACCAAGGACTCAATGAATGAATGTACACAAACCTCACCATAGGCTATACCTGAGTAGCTCCCTATCTCCCAGAGATACTGATGATGATTTGCCTCTCCTACATCCCATGTAGGCTCAACTTTCCATGCTTGACGTTGCCAACTCTGATTTGACCAGTACATAGGCCTCTCACCAAGGAGCCTACCTCCCCACAACTGTATCCATCATAGCATCCAAGCCAAAGCAAATGCAAACTAGATCCACTATCATGATGAACAACTCACCCACGATCCATAGCATATCAGGTAGAATAGCTCCAGAACCCTTGTACCATCTGATCACCAAGTATCCATTACCCGTTGATAGCTCCCCAAGAATCTGTCCACTTGTAGTGCAACTAGACTCCAACTGGATCTAACCAAATAATTGCATCTTGCTTACCAAATGATGACGGATAGAAACCTGGAGACCACTACGCATATAACCATGCAACTCACCTAATCACTTGCCAAAGTATCAGTTGTCACTCCCTGAGCAACCATCTCCATCCCTGCTAGCTCACAACCATGGGCATGCTGGATCCACATCACCCCGTAATGCACTCCATGCCCTTAGGATATGTACCACCACTAGGTACACTCCATGTAACCTACCTCCAAGTAGGCTTGACCCGTCCCTAGGTCACCATATGATGCACCAGCTGAAGATCATCATCCATACATCAAATGACATATCATACCTAAGAAATTGTAGCATCTCCATGAGTGCCACCCAATAGACTCGTCATCAACATACTTTGCTCACCTGATGTCTTCGATCATGGTCACCATCCTGCTAGACAAGCCGAACTCCAAAGCATCACCTGCTCCACCTGGCTCCTAGCATCTGCTCGCTCTCCCTGGCTATGTGCCACCTGACACCATGCCAACACAAGCATATCACTGAGTCGTCGCTCATGGGATCCCGAGACCACTGTCTTCCTTGATCATACTGAGGTATATGACTCTGAGTGACTTCCTCTAGGCTTATCCCTGATCTCACCACCTGAGAATCTGCACCATGAAAATTCCAACACTTGTGCCAAGCCTAGACTCCTGCAAATACAGGCAAATGCATGAAAGCTATAGACAGCTTATCCACACCCGTGATGGTAGATGTCTCTCCATCGATACCAATGTCCAAAACTGGCCCCCTGTTGTAATGCCATCATGTACTCCCAAATGAGCACACCATGAAGTCCTCAACATCAGTATCCCCTATAGTAGATCGCTAGCAAAATACTCATCATAGTGTTTGCCCTCCGATTACACCCCGTGCGATCTCCATCAGCTCTCCAACCTAGAGCTGGCTCAAAAAGCTTCATGCTTTGTCCATTTGCGTTTGCAGCTTTTTGATTCCACCATGAATCCCACCTGTAAGTCCTGTCCATGCCAATGACTCAAGTCCAATATGAAATAACTGCCCCCTGATGATCATCCCATGTCATCCTATAGTGTTATCCCTACCAGGTATTCCAATGCCATCCCTGATCACAAAGATCTGAGCATCTACCCTGTAGTGCCCACTTGTATTCCTCCAAACTAGCTCTAAGCTGCTCCTGTGAATGGTTCCAAACCACTCCTTGAGAATACATTGAGATGTGAATTCCAAAGCCACCATTAAGTCCCTCACATAACTGTGCATATGCCAATATCCCTCCAAGTGACCCTGTGAGATCTTCCATGGCCCAAACCAAACGATCTGCACCCTATTATCACTAGAATCTGCATCCATGATGTAATCATAATATGACAAATTGACTTGACTTATCCAGAATAGGCAATTGAAGTACATCTCTTCGATGACAAACCTGATACACTGCTCCACAGCTAAAATGCTTGATCAAAATTGACTTACCGACTGCAAAACCGCAAAATCATCACACTCACCACTCACCAAGAGCATCCAAAGTGTGATTACTGATCCATTCTTCATCCTCTGCGTGTCCCACACACAGCTCGTCCAATGCAAGTCCACTATCTTGCCCAATGGCTTCCAACTGGCACCACCTCGTACTTTTATCACCTGTGACCGCCAGAATGTGTGTACCTCCAAGCTAGCCCATATTTCCCTCGGAATGAGAAATTTCCAAGCTACAGATGTGTGTGTCAATGCAGCTATCACCTGACTCAACAATGCCACTACTGATCATACCTGTGAGAGCATTCCTCCAGAATGCCACCTGACGTTGGTCGGTTCTAACTCCAAGAGTTGAACCTGATCACAAGAATTTTTCACCTGTAACCGGCATACCATGCCTATCTCTCACCTGTGATTGCTCGCCCTCTCAAAATTGTCGCCAATGTTGAGTACTCACGCCGCCAAACTGCACTTCTGTCGCCAATACTGGCTTTCTCCACACGATTCCGCTACCATTCGCCCCCATACCGCATTTACCACTTTCAAACACCCTATTACCCTGTCAGGAGTAAGTAATAATGATTCAAAAGTGATAATGCCTCATTGTACCACCCTATAGTAGGTTTCACCAGCCAAAATAGCCCCGAATTTGGCCCTACGGTTCTCAAATGGCAAATGTAGCCCATCATTAGGTCACTCGCACTCCGCTCAATAGAATGGTGATGAAAACACCCCAAAATGCATTTTTCCCTACTTTGTGACATCACTATGTCCGCTGGCTCCAAGCAGCCAGTTTTAGGGGTCATTTTGGCCCAAGGATGGCCAAAAAATGTGCCTTCTAGCCAAAGATAGGCCTCTCCAAAGATTGCCCTTGCAAAATTGAACTGATTCTTCATTATGAAGATTTTTAATGAAAAAATCCATTTTCTGGACTTCGGGTCCCTTCAGTCCATTTTCTTTTGAAAATTTTTAATGAAAAGCCTTCAAAAATGGCTTTTAAATCTTTGTGGGCCCTTCACCTAAAATCCAATGGTCCAGTTTGCTCCCCAAGCAATCTATCACGGCCGTTGATCCTCGATCTTCAAGATCGGACGATTCTCACTTCTTTTGCGCACTGAAGCTTCCTCAAGCAGCCACTACGCACTCCAACACGCTATGGACCTAGCCTATTTCACCGCGCGAGACCTGTCCACCCACGAGCTCCTTCTTTCCCTCTCTCTCTCTCCAAACTGGCTATGGTAGACCCTCTCCACTTGCTCCCCACAGATTTGTGTTAAATCTGCTCCATGGCTACCAACGTCCATTTACGTGATGATTTGAATTGCTAGGGCGCCCTCAAGCATGCTTTTACAGCTCCATAAATAGTGTCCTATATCAAAAGAACCAAGCTTTTGCATACTGAAATCCTAGCTTTCATTTTTCAATCATAGCTTCATAATAAATTGCTCCTTCTGTAGCCCACGGCCATCCATGGCCTCTTGGCAGTTAGGTTGCCCTACAAAAATGCCCTACTACAACCATTGACAGCTCCAAAATATGTCATATACAGAGAGAAATTCAAGGTTTATTGTCTGTAAACCCTAGCTGACCATAGTTTCCATGACTGAGAAGAAGGATGTCGCTCTGATACCAAGTTGAAATTCCAATAGAATCTAGTGCAGTATCCAGATCACATCACACAATCACCATAGCCACTCCTCACAAGCTCTCAAAGATGGCACAACAGAAGTTATTAGATTACAAAGAAACACTGTACATATAGAGTATTCACAAACTGCATGAAAAGGCAGGTGTCCCAAAATTGGCCTACCACCTGTCAAACTAAGGTCGGGCCCAATATGGCCAAATTCGACTGACAAACTTGGGACATGCCCCCAAGTATAGCAAGTACTGTAAATAACTTTGTACAAGCTAATTCTTCCTATGTGTGGCTACTCGGCTAACCCAAGTATCTATGTAGATGACATTATTCTTAGTGGAAATTGTTTGATGCTAGTTCAAGAAACCAAAGATGCATTAGGAAAAGAATTTAAAATGCAAGATCTAGGAGACATCCATTACATTTTGGGCCTTGAGATTGATTTTCATGAAGAGTATGCTTTTATTTGTTAATCTAGATATGTCTTTTCTATGTTGAGAAAATTCAATATGCAAAGTTGTAAAGGCATAGAAACTCCCATGGAGCGACATGTAAAAGATCCTATTAAAGGTGATGAAAGATCCTTCGAGGACATCACACTTTATAGGAGTCTTGTAGGCTCTTTAATTTGGCTTACTATCACTAGACCCGACTTGAGCTATTGTGTGCACAAATTGAGTCAATTTATCCAAGATCCCAAGATCCAACATTGGAAGATGGCAAAGAGAGGTCTAAGATATGTATCTTCTACTCAAGATTATGGTTTATTGTACAAGAATGAAGATCTAACCATTGTTGGCTATTCGAATTCCGATTTTGCAAGTGATAAAATGGATTGAAAGCTCATTAATGCATATACTATCTTTCTTGGAGACAATCTTGTGTCTTGGCTTTCAAAGAAGCAGGATACCATATCTCTATCATCTTGTGAGGCCGAGTACAAAGCACTCACTACAACAACTAAAGAGGTTCTTTGGATCAAGAGGTTAATCATGGAGCTAAATTGCATCAAAGAGGATGATCTTCCTTTGATCAAATGTGACAAAATATCGGCACAAGCTCTTGCAAACAATCTTATTTTTCATGCAAGAAGCAAGCATATAGAAGTGGCACACCATTTTGTAAGGGAAAAGCTCATTGGAGGTGAAATCAACTTAGAACATGTCAACACATCTTCGTGTATTGCTGATCTTCTCACAAAGTCACTTTGCAAAAGTGCCTTCTCAAAGCATAGGTCTAATCTTGGTCTTATCTCAAGATCAATGCTCGATCCACATTAGATACATTTTTAGGAGGAGTGTCAAAATATTCAAAAATCTATCTAATGTTGTGAGTATGGGTCCTAAAAATGCCAAAGATGAATTGAGCTCTTTTGGCTTAGTAAAGACCCATCTTAGAATAAAATATTCAAGGTAGGTAGAAGTAGAAACTCGAGCTACCATAGGAATTGCCATTTGTACTTTACATGCCACATTTAATGCATGAAAAGACTAGGTGGCACAATTAGACATAGTGAGGTGGCTTGAATAAGTCTAGATAGCTTGAGAGGTGGATTCATAACTCCAATTCAACTCAAAGTAGGAGGAGAGTCCATGGATCTATATATATGTGATGTACTCTCATTGAGCAGATGATGAAATTTGTTTGTAATGCAAATTTGGAGACTAAGCTCTTTGTGCCCTCTCTCTCTACTCGAGTTTTGTACTTTCATTTTTTCTCTCTAGCCAAGTAGAGACATTTATTGCACTTAGCTTCATGTTTTGTTGACAGATCTTGCTTGTAACACAATAATATTTCTTGTATGATCAGCTTTCTTATTGTCAATTAATGCTAGTCTGATCTTTATGGTGTTATTGTGCTTAGGAGATCAAAAATACATGTGTAGGGTGTCCCACACGTTTGAATTCATCAATTTCTAACTAACACATCTTTGTATTTGTGCAATAACTTTTCTAGATCCCGTAATTGGGTTGGATTTAGTTGGGCTCCTACGTGTATGATACAGTCTATGTCTTCATCACGATCCTTCAAATTAAGAGGTATTGTCTTCGCAGGTCCCTCAAAAGAGCTTAAACATACTAATGACGACATCATTAGTCGTGTAATCCTTAAAGTGTTGGGGAACGTCATAAAGTGGATCATCAACTTCCTCAGGTGGAATCTTAGGAATATCCTCTACAGGTGAGCTTGTAGATGATGAAACGTGAGTAGGATTTTTTTGGTTTTGTATAAGGGGTCTAATTGGTTGTTTCAGCTTTTCACGCATTTGGAATTGCTTATCAGTCAATCATACATCAACCCTTGATTTGTTTTTTTAGCATGTGGGATGTTTGTGGATTTGTAGTGGTAGGCATGCATGGATTTTTTGGTGGTTTTTCTCGGACTAAGTCTTCGTCAATGGTGTTCAAAACTTCATCATTGTGTACGTCCCATTGATAGACTTTTAATTTTGGTCGGTATACATGAGTATTAACTGGTTGTGGGTGTTACAAGCCAATGGTGATGGAAGCTTAATCTCTTTCGATATACAACGCGCTCCTAAACGCTCGGGATCCAGCAAATGAATAAGCTGATCTTCAGATAACTCATGTTTTCCCACAATAAGAATGCCATCCTCACTACTAGATATTTCAAAAAGAAAAACATCCTCAGATATCCACTCAATAGGGAGTGCATCTAGCATGTACAAGGGCAAGATGGGAGTGTTGATATCTGTGGAGTGTATAGTGATTTCAATTGGGTCCTCTTTTTGAACTTCTTGCACACAGAGAGTGGCATTGACACAATCGATGGTCTCTAAGGCATGTCCCCAATTAATGATATCTTTGCTCTGCATGTAATGACCCTTGATGGTGGAATCGATACTGCCGGGGTCATCATAGGTAGTTGAAGACCAATAATCTTCAACGCGTGCATGATTTATCTTTCTGGTGGCATCGACAGAGATACGCATGTCTCTGTTGCCAAAAACGATTTTGTTTTTCTTCCAATCTTGAATCACTCCGGCCATTTTTAACCAAGGCGTTCCAAGAAGGAATTGATAGGTGTGAGGTTCATCAGGAAAATCTAGGACTACACACTCTATAGTCAAAATCAAACTGGCAATTTTGATCGGTAAATTGCTTATGTGATCGGCAGGTGTCGTCATTCGTTGGTCAGCCATACGTAACCCGTACTTGGATAGGGTGATAATATTCACGTGATAATATTCGAGAATGACTTGTACAGCTGAATAAGATTTGTAGTGCACTGGTAGAATGATGCTGTTACCTTTAGCAACACCTATATGAAGTAAGCTCATGTCAACATTATGAACCACTTCAACGTTTTCCGGACGTCTTGACTCATCTGGTACATCAGGCTGCTGGGAGCTGTGTAATATGGCGTCCCGTAGGGGTTTGGAAAACTTCACGGTCGTGTAGAAGGGCATGGTGATTTGAGCTTGTAGGAGATTGAAAAGAACCTCTATTCCTCGTGGGTGTTGCCCCTATGTAGGTAACTGGGCAGATGGCGAAATAGAAATCCTAGCTTCAGCTCTATCAAACTCATCTTGGAACTCATGGTATTGCCTTTGAGCTTCTACAGGGTCAGGGTAAGATTGTGGAATCATGGAAGTATTAGCAGGAGGGTGTGGTTGTGTTGGGTCCTTGTTCTCATCTAAGGTCCGATGTTGCGTGCGTGTGACAACATGCAACGACTCTTCAGATACCCTACGTGTTGGAACTGTCTTCTTAATTTGGTTAGGGCAATCCTTATAGCAATGCCTTCTAATACAATCAACACACTCAGCTACAAAGTCATAACGAAGTTTACATTCTTTGAAAGTGAGTGGTTTCTCCGCATACAAAACATCGCTTCTGATGAGTTGAAGGGAAGATGGCATAACCATTTTGGTCATCTTGAATAGGTTGTTCCTCAGGATAATATTGCTCATTGGAATAAGAGGCAGAGGCCTCATCTACGTATGAGTTAGGATTGTCGTTATCATAAGTAGACTCATAAGCTGGGGTCCTACAGGTGTGCGTCAACTATATTTGCTCCAATCTTGTATTGCCGTCAATATTCTGCAAGCTTTCAAAGTCTTTACAACACAAGATTGTCTTTTAGTGCCCTACCTCATATGATGGAGTGGTAGTTAAGGGAAATTTTACCATCTTTTGGCAACATGAAGTACAAGTCAATACACTTTATTCCAGTGGATCATGTGCACCTACACATTTCGTTGTTATTCCCATCCTTTCAGCAGTGTGTTTGTGGTTGACAATAGGTTATCCATTGGAGGCTCTAATTCATCAAGTATGGTCCTACTATGAGCCACTGTACTTCTAAGAAATTCGGCAGAAGAGATGGTGGGGCAGGTGAGAAAAATGATATCACTTAGGGCATCGTGTTGGTCTTGGCGAGGATGTCTCTTTGCCATGCCTGAGTGGTCTTTTGCGTGTACAAACAAATATACGAGGCTCATCTTTAAGAGATTTCTAACACCATTTCCACCATGTTATGCTTGAACAAATCTCTGCCATATCCATGGTTTGAGCATATGTGAAGCTTTAACATTCTTGGTAATTAAGTGCTGTTGGCATTTGATGCCATTGAAGTGGAGCCTTGAGCTCAGCTTGGTGTGATCATCTCGATAGCACCAGCTTTTGAGGTGGATCATGCCAAGTCAGTATTCTGAACATTAGCGTGCTTCGTAAAGATGCTAGAGGAGTACGTCAAGTGAAGTTTGAAAGGGGTACCTAGCTAGCGGCCTTTCTCTCATCGCTTGTCATTTTTATATCCATTAACTGAGGTTAATTAGCTCTTGACCTGAGGATAGGGGATCTAGATGAGGTAAGAGGATTATAGGCACTAACTAGGGGTAGCACTAGTAGATGCACACATAGTTGTGACTAGAGTTATAGTTGATTTGTAATAAATAACTATTGCATGGACATCAAGAGTGGTATTGAACTATACATGCACTAGTGTGGATAAGCTTGGGATCTAGCTATATATTTTGGAGGGCATGGTGTCTGGTATGCAGAGGTACTTTAGTTATCTTGATCAGTTTGGTACCAGGGTGGGGCTTCTCCTGGATTGGAGAGGTAATATGGACGCCATAGCTATTGTCCTAGGGATTGATGGATGCTGGAATAGTTTCCCACCGCACGAAGGTGAGCATGGATTCGCTCTACGAAACGGGAGGATCATATGATGTCCTTTACAACAGGTGTTTTCTTATGTTACTGTATTGGACTATTTATGAGTAGATTTGTGGGTAGCTATAAAAAGTACAATAGTCATAGGTCTTGGCCCCTAAGCTCTAAACGTAATTGACGTCCATAACATTCACTATTGAGAAAAAATTGCCTCAAATGTGATTGGTAAAAACTATTGTAGTGTAAAAAAATAAGATGCTGAAGTAGATGCAATCAATTGCTAGTGGTTGCAAGTTGAGGTGTATGAATTATGGATCTTTGGGAAGTAATGGTAGGAGCAAATGCGAGGGCCTAATCCACGAGTAGAGGTATAAAAGACATCAATGGGCTTCCAAGTAGCCGCGTCAATAGGGTAGCCATTCCAATGAACCAGCTACTCTTGATGTTGTGCTGAATATTGACTTGAAGTGTAGATTGAAAAAATGGAAATAGCTTTGGATCATTTAGAAAATTAGCATCATGAGGTGCCTTTGGCTCAATTGTAGCACATAACAAAGTCACAAGAAATATGAGAGAAACTTTTGTAGTGGGTGGGGGCTACAAGTCAAAAGTAACTAGGATAAGGTGCACAATGATTTGAAAAGATCAAAGTAACTGGGTCCAAGTTTCTTAGTATGAGCTTTTGCTTGAAACAATGACCTCTAGGGAAATCGAGGTGCAAGTACATAAGCTAACCTTCATGAAGCTCCACATCCTTCCTATGTTGACCTACAACAATTTTGTATTGATGTTGTAGCCCAAGCAGGTTAATAATTTCTTGAGCTCCAAAGAGAAAAGAAGCAATAGTAAAAGGGACATCCCTTGGAGGTAACGGTGTACCTTGCAAGGCTAGTAAATAGTTATGTGCTAATAAACAAGGAGAAGCTCCTATGTTGGTACTCATAGAGCTATTATAGCTCTACTTTGCCAAGCATAAGTGCTGATTTGAATCTTGTCCAGTTGTTGCAATTTTTTTTTCAATGTGCAAATGAGTACCTCTGGCTAACCATTGGTTGAAGAGTGAGATGCTAGATCCATGAGGACCTTAAATAAGAAAAGGCATTGTTCTCTTAAAATGGTATTGCGAATAAGAACAAACTTGCGGGGTTGTGACCTTTTTGGTCGTTGTGATGAAATGGGCCCTAGGTAGACCAACAATAAAATCCATAGAGATGCTTTCCCGCCTTCATGTAGGTATCTCAAGTGGATGTAGCAAGCCCGGAGGACTTACTCTCTTGGCCTTCTTCACTTGACAAGCCAATGCTGGACGTACTCTCTTATGTCTCGCTATAGTTGTGGCCCAAAATAATGCCTTCTTACAAGTTCACTGGTCTTATCAATACTAGAGTGCCTTGCGTAGGGACTATTATGGCATTCATGAAGTATCTAAAGATGAAGCTCCTGCACATCTGGCACAAATACCTTTCTATGATCAACGCAGATCCGAAAACTACCATCCTTTTTCTTAACAAGCAAATAGGAGAGGCAAAGGGTGAATAACTAGGACGGACGTACCCCAACTTGAGATACTCGTCCAAGATCCTTCTGACTTCCTCCTCCTCTTTTAGGCTCATCCTATAAGGAGGCCTACATACCGGACTTGCCCCTAGAACAAGCTCGATACGATGCTCTACATTCCATCTAGGCGACAATCCCTTGGCATGTCACTAATTAACAAATTTTTAATTCGAGAACGGATGGACTTTTCCAACTACTCATTTGTTGGGTCACATCTTGGGTATAATGAAAATGCATGTGCAATGGGGAATGCAAATGTAAATGAATTTGCTTGTGGTCCATTAGCGAGTGTGCTTATTTGATTACTAGTAAAACTCGAATCAACATTCACATAACACAACGATCTTCCACCTAATAAAAAAGCTATTGGTTGTAAAATGGGTCAAGATGGATCAATCAACAAGTTCAAGGCTGAGCTATGTGCAAAAGGATATGAAATGACTAAAACAAGGATCTTGATTGCTTTATCTTCACATTTAAATTGGATGCTTTTCAAATGGATGTGACTAATGCCTTTTTGTATGCTTACCTTTAGGAGGATATTTTCATGGAGCAACTCGAGGGCTTAATCAAGCATGGAGAATAAGATGTGATTTGCTTGCTACACAAAAGTTTGTATGGCCTAAAGCAAGCTCTAAGGTCATGGCATTCTCGGCTCAACACTTTTCTCTTATCACTTGTATTCCCTCTAAGTGATTAAGATCCATCATTGTACTTTAAATTTCATGATGGTGATGTTGTAATTCTTGTACTTTGTGGATGACATGATATTTTGTGGAAATAATGCCGTCTCATTTATGAAACTAAGATGACCAAGTATGCTACTTTAAATTTTTATAAAGTTCAACATGGATATGAGCAAGAAAATAGAAACTCCAATGGAGCATCATGTAAGAGATCCAAAAGGAGATGATGAAAGATCCTTCAAGGATGACACACTCTATAGGAGTCTCATAGGCTCCTTGATTTGGCTCACTATTACAAGAGCATATTTGAGCTTTAGTTTCACTAAGTTGAGTTGATTCATGCAATCTCCTTTGATTCATCATTTGAAGCTAGCCAAAAGAGTGCTTAGATACATTTATAGCACACTAGATTTTGGCATCTTGTTTAGAGGAGATCACATTGTTTGATTGGTTTTCAGATTCGGATTTTGCAGGGGATAAGATGGATAGATCCATAAGTCACATCCTATATTTCTTGGAGGAGCCATTTCATGGCTCTCAAAAAGCAAGACACCGTCTCACTATCTTCCACCGAGGCCGATATAAAACTTTGACATCCACAAGAAACTGAATACCAACCTGTTGATACATTTACAGGCAGCTAGCCCTGATCAGGACAATTTGCTTGGATTTGACATGCACAGTGATGGTGGTGGACAAGTGTATGTGAAAATCTCTAATGCTACTTTTGATAGACGTTTTATTGTCGATCAGGTTTATTGAATTAAGGTGTTTTTTGGACTCTTTTAATACTGACAATTTTTTAGAGGTGGTAGCGTTTGTTAAATCTTACTCTTTGTACAGCAAACTTTCGTTAACATGTTAGGAAAGAAGCTTAATCATCTAGTCAAGTTCACTTGTCTCAAGTAGTCCTCTTGTCGGCTTGCCCTCCAAATTTATGATGTGTATATGTGTTGCTTTTGCTGAACAATCATATCATCAGATATGATAAAAACTTGGTGAATGTTTTACTATTTTTACCTTCTATTGATGCCTTTTACACTTACGAGATGTTCTGCTTGGTTATGACTACTGCATTTATGCTTGTAATGTTTTTTTGCTGATAACAGACTTTGATTACCACATCATTCACAAGACTGTTCTGTTAGTTGTTATTGATTTTGTCTTTTGAAGTTACCCTCTTTCTGCTTACTTATATTTGAAATACCTGGACCATGTGTGAATATGCTACTTTTTAAAATCTTTTCTTGTGCAAGTTTCAGACATCTTCATGCACAACTTGACTCAAAGGATGCCAATGCAACACACAATCTGGGCCAATCCAATGGTGCTGCAAGGGTCCCCACAAAGCGTTCTTATGGCTTCCTCCAGATGAACGGAAAAGAAGTTTTTCGGTTTGCAGTACGTGCAGTCCCACAGGTGGTTGAATGCGCATTGAAAGAAGCTGGCCTTACCGGCGTTGACCTTGACTGGCTGTTGCTCCATCAGGTACTTATTTGATAGCATTTAGTGATTCTATTTGCTATCTATTCATTATATCTTTCATCATCTGCTTCCTTTTAATGAAGAACAACCTTGCTATGTTACATCGTCGGACAGCCTCATCTCCTGTCTCCTGACCTCATTTCATGCTTGAGATACTGGAGCCCTTTGAGCTCTTTTCTTTTGTTCTTAACTAGACAGGGTTGAATCAAATACTTATCCATCTCCCATCCGTTATGAAATTTCTTGTTTGAATGGCCTTTTGTCTGTACTTGAGCCTATAGTGATGCACCTCGAGTCATAGGTCCTGTACATAGAGATTTGCAGTTATTAGAAAGTACCCATTGCCCAAAATTGAAGACTCAAGACCCAAGATGTGACCTAGATAGTAGAACCTAAATAGTACAATCTTGAAAGTTGATTCAAATACAAGACTCAAGTAATTAAATTTCAATTACCAAGCAAGGCTACCCGACCGTGCAACAGACTCGCGATGCAAGAGGGCATATATATATCCTCCTCCTCCTCTGACCTAGGTGGTAAATCAGAAACCTTGGCGATGATGATCTTGTCAGGGTTTACCTAAAGTTTAAACAATTCACATATCCATGACTAGTCAATGGTCATTCACTCATGTCACATGTGACACAAATTCACAAATTACAAATGGTTCATGAATCATCAAAGTTCAAACTAGTCAACTTTCACCTTTAAAGACTTCAAGTACCAAGATTCAAGTGATAAGTTTAACACTGAGCACTCAAGTTCAAGTAGTTCAAGTTCAAGCCTCAAGAGTCAAATACAAAGTAGAAACGATTAGTAATTACTTGCATGGGTTCTTTGGTCTCCCTCATATGATCTAGAAGGCGTAAGTTTGAATGCACAAACACTAGCCTTTCTAATTGCTTTGTGGTGGAGAGTTTGTTTCTCTTCTTGGTGTGTATGAGGGGGTAGATGCTCCAGTCCCTCTCACAAGCTGCTACGGTGCAATCCTATGAGAGGACTCTCAATGCAATGTGCTGTAGCCTAGGGGTGCACCCTCCATACTTGTCCCACCAAGACATTGGCCTCAAGTGGCCGTCTCTATCTTCTGTCACGACCCTTGGATATGTGAGGTGGTTTCTCCGAAAAATCATGAGCTCATTGTTGTAGGCCTACTGTTTTGCAACGTCTGGTACGTCCCTCTGGAGGTATTCAAACCACCCATCCCCAAGCTAAAGGATGCAACACATGGGCAACTGCATGTAGAGGTCTATGCAACCAGTTCCATTTGCTCTCCCACTTGGCCTTTATCTCTTGAATCTTACAAATTAAAAAATGAATGTCATCAATTCAATTGAGAAGTTTCCAACGTGAAACTTGGGACTAGTTTGTAAAATGGAAATGAAAGAAATCAAGGGGTTATAGTATATACTTGGCAAAACTCAACTGAGTGCATTGATCAAGCTGCTCACCCAACCTATCTATAAACTCGTAGAGAAGGCCCATGGTGAATCCCTCTCTATCTATGAGTCGTAGAACGGTGAGGAGTGGCTGCAACCCAACAACAATCAATCAGTAGGTTGATGTTGTATGCAGCGCAGGGAGTCCAAAAGATAGTCGGATAATACTCCATCACCAAATCCCCCATGGCTTTCCAATTTGTAGCATTGTTAGTAATGACTTGCACAACATTTTGAGGCCCCAGGCCCCACCTTCTCGATCACTTGCACGATATGTGAATAGATGTACTTTTTTATAACATTAAACAAATTGCAACGAGCATTGAGAGTAGCATCAGATTTCAATTGAACAATGACTCACGAGCATTAAAAATTAAAATGATTAAAATTCCATTTAGCAATGAGCAATGAGCATTGAAATCCAACACATGTCATGAACTAGAGGTGCCTGTGGGCAGGCTTCGATCTCATAGCCACGCAAAAACAAAGAGAGGTGCGCTCGAATAGGCATTGGACCACCTGTGTAGCTCAAACGACAATAATTGCACGTCCATCATTTTGTGCCCGAGCTAACGTATCCCAAAGCAACTGTCACATGATCCCATACAGGATCTCTGTTTTTCACCATGACTCTCAACTCCTAACTCCTATCTGCCTAACTAACTCCTAACTCTTATCTCCCTAACTAACTCCTAACTCTTCTAACTTCTAACACTCCTCTCACCTCTATTACCTAACTCTAACTCTAACACTCATGAGTCCTAACAACTCCACTAAAGTCTAACTAAAACTAAATTCACAATTTCACACACACACCTCTTGCCTAAATTCCCACATACACCTCCTCCTATTCTCTCTCCAAGACTATCCTAACTCCTAGCTCCTCTCTTCTCGCAAAGCTATCTGAATCAAACCCAAAGCACACCAAAGTAGGCACCAAATATCCACTTTGTTGATTTCTCCCGCAAGGACATATCAAGTTACAAGCATAAAAAACAAATAAGAACACTGTTGATAAGTCTCCTCCCAGCCACCTGTTGCATAGACTATGATGAGGAATGCCTCTCTCTAGGCTCACTTATGCATAATCCTTAGGCACCCACTTAACCTTGAGTACCTTTCCTAACCGAATTCGACACATGGCGAGCCCCATGGACAATCAACACTTGCCACTTGGCAGTACCCTGACACATTGGCAAGCAAGTAGGATTACCGTCTGACCCGTGTCACTCATGCACTGGACCAAGTGTCCCAATGAGCATATGACATGTCCCGTTGACCGGTCAACTCCTACTTTTTAGGAGGTCAATCCGGCAGCCTCTAAATTAAGTCTTTTTACCCTATACCAAATACAAGCAGGTCAAAAATTTACCAAAATCCTACTATTTACATTTTCTTACAAAGCACATTGTGGTCCTATGAGAACTCAATCTTATGGGGGAGCAAGTTACTTCATGGTGTTTGTTCTCAAGAATAAGGGTGATGCATTCAAGTATATTTCACATGGTTTAAGCACAGGTGGAGAAAGAAACAAATAGACAAATCAGGATATTATGCTCGGATGAAGGGGGAGAGTATCTTTCTACGGAATTTTAGGTGTTCTACAAGGATCATGGTATGAAGATAATTTGCAAGCACGGACATGTCTCAACAAAGTGGAGTTGCGGAAAGGAAGAACCGGTCTATTGTGGAAATCGCGAGGAGTATGCTCAAAAGTAAGAATCTTCCAAATATGTTTTGGGGTGAAGCAGTTAAGACAACGGTTTATCTTTTGAATCAAAGTCCTACAAAGGTTGTAGAAAATCAGACTCTAGAGGAAGCTTACGTGGGTCGGAAACTAGATGTAAGTCATTTGAGAGTGTTTGAAAGTATTGCTTATCTAAGGCGACCACGTGTTTATTCCTTGGATATGATAGTCAAGAGAAGGGATACAGGTTGTATGACTTGGGGGGGGAAGAAAGTCATCATAAGTAGGGATGTGATCTTTGATGAGGATGAATCTCATAAAGATATAGAGATATCTTATGATAGGAAGCAAGATGGAGGAATTCCTACCTTGTGTGACGAGTCATTACAGGAGTTTGAATCGACACATATATTGCTTACACCAATCCAAGTACCTAGAGTGATCATTGATGAGAAAGGAAAAAGGAAGGAGAGATCAAGTACATGGGATACTTATTCACCTCCTACTTCACCGGGCAGGAAGCATCCTACATTAGAAGCTAGAAGATTGCCTAGATGGTACTATGAAACTATCAAGGATAGTGTCATTATGGAACATGGAGAGTCTAGTACACAAGGGACTAGGAGATCGGCTAGAATTGAAAAGCAACATGAAGATGGGCACTTGCATTTTTGCCTTCCTCCATGTGAATTGTATGCAACTTAGTTCTCAAGAACATTATCCGCGATGGGTTTGCTATTTGATACTGCATTCTCAGTGCATCCCAAGCACCTCTTGCTGTCATGACCTCACTAGTGTGTGCAATGACGTGGTCCTTAACCGACAATTGATTAGGGACAATGCCCTTTCCGCCTTCTTGTCGTAGGCCCGCAAGTCAGCTGGAGTAGTGTTTGGCCTTAGTTCCATGCTCGTCACAATATCCCAAAGCTCTTTTTCCATGATAATGCTTTTCATTTTGAATTTCCATATGCTATAGTTGGAAACGCTGTCCAACTTGCTAGCTTCGCCCAAAATTGACTCGCTTCCACTTGCCATCTCAAAACGGCCCAAAAACACACTTGTAGGCTAAAAGAGATGTCCCGAGTACAATGGCGATGTCAAAAACTTGAAAATATGACCTGCTATTTTGCCTTACCAGGCCTCTCGCTGCTTAGGTGGCGAATTGAAAGTCAAGTTCTCCTCTAAGCCGCAAATGCTTGTTGCCACACACCACCAACTAGCCGCTCCCTGAAAGAGGCAAATCACTTCAGAGATTCACTGATCACATTCTTTGTGGTTAAAACTCTGTTTTTGTGTACCAAACTTGCAGGTACAGTCCGGGTGCCCTTCGTTTGGAGGTGATAGCCTTTTTGTTTTACCCAACGGCCTTAAAACAAGGAAACTGGGCCTTTTTTAATAGTTTTGAACTATTTCTTCACTGTGAAGAAACTTCACCCTTCAAAATGAACTTGAACTTTAGGGCCCTTTCAAACTGAATTTTTTTAATAAAGTTGATGTGTAGTCTACACTTCAAGACCCTTCATAGGCTATAGCCAAGTAGGATGCTCAATAAATATTTGTGACAAAGCAAAGCTTATAGTCTAGATAGAACCTTGTTTTCAATCAGTCTTTTAAGACTCATATGAAATGCTATACTGATAATATCTTAAAATTTTAAATAGAAACATATAAACTCCATAAAAAAATTAGACCTTGACAAGAGTAACTAACTACCATGTGTTGCACTCTCCTTGACACTTAGCCTTTATTATCTAGTCCAAGGAAAGGTGTTATTGTTGCATCAGATGGTTTGGTTGTTAATAGAAGACGATAAAGCTTTGACCAAAAAACATGTAGGTAGACATCGATCATAGACAAGCTGTTTAGTCTTTAGGGAGAAGGTACAACTATACAAGTCAATTGATTGTTGTATTCTGGAAAGTTCTACCAGGCATTGTCCTTGTCATATGCTTTGCATTTATTTCTCATACCTGTACAACTTATCCCCATGTAACTAGTTGAGAGTCAAATATGGATTTTAAATTTTTCTCTTCACGCACAGGATTTAAGAGCCATTTCAAGTTAGAAGAGGGCATTTGTGGATAAGTTACTGATTTTAAACAGTACACACAGTTTTCAAGAAAAAGTAAGATGAGAATAAGCTCAAGTGGGAAAATTGGTTGCATGTTTGTCAACCAATAATTGCATGAAATGCTCGAGTCCCTTTTGCAGGCCTTTGGCTTCTTCTTCAATGCATTGGAGGTTTGGGGCTAGATGTTCTCAAAGAACATAAAGGATGTATATCTGTGGCTTACAGAATGATTCTTTAGTGCTTACCTCTATCAACCCTGAGGGTTGCATTGATTTTTATGACTGGGTTTTAACATATCCAATTAACCAATTATAGTCACCAGTCAACAGTAAAAGCATGTAAGGAACCTTAACTTTGCTTCTAAGTTCATGTGATGAACTGTGCATTTTGTGCATGTGAAAGGCTGCGCCGAATGGCCAGTTTAGTACAAGCCTTAGTTGCTCGTTCCGGAACGGAACACGAACCGGAACAGGACTATTTTTTAGAAAAATACGTACTTTTTTACAAAGGAAAAAACCGCGATACTGTAGGATCGCGTAACATCGCTCTTCCTGCCGTTTCTCTACTGCGCCTCAATTCTGTGCTTTCTGTCTAGAAATTTGAAGCTTTGATTTTGCTTTGCTCAATTCTAAGGTATGGTCTGTTTAGGTAGCCAATAATCCCTCCTGAAAGGAGATCAATGCCCTGAAGCAGCACATTACGAACCTCTTATCCCCCACAACTCCATATTTTTTCAACACCCTCTACGATCCCTTCCGAGATGGTGCTGCTTTTGTGCGAGGCTACCCCTTCAGTCTTCGGGAAGGCGTGCCTCAGCAATGATGCAAAGCGGAGTGATGGGGCAAAAATCTGTATACTGACATTGATTCCTAGCGCATCTGGATATACACATGCGCTGCAGTGGCCACATTGACTCCAAGCGCATCTGTATCAAGAATGAGAATTTGTTCTTACAAATCTGGACACATTGCAGGAGGTAGGTTTTTGTTCATGTGAAATAATATCATGCAGAATCCAGATATTGAATCGTTTATGATTCACAAGCTATGAATACTCAATGTCAGGACATAGATGCGCTTGGAATCAATGTCAGTATACAGATGTGCTTGGCCACTGCAGTTGGATCTCATTAACTGAAATTGTTGGAGCATTTCCAGGACCTGTTTTTTTTGTATTAAAAAAAATGTTCCGACCCAGTACGTTCTGGAACGTACTGTACGTTCCGTCGGAACGGGTTTCTAAGTTTTACTAGCACAGAAAATCTTGATGTGCTGCGGAATATTGCTAGCAAGGAGCAACTATGCAGGAAACAATGGGATTAGTCTGTTTAGAACTGTGAAGAGTGTCATTCCTAACTTGTAACTGCTAACTTTGTCACTACTCTTGAATGGCTTTGTTTTGGAATGTTCTATATTCTTTCTTTTATGGCTTCCAATCTGCTTCTTAATATGGTATAACTTTACTGATTTCAGTGTGGCGTGCTAGTTTTGCAGGCTAATCAAAGAATTCTGGATGCTGTCGCTGAGCGCCTGCATATAGCACCTGAGAAGGTCATTTCCAACTTAGCAAACTACGGAAACACAAGTGCTGCATCTATTCCTCTTGCACTTGATGAGGCAGTTCGTAGTGGGCAAGTGAAACCTGGGAACATCATTGCAACTGCAGGTTTTGGAGCTGGCCTTACATGGGCTTCAGCCATTTTCAAGTGGGGATAGTAGCTGTTGGCTAATTGGCAGCTCGTTGCTGAATAAATTGGGTTCACTTGAGAACCTTAACTTTGCTTCTAAGTTCATGTGATGAACTGTGCATTTTGTGCATGTGAAAGGCTGCGCCGAATGGCCAGTTTAGTACAAGCCTTAGTTGCTCGTTCCGGAACGGAACACGAACCGGAACAGGACTATTTTTTAGAAAAATACGTACTTTTTTACAAAGGAAAAAACCGCGATACTGTAGGATCGCGTAACATCGCTCTTCCTGCCGTTTCTCTACTGCGCCTCAATTCTGTGCTTTCTGTCTAGAAATTTGAAGCTTTGATTTTGCTTTGCTCAATTCTAAGGTATGGTCTGTTTAGGTAGCCAATAATCCCTCCTGAAAGGAGATCAATGCCCTGGAGCAGCACATTACGAACCTCTTATCCCCCACAACTCCATATTTTTTCAACACCCTCTACGATCCCTTCCGAGATGGTGCTGCTTTTGTGCGAGGCTACCCCTTCAGTCTTCGGGAAGGCGTGCCTCAGCAATGATGCAAAGCGGAGTGATGGGGCAAAAATCTGTATACTGACATTGATTCCTAGCGCATCTGGATATACACATGCGCTGCAGTGGCCACATTGACTCCAAGCGCATCTGTATCAAGAATGAGAATTTGTTCTTACAAATCTGGACACATTGCAGGAGGTAGGTTTTTGTTCATGTGAAATAATATCATGCAGAATCCAGATATTGAATCGTTTATGATTCACAAGCTATGAATACTCAATGTCAGGACATAGATGCGCTTGGAATCAATGTCAGTATACAGATGTGCTTGGCCACTGCAGTTGGATCTCATTAACTGAAATTGTTGGAGCATTTCCAGGACCTGTTTTTTTTGTATTAAAAAAAATGTTCCGACCCAGTACGTTCTGGAACGTACTGTACGTTCCGTCGGAACGGGTTTCTAAGTTTTACTAGCACAGAAAATCTTGATGTGCTGCGGAATATTGCTAGCAAGGAGCAACTATGCAGGAAACAATGGGATTAGTCTGTTTAGAACTGTGAAGAGTGTCATTCCTAACTTGTAACTGCTAACTTTGTCACTACTCTTGAATGGCTTTGTTTTGGAATGTTCTATATTCTTTCTTTTATGGCTTCCAATCTGCTTCTTAATATGGTATAACTTTACTGATTTCAGTGTGGCGTGCTAGTTTTGCAGGCTAATCAAAGAATTCTGGATGCTGTCGCTGAGCGCCTGCATATAGCACCTGAGAAGGTCATTTCCAACTTAGCAAACTACGGAAACACAAGTGCTGCATCTATTCCTCTTGCACTTGATGAGGCAGTTCGTAGTGGGCAAGTGAAACCTGGGAACATCATTGCAACTGCAGGTTTTGGAGCTGGCCTTACATGGGCTTCAGCCATTTTCAAGTGGGGATAGTAGCTGTTGGCTAATTGGCAGCTCGTTGCTGAATAAATTGGGTTCACTTGAGAGCTTCTAGAAAATTCTGTACAGAAGAAAGCTTCTGTTAATATGGTTGGAACATGGCTCAAAATTTCACCAAGATAGTTTTTTTCCATCTGAGTCTCATTAGATGCAAAAGGCTAGCCAGCCATTTTTATAATATATGCAGTAAGTTCCATTGCAGACTTCTGTGACAGTTCAGAGTTTTTTCATAGGCTATTCTTAGAAAGGGGTTCTATTTCCCTACTTGACCTGCTAAAAAATCTCTGCCATTGTGCTGAGGAAATAAATGTTTGTAAAACTCCTAAATTCATGCTACATTCCAAGAAATACAAAGAAATTTTTAGGCCTCCACCAAACTTCCGTGCATCTCTTTAATCTCGTCTTGTTAGAGTTCCGATAATGTGAATGCACTTACTGTCTCATAGTTATAAAGTTTTTAAGATTGATTTTTTAATCACGAAGTAGTTACATTGGCCTTATTCCTTTTTCACTTATTCCTTTTTCATAAAAATATTTTCACATTATCGGAACTCTAACAAGACGAGATTATGAAGTATTGTCCTATCACTTCTGTATGAGGACTGAAGGTGCTCCTACGCTGCCTCACAGCAATCGGGGCTAACTGTTCCACAAGAAGTATTGTTGGCAGAAACAAAGCTAACTATACAAGAGTTCAAAGAGGGCCCTTAGAAAAGGGGGCCCGCATTTTCATTTTGATATCGACAAAGCACACCACATCAGGAGTGTCATACCGTGGTGCAGTTAGAGCTATCCTGTGCCGAGGACTGACCATCTCCGAAAAAGTTATTGGGGTATGCTTTTCTTTACTCTCGTTTTGACGCAGTGATTTGTTTTTGTGATTGAATGGTATAAACATGCTCTTTTTGGTACTAACGACACTTGAGTAGCATGCATATGGGTCACTAATGGTTAGATGCTTCCTCTAATGGGTTTCTTGAGAGTCATTATGTACAATGCTAACATCGGTACTCACATGTAATTGTGTTTATGGTAAAGAGTTATTGAAACCCACATGACTAGAAAAGTGCACTGGTTTTGAATTTGCATTTATTTTTGCATAGACCCCTTTTTAAATCCCCTTGTCCACGGATCTGACTTGACTACGTCAAGAATAGGCATCCTCCATTTAAGAGATTAGCATCACGAGCATACAACACCTACCATCAAAACCTAGAATCTGAGAAGTCAAATCCAACACTAAACTGTGTAACCATCCATCTCCTAGTGGTCATACCTTTCAGAGCTTGGAAAACTCTCATTGACCCGGGAGTATGGGGTGATTAGGACGGCCCCCGGGATTGGAAGTGGCGTTACCCTGATCATTCGCGTAAAGGCGGTGTGGGCCCTTCCCCTGTTGGATATCTTCCGATGGGACCAATCCCTCGACGGAAAATCCGCCCAACACTCATGTTGCTGCATAATGGGTACCGCCATGATGGAAAGGGTTATGGTAGTTATAATGCTCTCTCTCTCTCTCTCTCTCTCATGGACTCTACTATATGGTTATTAGGTTTTATTCGCTCTTTGAAACATCATGAAATGATTTTAATGTATTGCTAATTATGAAATGCATGATAGGGAAGATTGGACGTATTATTTGAAATTGCAATCAAGTTGATAAGTTTCGGACATGGATAACAACTAATGCTCAGCTATGACATCTGTCTTCCTCACATAAGTAACTCGTGCGGTTGTGTTTTGTGGGATGGTGACATGTAACAACTGGTGTCTTAAAACTTGTTTCACTTTATGGTACTCTATACTGTAAGACTTTATACAGCTTTGTTTTCACATGTTATGCTATAAATCAAAGGGTTCAAAGGGTGTGGTCTTGACTTGTCAAAGGGGACTATGTGAAATCTTGGTAGTCTCTCTCTCTCTCTCTCTCTCTCTCTCTCTCTCTCTCTCTCTCTCTCTCTCTCTCTCTCTCTCTCTCTCTCTCAATTTTTCTACAAAGACTTTCTAAAAACTCAAAATTGATTCTAAACATAAACTTTCATGGATTTTTTTGACAAAGGTGGAATTCATACACTGTTATTTCAAAAAAATGTTTCTACTAAAAAACATCTTCTAATGTGTATAGTTTAGAGGGTTTGTACTTCGGATATTTTGAAAGTATTTAATGGCTAATCTCGCCAGACTTTTAGCTCAAATTCTATTCCAAAATCTATAAATGGCACAATCCTATAGAAGGTATTGAGAGCATTGATTACTTACGAAAAAATTTGCTCTTCAAATGCACTTTGTTTATTGATTCAACATGGGTAAGTCAACTTTTTGTATTATCATGAAAAGTGCTGCAAATTTTATTTCAAGGATAATTTTTCGACACGATGTGATTGCTTGAAACTTCAATCTAATATATGTATTATTAATTCATAATGAATGTTAATGTTTATTTGTAAGGACTTGAGTGATGAAAATCCTCGTCGAGTTGTTGGATGATGGTTGGGATACGAAACAAAATGAGCACGTTGAGTGCAGAGTATGTATGTCATCAATGACATTTAGATATCACATCGAAAAACAAATGCTTAGTTTGCTGCTGTATTATAGAAGATTGATAAAATGCAAAAATGAGTGGAAGCCACTAGATCAAGATTTTGCAATAAACCATCAAGAGCAACTTCAAATAATAGTGAAAAGAAATGACAACATTCTTATGATTGAAGTTGAGGAAGATTGGAGTCTCAATCACATTCGATCAAAACTAGACATGTTGCATTTCGATCTTCCTCAGTACTATAAATTTCGATTGAATGGTATTAAGGTAAGTTATGCCATATGATTCTTTTTTTGTTTTTTCTATTTCTTAGTGATTCATTTTTACAAGATAAATGAACTTAAACAATTTCTCATGTGCATGTAGGAGAAATGAAGAGCATATGAAATGCAAAGACATAAGAGCATCCATCGAAATTGAAGATCGATAAAATTTGAACAATGTAATTTTGTATTCTGTCATATAATTTTTTTGTATGCATCATGTTTGATAATATATGAACCGCTCAACTTGAGTACCATTGGTCAAGCTGATGGTCTTCTATGATCTCCAAATGGAAGTAACTTTCGTGGAGAACACTTTGTAATTGCAGTTGGATATGAATTTTCGATCACAAGTTTTATTGTCTCCTGCCAAAAATGCATTTTATTCATTGGGGAGATCTTCGGGCAAGAGAACTGCAAAAAATAAAAACACAAGCACATTTTATTAATCAATAATAAGTAATAGAGAATTATTAATATATGATTGTGATTGGTAATTGATAGATTACCTCAGGCAAATTTGACAATTTGTCGGGTTGTGCAAGCCAATTAAAAAATGGTTTGACATTGTATATTGTATACCACCCACAACTAACAGAATCAGTCTGTTCGGAGGACTGCAGTGTTCAAGCCTATATGAAGGTTAGAAAATCAAATTTTGTCTAAAAAAAAGTAGATGGAATATCAGATCAACGAGCACGAGATGAAATGGAAATCTACAAAAGATACAAGCGCGCGTTGAACCGATATCAGTTTAATATTACTTGTGCATCAACCATTTCAAGCTTCGTATAGGCAGTTGCCCTGACATTGGAAAGAGTTTCAATACTTTCTTAATATGGCTCCTCGCTTGTTTGTGGGTGTGTGATTCATCTTTATACAAATTAGATTACGTACACCCTCATCATTGACATATAAAGACAACACATATAAGTTCCAATGGCCACTACAATAAAAAATCAATATGTTCTTTAGACTGCATGTAAAATCACAATTCATATGAAAAATCAACTTATTAAAATCTAAAAAGCATACACTTGATTATGTATGGGAGCACGAGCATTGGAGTCTCTAGTCTAACGTTTTCTAACATCTCAGATTTAATAACTTATATTGATATATTTTTCAAAAGAACTATGGTGTATTTGATTAAAAAGAAATCATAAGCTTTCAATTGCATCAGAACCTTCAAGGACCGTGCAGAGAAAGAGACTGGTAAATAGATCAAAGCCCTGAGGTCTAACAATGGTGGAAAATACATCTCTACCGAATTCAAGGAGTATTGCTAGATCCAAGGCATTGAACAACAATTTATCACTCCTTATTCACTTCAGTCAAATGGCTTAGCCGAGAGGAAGAATCGTACCCTGGTCGAGTCGCAACCTTTGACAATATCCAAGTAATCCGCTATTTCCTTCACATACATATCTGAGAAGATGAGTTACGGACATCCATTCACAAATCTATATTCATATGATTATTCATTCTCAATTCTCCAACTATTGCTGCAGCACTTTGCATGTCACTATGGAAACTTAGGACATTATGCATTTATCGTGGCTCGAGTTTCTACAATAACTACTGTCAATGAGATGTTCCTAGCTTGAATCCAAAGTACGTAAAAATGATTTTTTTTTATTTCATAGTGCATTTCCATTGGGCAATGGAGTCACTCCCCTCCCCGCTGTAATGTTTCCATTCCCAATTTTTCTCTCTAACCCCCCCCCCATAAGCTTCTATGTCAGTCAAACGTATGCCCGTTACAATAATGCACAATGCCCTATGCAGCTCGGAGTATATGCAGAGTGCATGGATATGGATGCATTCATTCAATCGTGCAATTAATTTTTTCAATCACACCGTAACTATATGATGCAAAGGTGGTGGGTGCAAATGCTTTTGACTTCTGGATCATCTGGTTTCTACACTCCAACAACGGTTAGTGCATACAACAACAATGGTTTTTTCTTTTTTTCTTTTTTCATAACATATAGAATAGAAAAGAAACTCACCAAGCAACAAGATTAGCAAAGCAGAGAATGAACAAATGAAAATAAAACATAAACTTCATATTTTCCCTTATCCCATAGGTAAAATCAAGGATAAGAGTATAATCTAATTTTTGAAGAGATATGATCCATTTCATCAGTCGTTCGGGTGGTTCTAGTTTGTTCATCATCAGAGTCACTGTCGTGCTTTTGGTAAAGAAGGTCACTTTTCGGTGTAATAGATAATGTCTAAGCTTTGCGGTGGTGTAGGCTATCCCTAAACATATCTTCTCAGCCTTTGAGTAGTTAAGCTCTGCCTTGTTCAGTTTCCTTCCTATGAAAATAATAGGGTGGTAAATCTTCTCCCAGATCTGGGCTAAGCAACAGTTGATGCATGTATAAGTGGTGCTAGTAAACACGTAGAATTCCCTATCGTACATTGGTGGTTTCAGAATTGGGGCATTAGCTAGGGCCGTTTTTAATCCTTGGAAGGACTTTTCACACTCTTCGTCCCATGACCACTTGGTTTCATTTTTCAATAAGCCCGTCATGGGGTATGTGTGGGAGGCGTAGGCCATCACATATCTTTTGTAATAACTAGTTGAACCTAGGAAGGTTTGAAGTTGACTCACGGTGGTGGGGGCCATCATAGCTAATATCATGGCGATCTTTTCGGGATCGGTGACCATGCCGTATTTACTGATCACATGGCCTAACAACACTCCATATGGTACCCCAAATAGACACTTGTTGGTGTTCAAGGTGATGCAGGTGGCTGCCCACTTTTGGAAGCATTTTTTGAGTATGGCGAGGTGATCAGTGATTGTAGATGCCCCGCAGAGGTCATCTATGAAGATTTTGAGGTTTTCATCTAAGATGTCTTGGAATTGTTTGTTCATGAATCGTTGATAGGTCCTTGGCGCATTGGTAAGTCCAAACGACATGACATGGTATGCAAATACTCTGAATGTAGTAGTGAAGGTGGTTTTTGATTTGTCTTCCTCTGCTATGGCTATCTGGTCATAGCCGACGAAGCAATCCATGAATGAATATTGTTCCCTCCCTTCCATCTCTTCTAGGAATTGGTCTATGAATGGTAGTGGATAATAGTCCTTCCTAGTTTGCTTCTTCAAACGCTTGTAGTCTACACATACTCGGATGCGTGTGGAGTTCTTCTTCGTTCGTGGTACAATTGGAGAGCACTCTCGGTGTTTTCAACAGGAAATATTAGCCCTGTCTGCCTAAGTCGTTCTAACTCTTTATAGACCCCTTCCTTCAAGTGGTAGGGTAAGCGTCGTTGTTTCTAGCGTACTGGCTTGACCCCCTTCTTCAGTGGTATGTTGTGTTTCACTAGATCTGGGTGAATGCCGCTCAGATCGTTGGTACACTCTTAAGCTCTCCTTATGGTTTTATCACTGAATTGTTGGCCATTTTGAGGGCGGTCAACGTGGCTGGTTCTAGTGTGAATCCCAATTTGTTAGCGAGCTCTAGGCTAATAATATTCACGGCATATCCTGCATCAACTATGGCTCCTTTCACCACTAGGCCATCAATTAGTACATCTACCTTAGGACAATAGCGGTCTAGGATTCCTGCGATGTGTCCGACTGTAGGGGGTTCCAATGGTATAGGTCTGATCATGCATCGGATGGTGCGCTTAATGGTGGGTGACAGTTGGACCAATTGCCACAATCCTATTTCTAGCTTCATATCCTCCAATGCCTGCGCTAGATCAATTTTTCTTGTTCTCAAGCTCACATCAAGATTTCTACGAATTTTGCGTGTTGCATCCCTTGCTCTCTTTGCCCCCATTCCAATTTTTCCTTTCCCAGTCTTTCTCGGTCCTAAGGATCTGGGGTGTCATCTCCCTTCTAAGGCAGTCACCTCCCCCCATTCCCTAGGTGCTGCTACTTCTTTCCTAGGCTTGGTCAACCCTTGGTCACTAACTGTTGGCTTGTCTACCTGCAGGGGTGTATTTTTGGGGGTCTCACTTCGGAGGTTACTTCTCGTCACTGCTAAGACTTCCTTCCTCAATGTGGTCTGGTCCCTTGTTTCTAACTCAATGAAATTTACGGGTGCTCGATCATCCTCTAAGCATTCTTTCTCCTTGTCCCGTGGATCAATTTTGGGCCCATGCTGTAGAAATTGAGGGCCTCTCGATGGTCCATCTATGTCTTGGAGCCTATGGTTCACGGGGCTTGGCATTCTATCGCCCTTATTTAGAGCCTCTCTATGAGTCCAACATCTATCCTCCAAATAACCTGGCTTCTTGCAGTACCCACAAATCAAGTTTGGGCAATTTCGATTCAGGTGATTTCCTTTACAATGGCGACACACTAATGGGTTAGGGCCATCTATAGGGTGCCTCTGACCTATTATATTCTGTTGCCATTTCAGAAAATTCACATCGACTGCTAACGTGTGGATGTTCTCACTCATCACGTCCATGTACCCCTTCAACATTGCTCACATATCGCCCAATTCTGTATTGGAACTGGCACTCTCATACCCTCGCTCTCAATAAGGCAATGATGAAGAAGAAAAGAAAGAGAGTACCGATGAAGAATATTGATGACCTATCTACACATAGCGGCAATCAGAAAAAAAGAATCCGAGCATTAAAGTATGTTGTCATCTAAACTGTCTATTTGATTTGTATATGTCATTTAAGTTTGATTTGCACTTGATAACATGGATTATTTATTTATCAAACATAATTTGAGTTTCATATGTTTGTTGCAGATCATGTTTGGCGGCAAAGAACTATTTAACAGATCGTTCATGCATTGGATCATCTTTAAGTCATGTTTTACCAAGAAAGTCAGCAAAGGAAATGATAAAAAATGCTCGGTTTGAAAAAATGAAAAATGAAATTGTAGAGACTGTTTTGATTAAGGTTCAATCATACCTGGATGTGAATGTGATACAAGGTGCATGTGATGTATCTGGAATTAGCAAAAATGCTTATTCTACTTTTTTTAGAATAGTTAAAGAAGCTTTTTCCCAAGTGATGGTGAAGAAAATTAATCTTCCGCGTCCATATCGGGTAAGATTTGCTAGAAATTTTTATAATGACGGAATGTTCAAAGTAGTTGGCCAACCACTTCATATAACTGAGTTATACAAATCAGAATATGGTGAGCTCAATTACAACGACTGCAATAATATTTTCCTTGATATTGAAAATGTTCTAAAATATATTATTTGATTCTATAAACTAGACGAACATCAAGTAAATAGAAAGATCATTATTGTAATAAAATTGGATGAATTTGAAATCATCAAAGGTCAGAAGTTGGAACGTGTGATTGTCACTTTGATGAACAAAATTTCAGATACAGATGATCAAACGTTTAGTGTTCAATCAGAAAATCACATATGGTGGTTGGCGGCATTCCAGGTATACATTTCAATTTTCATTTAGAATATCTATATTAAAAATTCATACCTTGTTAGTTTTTATTGACATGTGATGCATTACTTGTTTCTCTACAGGTCTTGAAAGAGGACCATAAAATACTATCATGGATATTTTCAAGAACAAACTATGGCGAGATTATAAAGAGACATTTGGAGGGTGAGAAATTTACAGTTGAAAATCATGGAAGTTTTCAAATTCAATGGCACCTTGCAGGGGATTTGAAAACATTAAAATGTATGTATAATGTCTCTCATGGGGCAACATCAAAGCATCCATGTCATTATTGCATGAAGGATTGCTACAATATGAATTTGGGACGATCAACAAACACTAGCCCAACATGAGAAGTTGAAGATCCAAATATGAAAAGTGTTTTGCCAATTCCATTAAAATATGTTCACATATGCACATTTGCATGTTGAGGTTCGTATTATTGAAAAACTAATTTACCTGCATATTCTACTAGCATGGAATCATAAACTAGAGTTAGTGGCTAAAGCAGCAATTAGGAGGTTGGAAATAGTTCTGTCAAATGCAAGACTACATAAAGGGAATGTCACAATTGAAAAAAGTGAAGACTCTCGGGGAAAAAAAGAAACGTTCCTAATAAGCCATCAATTGGAAGTGCTAAAGCAAGAAGATTTTTATCCAATCACACATGCAAAGAATCAAGTGTCACAAAATTTGGAGAGAAATTGTGCAAGCCACACGAACATTGGAAGGAAGTAATCGAGTGGAAAAGGGACAAGTGTGGACCAACTTAGACAAACTCATAGGTGCTATCAGGAAAGAAAACCTATCATCAGAAGATATGAGGACTTTGCAAAATCATTGTATCACATTTGTAAAATTTGTACATGATTGTTGGGGAAAAGACAACGTTACTCATTACATGGTTCTAATCTATATCATTATATGGTACTTTTCTCATTCATGCTTATATTTTTTTCACTGATGTAACTAATCAAAACTATTGTTTGCAGCACATCCTTCTTCATCATGCAACTTATTTTGAAAAGGAATATGGGAGCTTAAGTATCTGGTCATCACAAGGTATGGAAAAATCTCATTGGCAAGCAAGGGGAGCATTTCATAGAGCAACAAATTATGGAGGACACAATTCAACAAATAAATATTTAGTTCAACTTTTTCAGTGGTTTTACAGAAGAGCACAATTTAGATATCAAGCCAAAAACTTGCCAAGTATTACGATATTTCGAAAGGCATTCAAATTCATTACAAAAGAGAGATTCTTGTAATATATCAAAAATCTATTACAAAAAATTATTTAATTATCATCGTCATCCTCTTCAGGATTCAGACGGATGGTATTGTCATGAAGGAATAATCTCCTTTCATATGGATCCAAAAATTGTAAATTTTTCCTCTTGTTCATATCAATGTAACCCGAATAAAGGGCCATTGCAGATGATCTTTTGGTAGTCTCATTGGGAGTATAATCCAATATCTTAATAGCCAAATCTCTCTTCACAAAAATTATTTTTATATGTTCCTCTTGTGTACTTCATTCAGCCTGGCCATTACACCTAGGATAGTACGGTGTACTTTTTTTGTGAACGACAAGATAATGGCGTTGGTTATCCAATTCTCGTGCTGCCATACATAACAAAGTAAGTGTCTATTTTTCAGATTTTATTTTATTGAATTTTTCATATGAATTTTGATTTCACATTGATTCTTATAAATTTCTTGTTTTCTGATTTCAATGATCATTGGAGCTTATATGTGTTGTGCTTGTACGTCAATGATGAGGGTGTGTGTAATCCAGTTTGTTTGAATATGAACTCTATTACACACACACACACACACAAAATTGCCAAGACCCATATACAGAAAATATTGGAACTCTTGTCCTCCCAGCGGGTTGATTCTGTCAACTGTGGTTGGTATACTGTATGCAATGCCGAACACTTTTTTAATTGGCTTGCATTACAAGACGGACCACCAAATCTGGAAGACGTAATATTCGATTAATTACTTTTAATTGTGTTTTTGTTTTTTTCATATACAAACTCCTATTAACTGATCTTTGATTAATTACATTTAATTGTGTTTATGTTTTTTTTTCAGTTTAAATGCTCGAAGGTCTCCCCAATGGAGATAATGCACTTCAGGCAGGAGACCATAAAGCTTGTGATCGAAAATTCATATCCAGTTGCAGTGGCCGAGTGTTCTCCACCCAAGCTACTTTCAATTGGAGAAATGGATTTAGAGATCATAGATAGTTTACTCTGTTTAAAGATTCGTTTCACTTGATGTGGATGAGACACATGTACAAAATTTTTCAATAGAAATATACTTACAATTTTTTTATGGTTGTTCTTACTTGTTTTTTTTCCTGTTATTAATTCAGGTTATGATTCATTCATCATCAATTTCTACGGTTTTTCGACATGTTTGTTTTTCATAGCCTTGGTCTGCCTTCCCTTTACCATGATTTTTTTTTTGGATAAGTTCAGAATGATGATCCGATTGAACCTTTGCCACAACCAATCCAAACATGCGACAAACTTAGATTTGTTACAACAAAGCTTTCATCAGTTCATCTTCTGAACATATCCAAATATGCCAAGACAAGGACAATACAGAAGACCAAGGCAATGAAGACCAAAAATACAACCGATATATACGAGACATCAACAAGGGCAAGCGTCGATTGTAGTGATCACTGGAATTCAAGTGACTAAAGATCTCCCCAATGGAGATAATGCATTTCCTGTAGGAGATAATGAATCTTGCTATCAAAAACTCATATTATCCAGTTGCAATTACATTGTGTTTTGCACCATGGAAATGAAGATCATAGAAATGAAAGAGCCTTATAGAAAAAGTGGTTCATATATATTCAAAGATGATGTATACAAAAAATTGTATTACATAATACAAAATTTCATAGTTCATAATTTATGGATCTTCAATTTCAATGGATGTTCCAATGTCTTTGCATTTTATATGCCCTTCCTGCCTTACTCTTACCTGCACAAGAGAAATTGTTTTAGTTATATATTTTATGAAATTGATTCACTTAGAAATAGAAAAAAAGGAATATTTCTATATGGCATAACGTACCTTTACACCATTCAATCAAAATTGATAGTACTGAGGTAGATGGAATTGCAACATGTCTAGATCTGATCGAATGTGATTGAGACACCAATTTTTCTTGACCTCAACCATTGCAAGAATGTTGTTGTTTCTTTTCACTGTTATCTGAAGTTGCTCTTGTTCAAGTGGCTTCCAAACATTTTTGCATTTAATCCATCTTCTATAATACAACAGCAAAGTGAGCATTTGTTTTTCGATGTGATATCTAAATGTTATGGATGAGTAACATACTCTGCACTCAACTTGCTGATTTTGTTTTGTATTCCAACCATCATCCAACAACTCGACGATTATATCAGCACAATCAACGAAAATAGTAAAAGGTAGATACCAGCTTAATCTATTATTCTTTGATCAAGTGCTACATTTTAATATACTTTGAATATCAATATATAGCCTAGATCGAAAACTTTTTGAAATTGTTGCATCAGGAGAAATCCATTCCTCACTCGAAAAATCTAGTAGAGGATATGGCTCTAATCTACCAACTAAACCATTTTTATCAGGAAAATAGGTGTGATCATAAAAAAAAACTCCTAACTCTAAAAGTGATTTTGGAGAACGACCTTTATATTGTAAAATACCGATATCCGAATGTATGACATCGATTATTCTTGCAATCGAACTGATTGCCATTCAAAGAAATCTGATGGATACAAATCTGCAAAACCAACAAAAACATCTCAAGAAAAATATAATTTAAAGAAAATGCTAAATCTAAAGAAATTGAATCTAAAAACTTACAATTGCATTTCCTTCTATCATTTGGATTTAGATCATGAATGTTGAGCTCATTGTGAAGATAAGCATGCTGAACTAAAACTTCCATGATAGATTGACCGGAAGGTGATACTTTAAAATCCATTATCCTGCCTTTCCAAGAGCTTCTATATATGTTATCCAATCTTTTTCTTTTTCGAAATGAGCCTTTCGCAGAGGGATGCATCAAGATCCATTGATATTTTTGATATATTCTTGGTATCCATTGATCTTTTGCATTTTTTTCATTGCAAATATTGATTGCATCAATGGTTCCTCTTGGTCTCCGATTATGGGTAGCCATTAGTCAAAAATACGAGTACGCAGGCTGAGATCGGCGAGAATGTAAAGATTGCAAGGTAAACCTAAGAATGACAAGAAAATGAGAGATAGAATGAAAAAAATGAGAGGTATACCTATGAATGACAAGAAGTTACTTAACTACAAGGATTAGTTAACCACTGTTTATGACTATTGATGTCAAATCAACTAATCTACAAATGCATAAAACTCGATTTTGGTGTAGAATCCTCTCTAGCATGCTCTAGCCTTGATATCTTCACCAAAATATTGATAGATATGATTTTCTCCTTCATAACTTGAAACACAAGATCTGATACCATGTGAAGGATTTCAGATCAATGATGATCCAATCTATAAAAAGATCTTGGGTTACAAAGGAAGCTACTCTACCAATCTCACCAATGTAGAAAAATCAGCATGTACACACAAAATGAGATGCAAACTCTAATAGAACTTGATCAAACATGAATCAAAAGATAAAGTACTATTGCTGTCCGTAAAAAACCAGCAAGCTACTATATTTCACACATATGAATCCAAAAATAACAAATATAGATCATTCTACACATAGAATTGCATGCAATCACAAGTATAGTGTACCAATGGATAGTAGAACCCAAGAGTACCATGTATAAGCATGAAATGCGATAGAAAAGAGAGAAGATATGTCTTTCCATAAGTTACATCCTTCTATAGTAGGTTCAAACCCTATTCGGCCACTTGGCTTTCCCACCAAAATGCAAACCCTACTATTTTTGGGTCTAGATTCAATATACCCAACATTTAAACTGAATCTACTCAAACTCGACTTCTAACTTTCCCACAATGTTAAAAAGTGTTTATTCAAATGAAATTTAAACTAATGAAATTTGAAAAGTCAAACTCTCAGTCTAAAACAAAGTTGGCCTCAATTTGCCAAATATTTGTCTCAAAAATTGCCTTGTCAAGAGACTTTGTGAAAATGTCAGCCACCATCTGCTTCGTAGGTACAAACTCGGTCCTCAGCCTGTCTTTCTCAACCAGATCTCTTATCAAATGATATTTGATAACAATGTGTTTCGTCCTTGAATGAAACATAGGACAAATTCTTTACGACTGGAGAAAAGGTTTCAATATAGTCAACACCATATTTCTGAGAGAAACCTTTCGCCACTAATTTGGCCTTGTATTTTGATATGTTGTCATCTGGTCCACACTTGTATTTGAAAACCCATTTGCACTTTACAGTCTTCTTGTCTACTGGTAATGGCTCCAGATTCCAGACATTGTTCTGCTCCATGGAATCCATCTCGTCTTCCATTGCTTTAATCCACTTGTCCTTATCTGGACAGCTGATAGCTTTCTCATATGTTTGAGGTTCTCCTCCAGATCCACAAAACTCCTCTGATATAGAGGCTGAGCTATCAGGTGATCTTGTTTCTCTCATGGATCTTCTTGGAGAGTCCGCAATCAGATCGATGGCCTTGCCTTTGTAAAGTGTCTTGCCTTTGCTGACTGTTGAATTGTGGGGAGTAGCAGGTGTCCTGGGTACAAGATGTGCATCTTGCTTCTCGTCATTAGAACAGTCACTCTGTCCATCTAAAATCTGAACATCTTGCTCCGGATGCTTAGGGTCTGCTCTCTCCGTAGATGTTGGTAGGTCATAGTAGCCTCTGGTCAAGATTTCGTAGCCAACTGGATCTCCGTCAGCCATTGTCTTTGACTCATCAAATCTGATGTCTCTGACAATCTTGATCTGTCTATAGATCCTATAGTATTATGAATGAACATCATATTCTACGAGGAATTCCTGCTCCACCTTTTCATCCAGTTTCTTTCTTTTCTGATCTGGAATGTGGGCATATGCGATGCATCCAAAAATGTGCACATGTGTCAGAATTGGTTTGTTGCCCCACCAAACCTCATGTGGCATGGTATGTGCAACACTGGATCTACCTATCCTGTTCTGCAGGTAGTTGCCTATAGCTACTGCTTCAACCCATAAAAACTTTGATGCCTTTGAATAGGCCTTCATGGATTTTGTAGCTTCCATGAGAGTTTGATTTCTCCTCTCTACCACACCATTGTGTTGTGGTGTGTAGGCTGTAGTCTTCAAGTGAAGTATGCTTTTGCTGGTGCAAAACTCTATAAAGCATTTGGAGATGTATTCTCCTCCTCTATATGTTTTGCTTCACCTTCTTGTCAGTCCATTTCTCAGCCCAATTCACGAACTTTGTGAATTTGTCTAGGGCCTCTGACTTGTTGTGGATAAAGTACACGGTTGCAAACTTGTTGAAGTCGTCAATAAAAGTGATGTAGTACTTTGAACCTCCTAGAGAGACCACATCAAACGGTCCACAGATGTCAGAGTGTACCAGTTCCAGTTCTTTTGTTAGGAAAGAGTCCTTGGTGAACGGTGTACGTGACATCTTGCCTTTGTTACAGGCATCACACAATTTCAAGCATGTTGCATCTTTGATATTGACACTAGTGAATGCTCCGCTCCAGCTAGCGTTGTATAGAGAAACTGTATTTATGTGATACAACTTCCTGTGACATATAATATCCATCGATTCGTTGATTTGGTGAGCTTGTTCCGAAGGTACTCGGATCCTGAGATGATACAGATTCCCCTTTCACTTTCCTATGGTAACAAGCTGAGTGGTTGCGGATTCAACCACTTGGCAGGTATTGCCTTCAAAGGTGACTGTTAGTCCTGCATCTACCATCTTAGCAACAAATAGTATGTCCTTCTGAAGAGTGGGCACATATAGAGTGTCATCGAGCCTCCTGTCTCTTCCTTTGATGTTTAACCACAACGCTCCACTTCCACTGACTTTGTGTCTAGAACCATCTCCCAAGATTATATATCTAGAAGATTCTGATTCTTGATAATCAGTGATCATGTGTCTCGTTGCCACGAAGTGTGACGTTGCACCTGAATCAAGAATTATCTCTTGTGTATCTGAAGTTGATGTTGCACAGACATCAGCACACAAGTAAGCTACTGGGTTCTTGCCATTGTTGGCTCTATCTTCGGCCATCTTGGAGGACTCTGTTTCCTCCACGTAGGATGAGCTATTGCCGCTTTCCCGTCTACTCTGAGCTTTCTTGTTTCTGGGATTTTGGTTGCAGTCAATGGCTGCATGACCCTTTTTGTGAAAGTGGATGCACTCTATCTTTGGATTGAGCCATCACTTATCAACAGTGTGGCCTTCTCGTGTGCACCTCATGCAAGTCTTCTTCTCAACATTCTATTGTCTCGGTTTATTTCTGCTCTTTCATTTGCCTTCTTTGGCTCTCTCTGACTGTTGCCTTCAATCTTGTCTTTGGTTTGACTCCCTCTTGTGAAAGATTTCAGATCCTTAAGATCCAATCTACTTGAATGATCTTTGGTTAGAAAGAGAAATACACTACCAATTTCACCAATGTAGAAAAATAAGCATCTACACACAATTTGAGATGCAAACACTAATAGAACTTGATCAAACTTGAATGAAATGATTATGTACTATTGCTCTTTGTACAAAACCAGCAAGCTACTATATTTCACACGTGTGGATCCAAAAATAACAAATATAGATCATTCTACACATAGAATTGCAAGCAATCACCAAGATAGTGCACCCATGGATAGTAGAACCCAAGAGAACCATGTATAAGCATGAAATGAGATAGAGAAGAGAGAAGATGACTCTCTCCACGAGCTACATCCTTTTATAACAGGTCCAAACCCTATTTGGCCACTTGGCTTTCCCACCAAAATGCTAACCCTACCAATTTTGGGTCTAGATTCAATGTACCCAACTTATTCAAATTGAATCTACTCAAACTCGCATTCTATCTTTCCCACACTTTCAAAAAGTGTCTATTCAAATGAAATTTAGACTAATGAACTTTGAGAAGTCAACCTCTAAGTCTAAAACAAGTTTTGACCTCAATATGCCAAATATGAAAATATTGCAAAATGTGATGAGACTAGTTGAATCTTTCACACTCCCTCTTCAACTAGTTTTAGCATAGACTTTGATAATACTCCAAGTGAAGTCTTATGCTTCATGAACAAGTCTTTTCCCAATGCTTTGGTGAAGACATCAGCTACACATTCCCTTGAAGACACATGTTGAAGCTCCACCTCCTTTGCAATGACTCGCTCCCTCACAAAATGATATTGTATCTCAATATGCTTGCTCCTAGCATGAAAGATAGGATTGGATGCCATTCTTTGGGCTGATTGATTGTCACAAAAGATGATTGGGCTCTCTGAAAAATCCAGCAAGTGAAGATCCTTGATCATCCTTTTGATCCATACCATCTCCTTTGTGCAATGTGTAAGAGCTTTGTACTCGGCCTCACTAGATGACAATGAGATAGTGGCTTGTTTCTTTGACATCCATGATATAGCTCCATCACCTATGAAAATTCAATAAGAACTAATAGATTTCCTATCCATTACATCTCCAGTATAGTTCGAATCTGAAAATCCAAAAAGATTAGGTGATGATCCCTCATACAATATGCCAAAATCTCGAGTTCCAATGATGTACCTCAAAACTCGCTTTCCTAGCTTCCAATGCTCCTAGCATAGTTTTTGCCAATAGAACTTTGATCCATCATAAGAATGATCTTCTTCCTAAAAATAGATCTCCTTTCAATGATCATGTAATGCTCAAAATAGAAACAACCATAATTGATATAGAGAATAGTGTCCACTTGGGATGCTTCACTATTTCTTACATCAATTTTAAATGTAAAAATGTGACTAGAACATGAAGAATCAAATAGATGTAAGTGAGATGATTCCACCATGCTTCCAACTCTGAACTCTCTGGAAAAATACAGCAAACAAACTATAAATGTGAGTGATCAACTTTTGCTTGCATGTCTCCTCCTTTTTTGTCCTTTGTTGCCTTGTATCCACCATGATACTCCATGAATGAGCCTCCATCTTCATCTTGCCACAAGAAACCATCAAACCTTGGAAATTCTTGAGTAGGTGAGTACATAAATGATGCAAATCCAGCACCACATGACTCCATAAACCAAGTAGTTTGCACTAGTCCATCTTCAAGATCTACTTGACATAAAAAAATGACCATGAATTCACCAAAAATTGACAATCTCCAAGTATTGGCACCAAGTAGCTCAACACTTGAGAACTTAGCCATGGATGAGTGACATAATGAGCCTCCAATATCTTTATTTCCATCAGCAAAATCAGCCAAGAATGCTAGTACAAATCCAACATCAAAACAATGCTCACCAATGTAGCTAGTTTTACCATATCTTGACAATTTGCACACATCCACATGAAATTGCTCAAACATGAGATAGAACAAGTAAAGTAAACTTGAACAACACTTACTTTCTACTCCTTTGACCTTACTTGAGTCTTCAATATGCTGCAAAAACAGATCCATAACACCTTTGCCAATTACCTCTCTTTTGATGCTCTTGACTAGCTCCAAATTGCCAACTTCCCTTTTGACTAGTTGAAGCGCTTTGAGATCAACCTCTTGATCTTCAACTTGACCATCAAAGTCATTGAACGAACTTTGTTTTCCAGATCCATTACTTGATTTTATAGCAAGATAACATCCATCCACTTGCATAGCTCCATGTACACAAGAAGATCCTCCAAAAGATGTTCCACTCTTCATAAGAGATCGATACTCGAGATCCATTGCTTGGATCTAGTCCTCTTCTTTCCTTGCTTGATCTACACTTGTAGGATCATCCAAAGAGGTTAGGAAAGCAACATAATTTCCAGAAACTACTTGCTTACCCTTTTGATCATATGTGAGCCTTGAAGGTACTTGTCTTTCTCTTGATGTTCTCCTTGGCTTTTGACTTGATGAAGGTCCATCATCACCACCATCCAAAGTAGAATCCTTCTCATCAACATCAAGAATGTTAGAACCATCTACTTTACCATCAATCATGCTTGAAGACACCTTTGGAATGTTTCCCTCATAAAAAATGACATCTCTACCAACAATCACTTTGTTAGTAGAAGGAATGTAAACCTTGTAGGCTTTACTCACCTCACTATATCCAACAAAAATACCTCTTCTTGAAGATGGATCCTCCTTGGTCCTATCATCAAGAGTAATGTTGACATAGCATGTGCATCCAAAGGTTCTTAGAAAGTTGACACTCGGCCTCCTCTTGAATAGCATCTCAAAAGTGTCCTTCCATCCAAAATAGCACTCGGCCACCTATTGCACAAGAAATTGGCACACAACAAAACTTGATCCCAAAATGGTTTGTCAAGATTAGCACTTAACCTCATAGCTTTAGCACTTTCACATAAAGTTCTATTCTTCCTTTCAGCCACTCCATTTTGTTGTGGGGTCCTTGATGTTGTATACTCCCTCTTGATCCCATGCTCATCACAAAAGGCCTTGAACTTATTAGATATGTACTCACCACCATTGTCACCTCTCAAGCACTTGATCTTTGTGGAGAATTGGTTCTCCCTTGCATTCTTGAACTTGACAAAGACATCATACACTTCATCCTTGCTCTTTAGTAGATAGATCCAACAAAATCTACTAAAATCATCAATGAATGTTACATACATCTTAGCTCCACTATTGCTAATTGTAGTAAATCCATGAATATCCGAATGTACAAGTTGAAAAGGCTTTGTAGATCTAGAAATAGATCTAGTATAAGGTAGTCTATGTGACTTAGACAAAGCACAAGACTCACAAACATGCTTGTCATTACTTAAGGAAATTGGAAGACCAATCACAACCTTCTTCCTTGCCATTACCTCCAATGACTTGAATTTGAGGTGTCCCATCCTTTTGTGCCAAACCTCTTGAATAGAAATTTGCTCCCTTGCAACACATCCAACTTGGTTAGCAATAACACAAGCATCAAGTTTGAACTACTTCCCTTGTCTTTTACCTTTTCCAATCAAGACATCCTTCCTTTTGATCAAACAAGCATCTCCATCAAACTCCACCTTGAGGCCCTTACTTCGCATTTGACTCACACTAAGCAAATTCTTGGTAATAGATGGAATAAACAAGACATCCTCCAAATGAACATTCCTATTTGTAGAGAGAGAAATAGGAATTGTGCCAATCCCTTTGATTGCATACTCACCATCATTGGCCGTGTAGATCGCCCTCTTGTCATCTCCATATGCCAACAAAGAAGTGAAGTACTCTTTGTGAAAGGTCATGTGTGAACTTGCTCCACTATCAATCCACCAAGGATCTAGATCTCCATCATTAGCAAGCATACATGAAGACATCACAAAAGCATCATCATTTGCATCTTGCACATCCAAACCATCCTCATCAAGTGTAAGATTACCTTGCTTGTCTCCTTGATCTCTCTTTTTCTTGTAGCACTCACTTGCAAAGTGTCCTTTGATGCCACAATAGAAGCACTTGAGCTTTGATCTATCCTTATTTTTGCCACTTGAAGAAGCATCCACTTGATCTTGCCCTTTAGACCACTTGCTTTTGGTTTTGCCCTTGAATTTGTCCTTTGTGAGCATAGCATCCTCTTGAAGTGTCGATGTAGATCCACCTCTTGCTTGAAGCCTATATTCCTCATTGTTCAAGATCTCTTGAAGATCCATCAAACTTGGCAAAGTCTTTTGAATAGCAATACTTTGAACAATGTTAGCATGAGCATCCAACAAGCCATTAAGAATCACTTGAATAAGTTCTCCTTCCTTAATGCTTTCATCTATGCAAGCTAACTCATCATTCAATGCTTTCATTCTCAAAACAAAAGTACTTGGACTTTCTTCATTCTTTTGCAAACAAGAAAAGATTTGCCTTCTTAGAGTCAACACTCTAGAAGTAGACTTGGATTCAAAAAGCTTCTTCAATGAATTCCAAGCTTCCAAAGATGATGTGCACTTACCAACTTCCTTGAGAAGTTCATTGGTAACATTCATCTTTATCATGTGTAGAGCCTTCTTGGCCCTCTTGTCATACCTCAATTGATCTTGTTGTGTTGCTGGTCTCTCCTCCAAACCTACAACAATATCCAAAACATCATTCATCTCAAGAAGTGACTCCATCCTCACTTTCCATAATGAATAGTTACTTGAGGTAATCCTTTGAACAACAACAAATGCTTTCAAAAGAAATCACCAAGATTTGAAACTATCTCACAAATTCTCTTCTAGCACTTATCCAAGCAAATCAACACATAGAATCATGGAATCTTGATCAACCTATGATCTATCCTCAATCTAATGACTTTTGCCACTTCCTAAGATTGAAACACACTCAAATGAAGTCCAACAACCTCACTATCTAGAGATCCATTAAAAATTAGGGTTTTGACAAAATCACAAAAAATTGACTAATTCCAAATCTACATGCAAATGCTGAAAATTTGATATGCAATCTATAAGCCACCACTTAGGCTGAACCAATGATCCAAAAATCGGCCAAATCCAGCATGTGAATTACAAAAACAAAATTGAACAAGTATATTGACCTATTTAGTGTTTTGATCTACAAAAGATCCAATCTACAAAAGCAAAAAATCCGATTTTGGTGTAGAATCCTCTCTAGCATGCTCTAGACTTGATATTTTCACCAAATCATTGATAGATCTGATTTCCTCCTTCATACTTGAAACACAAGCTCTGATACCATGTGAAAGATTTCAGATCCTTAAGATCCAATCTACTTGAATGATCTTTGGTTAGAAAGAGAAATACACTACCAATTTCACCAATGTAGAAAAATCAGCATCTACACACAATTTGAGATGCAAACACTAATAGAACTTGATCAAACTTGAATGAAATGATTATGTACTGTTGCTGTCCGTACAAAACCAGAAAGCTACTATATTTCACACGTGTGGATCCAAAAATAACAAATATAGATCATTCTACACATAGAATTGCAAGCAATCACCAAGATAGTGCACCAATGGATAGTAGAACCCAAGAGAACCATGTATAAGCATGAAATGAGATAGAGAAGAGAGAAGATGACTCTCTCCACGAGTTACATCCTTTTATAGCAGGTCCAAACCCTATTTGGCCACTTGGCTTTCCCACCAAAATGCTAACCCTACCAATTTTGGGTCTAGATTCAATGTACCCAACTTATTCAAATTGAATCTACTCAAACTCGCATTCTATCTTTCCCACATTTTCAAAAAGTGTCTATTCAAATGAAATTTAGACTAATGAACTTTGAAAAGTCAACCTCTAAGTCTAAAACAAGTTTTGGCCTCAATATGCCAAATATGGAAATATTGCAAAATGTGAGGAAACTAGTTGAATCTTTCACACCTCTTAGGCTTGAAATTCTTCTTCTGCTTCTCTTTGTTGCTGTATAGAGCATGATCAGAGTTATCCTTGCCATCAAGGTGTTCACGGGCTTCCACCTCTTCCCTGATCTCGATTACAGCCTTCTCAAGGGTCATCTGTGGATCTTTAGCAAGTAATGTTCGGGTCGTTTGAAACGATCTTGGTAGAGCTTGCAGCAGGTATGTGAGTTGCTTCTCTACTGAGACTGCATTCTCTGTTCTGGAATTGTGTAGGGAGAGGAATAGGTCCTTCATTCTTCTGATGAAAGAGGTGAGGTCTTTACCATCCCATCTCAGATTGGTCAGCTGATCTTCGAGAAGCATAATTTGGCTTCGTGATTTCGTTTGAAATCTGGTCAGCATAGTATCCCACATTTTCTTTGCATTGGAGAGTGTGGCTAGATCAAGTGTCAAGCTATCTTTGATGGAGGAAGATAGGACGACTACTGCCTTGTCATTTTTTTCTCTCCATTCCTGTAGCTCTTTGTTAGTGGTTGTGGAATAGTTTATTAAGGCTATATCACTTGAAAGCACTGCTTTCATCTTTATCCAAGTTGTACAATTTCGCTCAAAGTTTTTGGCTAAAGTAGAATTCCATTTCATGATGTGGAAACTTGTTATTCACAAATTTTGATTGGTGCATGTGGAATCCCTAATATAAAATATTTACAAGTTAAAGCTCATGAAAAAATTAATATTGCTAGTAGCTAATTTAGTTTTGCCTAGCTCGATGAGACCATTTGTAATTTTACTTGGTAAATGTGAAAATCAATGTAAAAAAATTACAAGACTTCTATGACTCAAAATTTTGTGTATTGCTAATAAAAGTTTTGTTTGGCTTGGTAAAACAATTCATGTTTAAAATGATGTTCGAGAATTTTTTGTGCTCATCTTACAAATTATCATTTTCTATTCAAGTACGTAAACTTTTCTCGTAACTTGTACATAAGATAATGGTAAGTTTCAAGAAACTTGAGCAAATTGCTTAAAAAAATTTGAAACTTACGTCTCATCCTAAAGGCTCATTGCTATTTCTCAAACGAATGTTACCACTAGTAAAAAGCATTTGAAAGATACAAAAAGTATACTCATAAAAAAATTCATAATATTGTGTTCAATTATATGAGTAAATTTCTCGAAACTTAATGCCAAAAGACATCAAAATGGCATGTTTCCTACCAAGGGTTGAAACTTCACCTTCCCTCTTCATCAATGTACCAGAAAGTTAAAACTTGACCTATAACATCCTTCAAGCACTATTAAAAAATAAACATAAATGTTTACAATAGACTTGTAACAAGCTACGATGATTTTGGGTCCTCAAAATTTTTTTTGAGCACTTTGTAGTATACAAAGTTTTAAGTGTGCATATTTTACTATGTTGTACTAGAGCATAATATTTGCCAGTCATAATTTTTGGTTTTGAAAAATGAGCATTTTACGACCTAGATTCAACTAGCCAAAGTTTGAAAATCCCTTCATTCCATAGAATATTCCTCAACTTAGATGATTTTTACCTATAAATTGACACCATAATTCTGGTCCTCCAATGTTTCAAAAGGTAGGAGATGTTGTTTCAACTTGCAAAATTTTGATGAACCCAACCTCCATTCTACATGCCATTGGGATACCCAACTTGTTACCACAATGAAAAATGTATTCCTACATAATCTTGTCAAATGCTTTGTCCAGATTTTTTAGCATTCAGGCACTACTCAAGGTCAAGGTACATCAAAGAAACACATTCATCTCTATAGGAATTAGCTTCCAGCATTGGGCATACAGGGGAGTCATCAAAGTAGATTTGCCCTAGGACCCAGACATGTGACCTCCCCATCAAGTCAATGAGTCCATCATTAAAGTTAACTTAATCTTCCAAGCCCATTTAAGTCACAAGAAAATTTGGTATAACAATTGGCCCACCACCCACCATTCTCGTAGTAAATGAGAATCCTTAGGCCCTATACTACCACTTAATACCAAGTGGTGAGGATTGGCACTAAAAGCGTATGAGGATTGGCACTAAAAACATATTACAAGGGTATTTTGATTAAAAGTATGTGTCAAATTTGTGATTTTTAATTTATTAATCTTTGGAAATCATCTACCAAAAGTCTTATAATATGAAATAATATATTATTCATTTGTCAAATAAGTCACTTATTTAAATTTTATTTTCCTACAACTTGAATTCCTTATTGAGAATTATATAGTTGAACTTGAAACAAATGCTAAGAACATATGTGAGATGCCTATTTTTCTATAACTAATTAAATGTCCATCGTTTTATTTTATATTGCAAGAGTTTGCACATTGCACTTATCATATCATTATGTGCATTGTTTACAGAGGCTTGCATCAACCATAGCCATAGAAAGGACACAACTCCCAAGTTTGGGAGGCCATAAGTTCCAAGTCGTCCCTTGCATGTGGCCATGGGTTCCATGAGGGTTCCTAGGGTTCCTTGGGCATAGAAACCTATTTTTAGTACAGGTCTTCATTGCCATTGCCACAACTACACTCTTATCCAACTCTTTAAATAATCTCAACTTCAAACAATGAGATTGACTTCAACCTAGTAAACATTAGTTGCATTCTCCTGGAGGCATACTCACACCACAGGGCCACAGGCATACTCACACCACTGGAATGCTTAACCACTGGAATGCTTAATGAGTGCAATGCATGGGCACCGTGGCCCCACTCTATCCAATGGTGATGGATGGAGAAAAAACCTCACACCACCACAAAAACCAAAGATTACAAATCTTCGCCATCGGCTTGATCCTGGAATGGCATCCACAAGCATAACTATAATCTTGTACTGGCCACCTTGTATCTAGTGCTTTCGGCTTTAAGCAAATGCTTCAATCTGTGTCTACTGGACAAGAATAGGAACAATTCACGTTCTCTTTCTTCATTCTCAGCACTCTATATCTATGCCATGCAGTTATGTAAGTAGATAAGTGACTGTGAGTTGTTATATGCATGCGGCTGATTCCGAAGGTGGGTTTGTCCTATTAATGCTGTAAATTAATACAAGATCTGCTCTCTGGGTTGCAGCCCTTTAGCTACAGAAGTACTCTGATTTTGCAGCAAGCAGCTGACAATCAGTGTTTGATGAACTAGCTACAGCCTAAGAATTGTTTGAGGCTGCATGCTGTAGATACAGGTTTTTATTTTGATCTTTGAAAGAAAACATCAAAGCTTTTGCCTGTGCCTAGCAGCTCTCCACCATGTGGATAAAGTACAGTACTGTATGTCACAAAGCGAGGTGGATGGTGTTTCTGGTTCTCCTGCTTCATTTTGTGGTAGCGATTGGTGACAATTTGCCGGGACCCTTGTCAGCGTCTTCTCGATGGATCGTAGACCAAAAAGGGAACCGCGTAAAGCTTGCTTGCATCAACTGGGCAGCTCATATGGAGGCCTTGATACCAGAAGGTCTCCACAGTCAGCCTCTCCCTAAAATCATTAGCATTATATCTTCCTCTGGATTCAATTGTGTCCGCCTTACATGGGCTGTATGGATGTTTACTGATCCAACCTTGGGATCACAAACTGTGTCTCAGTCTCTAACCTCCTTGGGATTAGATGGCGCCCTCCAAGGCGTGATGAGCAACAATCCCAACCTCGCCCAACTCACTGTTATTCAAGCATTCGAGGCAGTTATTAACAATCTTGCCTCTCAGAACATAATGGTGATTTTAGATAATCATCTGAGTAAGCCTAAGTGGTGCTGTGATTTAACTGACGGAAACGGCTTCTGGGGGGACGAATACTTTGTGCCAGGTACGTGGATCAACGGGCTGTCAGCAGTTGCAAAACTTTCTCTTAATCATCCAAATGTGGTGGGAATGAGTCTCCGAAATGAACCAAGAGGATTCCGTCAAAACCCTGGAGATTGGACTAAAAACATGAAGGTAACCACTCGGTACTGAGCATTCACATTAGTGCTTTTTATCTCTACAGCATAAAAGTATGATTTCTGTGCTTTCTTGTCTGATGATGGTATGCGTGATTGAACCTCTCAGGCTGGAGCAGAGGTTGTGTATGCTGAAAATCCAAATCTTCTGGTGCTCATGGGTGGGATTGAATCTACAACCCAGCTCAACTTCATTAGTTCGTCGCCACTCACATTTGATACGCAGGGAATCCGAAATAAGCTAGTATATGAGGGGCATTGGTATTCCTGGACAATTCTCACACACACCGCTGTAAGCTACTCGGAATGGAACCCGAATACCGTCTGTGCAATTGACACATATCGATTTATGCGCAGCACTGGATACTTGATCACCCCTGGACAGCAATACACTTCACCGCTCTTTCTCTCTGAGTTTGGAATGGGCCTGCAAGGCGATGCATCCGTCGCTGATACACGGTATATGGATTGTTTGTTCGCTACAGTTGCGCAATTGGATCTCGATTTTTCACTGTGGGCTCTCCAAGGAAGCTATTATCTACGCAGCGGCATAAAAAATTACAATGAATCGTATGGACTTGTCACACCCTCTTGGGATGCAATTCAGAATCCTGACTTCTTAAAGAGACTGCAGGGAATTATGAAACCATTGTCAGGTATTCTTACTATATGCTCACAAAACTTATATAAATTTTCATCGCCTATGTTTGAAAGTTTACTAGTACAAACACTCCGATTCCAGTTCTCTTTATTTCTCTCAAAAGTTTGATTGTTGCTTGCATTTCAGGACAAAATGGCAACGGAGCTGCTACATATCAGAACCTATTTCACCCAGCAACCGGATTATGTGTGTCTGTGTCTTCAGACTCATCACTAGTCCTTTCAGAATGTTCTCCTAGCTCCAGCAAGTGGAGCTACTTCGACGACCACGGTGTCCTTGTTCCAGCTCGCTCAAGCAATTTGGTCGTAGCAACAAGTGCAGGCAGTCCTGCAAGTCTTGCAAGCGCATCAAGTTGTCAAGGCTCATGTGACTGGACATTAGTGTCAGATTCGAAGCTGCAATTCTCAACTCAGGTGGGTGGTCAGTCTTTGTGCTTGGATGGAAGCTCCGGATTTGCTATCACCACTAATCCATGCACGTGTGCCAGCAAGTTACAGTGTGAATTTGGCTCAACTCAGCAGCCTGGTGGACAGTGGTTCAAATTTATCACTGGTCTATAGGAGCACTGCTCCAAGGTTTTCAAACTTGAACGGACTTTGCGTCAAGACTTTGAATTGTACAAAGAAGCATTTAAACTGTCATATAACAGTACTATGAAAGTTTTCTAGAGCAGAAGTAGATTAACACTGATCGTAGAGATTGACTGGAATAGTTGCACTGATACTGATCACAATGACGGACTATTTCTATATAATCAGATGAAGTTGGAAAGTGGTTCTAGTGTTGCTCTGTACATATATTAAAGTACAAATTGGGTATGTATTCCAAAATTGACAAGAAAGTTGTGTTGTCCCACAAAGGCCTTGCCATAATTGTAATGTTCTGAGATTTTGAAAATGTTTGAAATGAAGATATTTCACTAAGATTGATTGGATGAAAATCCATTAGTGAGTTTATATAAACAATTGTCCTAAATATTGCATACTAGTTGAATTTTTTTTCTCTCAATTTGATCTTTGAAATTTGGTTATTTTAGAATTCAACATTGACTATTTTGTGCCATCAATATTCAATATTTTATTTTTGTATGCTAAATAATGATTGTCATTACCTAATTGACTATTTAAGACATCACACGAGTATTAGTCACAATATTGATGGCTTCTGAATATTGGCGGTTTCAATATTAGTTCCAATTTTTAGATTTCAGTATTTACCATCTCACAATCAATATTCACAAATCTATGCAAAAATAGTAATTTAATATTTTGCACTCAATTTCACAAAAGTAGTGATAAATTTTGTACATAGTTTTATCACTCAATACTAACAATTTCAAAGTCAATTTTGGTGAAAATAGTCATAAATCTCACAATGTAGCATTTACGATTACATGATATCTCATTAATTCATATACATAGAATTTAGACACATTTATCTCTCTTCCATGATTCCAAAATAAATCTAATAGTAATTCACAATTTAGATTCACATTACAATCTCATTCTAATTCACATAATCAATCTCAGCATTTCAATCTCACTCTAATTCACATTAAAATTTTCATTCTAATTTCACGTGTTGATCTAATTCTAGATTCACATTTAAATCTCATTCCTAATTACATTCATAATATGCATCACAATTTAATCTCATTCGTCATAATTTTACTTTTAATCTCAAAATTGTACTATCATCTCTCTCTCTCTCTCTCTCTCTCTCTCTCTCTCTCTCTCTCTCTCTCTCTCTCTCTCTCTCTCTCTCTCTCTCTCTCTCTCTCTCTCTCTCTCTCTCTCTCTCTCTCTCTCTCTCTCTCCTCCCTATATCATTCAAGTACGAATCTAACATCTTACACATTAATATTTATCTTTCTCATGACAAAATCCTTTTCACTACTTTTTGCATCTCATTTCATAATTTATTGCCCACTCCTTTTTACATCTCATTTCATAATTTCTTGCCCACGTGCACTTTATTTTCTCATCTTTCACTCACTTTTATAAAATCCTTCACTTTAACATGGAAAAGAAATTTATTTTAAACTATCAAGTTCTCTTCTCACTATCATTCTTTGTATCTTTGTTTCTTTGATCTTGTTAAATTCACATTCACGATTTCATTCATAATCTCTAATCTCATTCACCAACATTTACAAATCTCACCATGATTCTAATCTCTCTCTCTCTCTCTCTCTCTCTCTCTCTCTCTCTCTCTCTCTCTCTCTCTCTCTCTCTCTCTCTCTCTCTCTCTCTCTCTCTCTCTCTCTCTCTCTCTCTCTCTCTCTCTCTCTCTCCCCTACATCCATTATTCATGAGATCACTCATAAATCTCACAAAATCCCAAGATTTACAAACACCAAGGACTTAAAAGGTACATAAAAAAATGGACTCTTATCTTGGAGAATAAAAAGTCAGATTTGAACTCTGCAAAATAGATCTAAAATAAACAGGTTAGTTAAAGAAACATAGAACTACAGTGTACAGATTGAAGGCCAGAAAAATCACTTGGAGAACGTCAAAATGGCCATGAAATATGCGTTGGTATATAGATACTAACATATCTACAAATTTCAATGATTTTTTCAACATCCTCAGTACTTGGTAAACTGCAAGTTCGGCACCTCGGATGCTACTGAGAGTGCTTGGATGGTGAACAATAGAGAGAGAGAGAGAGAGAGAGAGAGAGAGAGAGAGAGAGAGAGAGAGAGAGAGAGAGAGAGAGAGAGAGAGAGAGAGAGAGAGAGAGAGAGAGAGAGAGAGAGAGAGAGAGAGAGAGAGAGAGAGAGAGAGAGAGAGAGAGAGAGAGAGAGAGAGAGATACAAAATAGAAGCATCTTTCAATGCACTATAAGCATTGATTTTCTCAATCAAAATGCAACCAAAAGAGAGTAGCAATGAGAGAGAGATTAGAATGTGTGTGTGTGTGTGTGTGTGTGTGTGTGAGAGAGAGAGAGAGAGAGAGAGAGAGAGAGAGAGAGAGAGAGAGAGAGAGAGAGAGAGAGAGAGAGAGAGAGAGAGAGAGAGAGAGAGAGAGAGAGAGAGATTTCAAATGTGCAAAATCTAGCACACAATCATCTTATATCCATTGCTTGAGAGCTCCATTTTTTTTGTCGTTGCTCTCCTTTTTCGCCACCTACACAAACATCATGAAAATGCCATTAGTTAGAAGCTAAGACTAGATTGATGACAAACAAAAAAAAAAGAGATAGTGATCTCACATAGGCTTTTGCAGATTACATTCAACCGCATACACTGGAAAATAGCAAAAAATAATGTAAAACAACACTCATAGATCTCATGGTAAGGCCAAAACAGGAGCCTCAACCGCCATCAACTTCTTTAAGGGACTTGCCAAGACTATACCTCTCAATCTGAAGGATGATAATGAAGATATAGGTTGTATCGTGCATGTAGGAGCTTACCTGAATCCAACCCAATTACATGATTTGGAAAAATTATTCCGCAAATATGGAGATGTGTTTGCGTGGAGTTATAAAGAAATGAAGGGGGTTCCTTATGACGTTGCTGTCCATACAATTTCATTGCAGGATGGTGCCATACCAGTCAGAGCAAAACCTTATCGAACCAATCCTACTTATTGCGAGAAGATACGAGAATATATTCAAAAGCTTCTCGATGTTGGGTTCATTTATGAAATTGAGCATACCAGTTGGGTATCGCCAATTGTGGTGGAGAGAAATGGTAAACTCCATATCTGCGTGGATTTGAAGAAACTTAATGATCAAACAGAGAAAGATCATTTTTCCTTACCTTTGACAATGCAAATCCTCGAAGAAGACCTCAAATAGGCTTTAGTCACCGCACCCATTCTTCGCATGCCCGATCATAATAAGGAGTTTCATGTGCATATGGACGCTAGTAAGTATGCTATTGGTGCTGTTTTAATGCAATCCAAAATACTCGGAAAGGATTTTCTAATCCATTTCCTAAGCCATCAGTTTGTTCCAGCTGAGGTTAACTATTCCACATGAACATATCGAGAAGCACTAACAATGGTCTATGTTGTTCAACAATTTTGATATTGTTTGCTAGGCTAGCTTTTTGTTTTCTATACTAACCATCATGTTCTTCTTTACCTATTGAATAAACCTTGCAAAACCGGATGAATTGCACGATGGCTGTTGATTCTTTTAGAATTCAACTTTCGAGTTGTTATTCAGAAGGGATCACAACATTTGTTGGTTGATCATCTTTCATGATTACCTAATGCTGAGGCATCTGATGAGCCAATAAATGATGAGTTACCAGATGCGTGTCTATTTTATATAGATGAGACTCCGTTCAAGGGCAGATGATATCACTAGATATCTAGCCACTGGGAAAACCGATTCTCAGTTGTCAAAATCACAAAAAATAAAGCTTATTATGAAATCTTTATCATATCATCTTATTGCGGGACAATTACATAAGTTAGGTGTTGATGGTGTTACACGACGTGCACACGAATCTGAAGTCCGATAGATCATTGCCTTGACACACAAAAGTATTGGGGGTGGACATTTCTCCTCTGATGCTACTGCAAGGGCAATTCTTCTGGCAGGATTTTGGTGGCCAAGCCTTTTCAAAAACACTTATGCTTATGTAAAAGTTTGCAACGTTTGCCAATGCACAAAGAATACCAAGAAAGCCGACCACAATCTCCTTACTCCAATACTTGAAAGTCAAGCATTGGACAAATGGGGTATCGATTAGGGCACAAAAAATGTCAATTAGTGTAAGCACCACCAAGTGAAGATCTACAAGATTCCAATCACATGCAAACCAAAAGGACACCTGTGGAGCATGAACCACCCAACCAATATGGAGAGGCTAGTCAATACCCTAATCAATCCACCCCCAAGCCACAGTGAAGAACAAAAGAGAGGAGAGAAAAAATTGGTTCAAGAATCACAATTCACAATAGGAGGATGGGTGAGTTTCCACTAGACTTATTCTCCTCAAGAGAGAGAGAATATTCCCTTTAGGAATCCCATGCAACCTAAATTGAGCTATTGATCTCCTATTCTTGCATTAAAGTAGTCTTCACCATGCATGTGCTCCTATGTCTAATTATAGGTCTGGGCCCTTGTTGGGAGAGAATAGAGGGGGAAAATAAATGATGAACACGAACAAGAAACGAACTCGAACAAGAAACGAACTCGAACAAGAAACGAACTCGAACATAAAATGTTCGTGCGCAGTGGAACGAATTATTTGACTCTCTCCGTAAGCATGACTACACCTATCAGAATGAAGAGAACTTTAGTGATAGAAATCACAGTCATTCTAGATTACGTAGCCAAACATTTAATGGATAAAGCGCTAGATGAATAATTTGTCGCAAATTGCAAGACAAATTATCTGTCGCGAATGATTCGCGAAGAGCTAGACTGTGCTCGACTGATAATTAGTCGCGAATTATTCGTGAAAGACAAGACTAAAAGTTGATCGTCTATTACCAGAAAGAGCAACTAGAAAGATCAGACAAAATGAAGAACAAGCATAACAATATTAACACAGATCTGAATGCAGAACAAAGAGCTGTATCAGATTAAGTATATCATGTATACAAGTTAATAATGCAGTAGAGCACAATACAATAGTGGACGAAACCGGTGCCCTACGAAGCTTATTTTGTCTACAATGAGGAATGAAACCTCTTCACTTAGTCTCTTCTCATCTCGCTTCTCATCTAATTCTGTCTATCTCTCTTTTGAATACACAAATGGTATCCAATATATATACATAATATTACAGGTGTGCAGATGTGTAGTGATGTTGAGGATGATCAACGTGAAAGCTTTTCCATCCTTCAGCTTCCATCTGGCGATTGCCGAGTCGTCCGCTTCGGGTTTTTCTTCTGCAGCTGTAACAACGTCATACAATTCTTTTACCATTAGTATAGTTTTCATCTTAAATTTCCACATGGTAATTGGCTCCATCAAGCTTGTTCATGAGAGGACTGGCTTTCCCTTGGGAATCCATGTGGAAGAATTAGTCTAAGTGATAGGAGAAACTATCAGTGACTTAAGTATAAAAATCTGATACTGGAAAATATAGAACAAAAAAACAATTACTCTATCGGCTAGTAGAGTCTTGTACTGTGGAAGCTAATCAAGCTATGAAGATAGCTCTAATACCATGTTGGGAGAGAATAGAGGGGGAAAATAAATGACGAACACGAATGAGAAATGAACTCGAACAAGAAATGAACAAGAAACGAACTCGAACAGAAAATGTTCGTGCGCAGCGGAATGAATTATTTGACTCTCTCTGTAAGCATGACTACGCCTATTAGAATGAAGGACTTTAGTGATAGAAATCACAGTCATTCTAGATTACGTAGCCAAACATTTAATGCATAAAGCGCTAGATGAATAAGTTGTTGCGAATTGCAAGACAACTTATCTGTTGCGAATGATTCACGAAGAGCTAGACTATGCTTGACTGATAATTAGTCACGAATTATTTGCGAAAGACAAGACTAAAAGTTGACCGTCTATTACCAGAAAGAGCAACTAGAAAGATCAGACAAAATGAAGAACAAGCATAGCAGTATTAACACAGATATGAATGTAGAACAAAGAGTTGTATCAGATTAAGTATATCATGTATACAAGTTAATAATGTGGCAGAGCACAATACAATAGCAAATGAAACTGTGTGCCCTACGAAGCTTATTTTGTCTATAATGAGGAATGAAACCTCTTCACTTAGTCTCTTCTCATCTCACTTATCATCTAACTCTGTCTATCTCTCTTTTGAATACACGAATGGTATCCAATATATATACATAATATTACAGGTGTGCAGATGTGAAAGTATAGAGTGGATGTGTTGTCTGTAGGAGATTGTGGATGGCTGCAATCATTGTCCAATCTATTAGCGCAACTGCATGGGGTGAGCACGAAAAGGGTGCGACGTTAGTCAGTACTGAGGTGAACATTGGTGATGATGCAAAAGTGCGTCACTTCTTACGAGTAGCCTTAGGATTAGATTTACAGGGTGCCTTAGCTTTTAGGGCACTTTTGGCATTCAATAAGGTAGTGTCACCTTTTCGTCTGTCACCATAATCTGTGTAAGAACACAATGTCGCGATTCATTTGCCTTTTCTTCATCTGTGCGAATTTGCGTGTAAAAATACAGACTGCGTGACAATGTTAGTAAATATGCAGCATGAATGGAGGCAGATTAAAATTGGGATTTAGGAGAGTAGAAGGAGTAAATCCAACAGCCCTCATATGATTATTAATTATTTAATACGACCATGTCCGGAATGATGTAGCATAACTAATAATCACATACAACTGGAGTGACCGACTATCCATGTCAGGAATAATTCCGATTCCCTTGTACAAGACATGGACATAACAATTAGAAACATGCTAGATTTTCACCACTTCAAAGGAAAAGAGCCCTATTGTACTTTCAATCTATCATTCCATACATGCAAGATGACGATTTGAGAGAAAACTGGTAATCTTGAGTTTTTCAAATATTTATCTTATGATTTTATGATTCCATAGTAAACTAAATTTGATTACATTCATTCTTTGACAACAAGCCGTATTGGAGGCTGTACCACACACATGTGGGATTGAATTTACATGTTTGATCATTGGTTTTTATTACTCTTGATTGTGTGATCCAAAATTGCTAATCTAAATCAAGAAATTGATGTGTAGTTTTACAATAGATTGGTGTGTCAATCAATCAATGACTCTTGGAGTCTTTTGTAGGCTCATTTATGGTCCTTAGTACTATACTTTAACATGGTATTGGAGACAAGTCCAAGAGGATATTTAATGATCAAAGCACAATCCATTTTTAGCAAGTTTGTTCTTAGAAAACTAGTCTTGTGAGAGCGAGTTCAATCAAGTCTTAATCTGAAGTTTTTTTATTCAAACTTGGTGAAGGTTAGTAGCCATAGTTCTCACATGTGTGGGCACCTCTGTACCTTCATTTAAGTTCAAATGTTCATTAGAGCCAAACACTTTGATTCTACATCATCTTGATGATTTTTTTGGTGCGAATTCAAGCAAAAGCATCAAAGCTTATTTTCCATCTATGAGATTTGACTTACTGTCATGAGATCTAATTAATTGAGGTTGATTTCAAGCCCTTTTAATTTGTCTCACAGGTCGTCAAGAACCATCAAGAAGAGGGAGAGATATTTAGTCATATTTTTGTCCAAGTCTTGCAAAAATTGATTTGATTTGATAGTTTTTTGATAGAATATTATCTTATCTCCATTCTATCTTTGTAGAGGAATGTGAGGTCCATGACAAAAGTCCATAGAGGGGCTAGAGGAAAAATTGGAGAAGATCAAAATAAAGTTAAACCTTTGTGAGTTTCTAGATGCATCTTGATCGTTTATGACTGCTCCGACAACGGCCATCTATTGCAAGAGATTCTTAAACTGGTTAATGTGATTTTGAATTGAATCACCATTTGACATCTTGAGAGTGAAGAATTTTCTTCGTAGATGTAATTTAGAAATTACGTCCTTCACATCATATAGTGAGCTCAAGATGTCCCATACTTCTTTCAAAGTTTGAGCTTCAGATATGTGGCCAATCTGAGTATTCTGCTCTATTAAGAATAATAAGTGCAAAAGCTTTACCATCCTTCGACTTTCAATTTGAGTCAGTTGTGTCATCTTCAGGCTTCTCTTTTGTACCTATGACAACATCCCACAACTCATTGGCGACTCTTGTTGTTTTTTATCTTTCTATTGAGCAAATCCATATCTTCAACAAGAGATAAATATGAGATACACATGGCTTGAAATGCAATTTTTATCTCATCATTACTAGTTGTAAAATGACGCAAAGAAGATTTCAACATTTGAATCTCCTTCTTGAACATCTCATTTTCTTACAAACAAGTTTTCAACTTTGTAGATTTTTCTTCTCACTCCTTTGATATTTCCCTTAATTTCTCTCCCAAATAATGTATTCTTTGTATTAAATGTGCATTCCCATAGAGTTTCAAATTCTCACAGTAACCCAAAAGGCCATTTTTGCCATGACACATATAAATTATTAATTGAGTCACCGAATGAAAATTAGGATGTTGTAATGAGTATGGATCAGTAGGATACAATGTTCATGATGACCATAAATCTACATGCCTTAGCTTTTCCTCCTTGTATCAGATCATATCAGAAGTTGATAATTTGGGTTGTTTTGAATTTCTTGTCTTGAGCAAAGCATATTTTGGTGACAGATCCACATGAAGATGATAAAGCTTAGTCATTAGTACACTGGTATAGTAGCAAACAACACAATGACAATAACAGAACTGGAGATGGCGCTAAACACTTATTTGACCTAGAGATAGAGATGGCATAGGCTTTGCTTCTAAAATGTCACTCCTAAATTTTTGAGTGTTCCCAACTATTTTGAAGGAATATTTCGACATTTTGAAAATTATACCTTAACTGTGGTTAGCGCTAGTGACATTTGATGTGACTAAAATAAGGGAGATTCATGTTCATGGAAAGACATTGCTTTCAAGCTTGTCCTCTGCATATGAGAACTGGGTGATGATCATATCGACACACTTAGATTTAACTCTTACCAGAGTTATCACTATGTTGTTGCAGGAAGATAATCAAAGAAGTCAAGATGCTTCATTGACTTCATCATCTCAAGCTCTACATGTCAACAAAGGCTCATTATGACAGAAGCAAAAAAGTTTTAAGCAATCTGCATCAAATAAAAAACTGACTCAGAGTCAAGAACAATTATCAAATCCACAGTCGAAAAAGAAGATGTTCTGTAAGTATTGCAAGTGCACTAATCATGAGATCTAGGATTGCAGGGTTCTCAAAGCTAAGAATGCCAGTAAGCAACCAGATCAACATGCGAATGCAATCACATCACCTCCCGCAACATTGACATGGACGAAGGAGCATTTATGGTCAAAGATCGAAAAGCACTATTGGACAATTCTTGGTTTCTAGATTATGGAGCTACTCAATATATGACCAATCATCGTGAGCATTTTCACTCCTATACGCCTTACAATACAATAAGATACATTCATTGAGGTGACACCAGTTGGAAGCCATTGGGCTAGATAGTGGACTTGCATTGGATAAAATGTGTGAGACACGCGGGAGATGAAGAACGGGTCAGTGATCACACTCTGGAGACTCTTGGTGGGACACGCGGCGAGAGATGAAGAACGGGTCAGTGATCACACTTTGGAGACTCTTGGTGAGTGGTAAGTGTGATGTTTTGCGGATTTTGTGGTGGGTAAGTCAATTTTGATCAAGTCATTATAGTTGTGGAGTAGTGTATCAAGTTTGTCATTAGGGAGATACACTTCAATAGCCTATTCTAGGTAAGTCAAGTCAATTTGCCATATCAATATTGCATCACAGATGCAAATTCTAGTGATGGAAAAGTGCAAGTCGTTTGGCTTGGGCCATGGAAGATCTCACAGGTTCATTGGGATTGATATTGGCATGCAATGTTTGTGAGAAACTTGATGGTGGCTTTGGAGTTCGCATCTCAGTGTATTCTCAGGAAATGGTTTGGAATCGTTCACAGGAGTAGCTTTGGAGTTATTTTGGGAGAATACAGATGGGACATTATAGATGCTCAGATTTTTGAAATCAGGGATGACATTGGGATATCTGATAGGGATAGAATTGCAGGATGATAGGGTGATAACCAAGGGGCAGCTATTTTTAGATTGGACTTGAGTTGTTAGTTGATGGGACAGGTTTTACATGGCTGATTCATGATGGAATCAGGACACTACAAATGCAAATGGAAAAAGCGTGAAGCTTTGAGAGCCAGATCTAGGATGGAGAGCTGATGAACATCGCACACTTGAGTGTGATGAGAGAAAACACTATGGTGAGTGTTTTGCTAATGATCTACTGGAGGGGACATTGATGGAGAGGATTTCATGATGAGAAAGTCACTAGTTGTTGATATTTGGGTGAGTATTCAGGTGAGCTGCATGGTTATATGCATGGTGATCTCCAGGTTGGTGTCACATATTGTTTTTATCCATCATTATTTGGTAAGTAGGATGCAACGTTTGGTTAGATCCAATAGGAGTCTACTTGCACTATAGGTGGACATATTCTTGGGGAGCTATCATTTGGTTATGGATACTAGGTAATCAGATGGTACAGGGTACATGGTTCTCATGAAGCTATCCTACCTCATATGCTATGGATCGTGGGTGAGTTGATCATCACGATGATTGGATCTAATTTGCATTTGCTTTGGCTTGGATTGACATGATGGATATGGTGGTGAGATAGGCTCCTTGGTGGGAGGTGTATGTATTGGTCAAAACAGAGTTGGCAACGTCAAACATGGGAATTTGAGCCTACATGGGATGTAGGAGAGGCAAATCATCATCAGTATCTTTGGGAGATGGGCGAGCTACTCAGGTATAGCCTATGGTGAGGTTCGCGTACATTCATTTATTGAGTCCTTGGTAGACTCTTGTGCTTGGAGCATGGGGAATGGATGGGGATCCGCTTTCATAACTTATTGGGCATGATGTCAGGCCTTGGAGCATGGCTTTGTTTGGGAGATACATTAGAGATGAGGCTTGGAGTGCTCACTGGATCGATGGTTGGCTTTGTATGATGTATGACGACATCTGATGGATATGCCTGGATGTGAGGGCATCTTGGTTATAGATATGGGCCATGGTTGAGGACCTGATTTGGCGACCAGTGGTGTAGCATTGGATCTACAAGTGACAAGTGTCGATACGACAAGATACCATAGTTGGTGCAAGCTTGGTCATATATTAGATGTATTTGTATTGGTTTGCATGAATGTGTGCTTGCATGTTACCTTGTCATGGGAGGTCTAGATCTGAGTCACAGTTGTATGTGTTTATGCATTTGCTACGTCAAAAACAAAGTAGTCATTTGATATGCTCTTTGACTTGTCACTATGTCTACTAGTTGTCTATCTGGTGAGGGTATAATCTTATGGTGGCAATAAGATTTCCTCATGTTGCGCTCATTTATGTCAGCTTTACAAGTTTGTGCTTGTAATTGTCTGATAGGATGTCAGCCTAGCTAGATGCATGATATAAGTCTCATGGTGGCAGTGTGATTTTCTCAATTTGAGCCATGTCGCTCATGTGGTCCACTTGTGTTCAAGTCGGATTGGGAAAAAAAGTCAGTTTGATGAGAGTGTGGTAGACTCTCTATATGAGCATAGAAAATCGACATACATCATTAATTCCATCATTAATTATCTCTATAATAAAAGTAACATTTTTTTGTAAATTTTAGATCTACCAAAAATTTGAGCTACATAAGCAAAAGCTTCAAAAAAGCATCACAAATTGGCTTCCATGGAGAATCTCTCATAAATCTCAAGAGAAAGTCGAAAGAGACGGATATTAATGACATGCACATGGAAACTGGGAGAATTTACCATCTTCGTAAGCCTTGCTCTGATACCATTATAAGGGAAAGCTCCTAAAAATCCTGCTTAGAAGTCGGAACACAAGAGAACACATTGTGGAGTAAACCACCCAACCAAGTAGAAGCAACTGGTCAATCTTTAGAAGCTTTACCCCCGAGGCAAGGAATAGGAAGCAAGAGACAATGAATCACCACAAGAATGATGGGGTAGGGCGAGTTTCCATGGTCTACATAGGCCCAAGTCTTTCCTATGCATGCAGTCATGCAAAGACTAAACTCCCCAATTGAGAAATTCCATTGCTATTGATACTCATGCATTCTCTAACAATAGGCCATACTGGAGGCCGTACACGTGTGGGGTCAGATTTACATGTTTGATTTTTTTTTTATTGCTCTTGATTGTGTGATCCAAAATTGCTAATCTAGATCAAGAAATTGATGACTAGTTTTGCAATAGATTGGTGTATCAATCAATCAATCACTCTTGGAGTCTTTTGTAGACTCATTTATGGTACTTAGCATTGTACTTTAATAGAGGGGACCAACATACGATATAAAATTTTCCAAGCTAAAGTCATAGAATGAGGAGAATCAAATATATGTGCATTTTAAAGTGTAGTGTTAAAGAGAAATTTTTAATGTTGATCAAAAGAGAGTGGCTAGAGAAACGTCTAGACATTTTTAGGCCATAAGATTTTATTAACTCAATCATATATATATACCAAATTGGAAAATAAAAAGATGAGCATCGAGTAAGTTGAGAGGATGTGCCAAACCAAAATGACAAACCATTATGAGATGCAAATTAATAGAATTTCATTTACAAAATTATTTTTTAATAAAACCAAGCTAACCAAACTAATAGATCTACTATGTCTCCATCTTGAGCCTTACGATTTAATGTAGGTTAGATGTCAAGTTATATATAAGACATGCATATCACAATATAAGTGAAAATCCATCAATGTGATATGTCTTGGTGGTATATAAACAAAGTTTGTTTTTAATTTTTTAATTTTTGTAATAGCTTCACAAGAATGTTACGATAAGTTTCACAATGATTAAATGAATTAAATCCCATAAACGAGTGTTGTATTAAAAATGTCAACAAAGAGTTATTATTCCAATGTATTTTGTTTTTTTCTTTTGACTTGTTTTATAAACTTCCAATAGCCATTTTAAGACATTATTTTTGTTGCAAGGAAAAGCCGAAATTTGGTTTTGATATTTATATTGATCTTAGATGGTTGTTCTTAGGAGATGTAGCAAATTGTGTCAAAGGTGGCTTTACTTTAAAAGATGCATAAGTATTTGAGCTTTCGAAACTATTTTAAAAAATCCATTTGAAATTAGTATCTAATTTTTTGGTTAATTTCAAGAATTATTGGGTATTAATATCACAACAACTATGGTATATTAGATGTTAACATAACACAAATAATTTGATACCAATATTTTTCTTTTATGTGCTGGCATTAACATTTTGACTTAAATCATAACAAGATGTGTTTTCATTAATATATATATATATATATATATATATTGATTATAAATTGAATGAGTTTCTATATTGGTGAGTTGAAATTTTCTAGAGTTTGGAAGCTCCAAAATGCCTAAGGGCTAGTCTTTAAAATAATATCTATATTGTTTAGTTTACGAATCCAATAATGTTACTTGTTGGTTCAATTTTTTTTTTTTAATATTTTATCTACTCACAATAATCTGTAGCTACATCAAATTACTACAAGATAGTAATTATATGTTTTTGTGACACCAATTTTTTTTTATAAGTGAAGCATGAATGATATCAATCAATCATATAATTTATTATTGTGCACAAAAATGTGAAAATATCTCTAAGTTCTTGTTATATAAAAATAAGAGGTCACAAAGATTTCACATTTGATTCCTCTCATATTTGTACTATAGGTATTCACAAATGCATATGACAATACCACAAACTTGTCTATTTTGGGGTTATACAAATAGATTCGGTCATATGAAAGCTACTTGTTACTTGAAAGAATATATATGATTTTGATGAGAAATTACTAAAATAATTGAAGCTCACGTTTAAAGAAATATACAATCTTTGGATAGGTTTTGTCTTGACTTGATGTCTTTTAAAGGTTACTATCATGACACAAACAACACATCATCTTTCATGATGGTTCTTTTTGGTACATAAGTAAGGCTCACCAATAAGTCAATTGTAGTGTATGTACATAGAAAAATTTGGCGAAGATTTTAAATTGACTAATTTTGGGTTTATATGGGTATGCATCACTAAATCTATGACTACCTAAATTGTTATAATCTATTTGAAAGAGTAATAAAGATACATAACATATAACATATTTCATGAAGGCATGGGTGATGGCCATTTTGCATCCGACATTACAGTCCGCAAGATCCTACAATCAGGTTGTTGGTGGCCAACGATTCATAAGGATACGGAGGAGTACCTGAGAAAGTGCGATGTGTGCCAAAGGGCAAGGAGACCAACGAGATTGAATTATGACCTACTGCACTTGGTCTTAGCCCAAGCACCATTCAAAAAGTGGGGATTGGATTACATCGGTCCAATACACCCCGCAACAAGAAGTACCCAGGCTCGTTATATAATTGTAGCCACCGACTATCTCACCAAGTGGGTCAAAGCCAAGGCAGTAAGAGTAGCTGATGCTAGGACAACTACCAAGTTCCTCTATAAAAATATCATTGTGCACTTTGGATGCCCGATGGAGCTAGTCAACGATCGCAGAAGTCATTTCATCAATGAGACCATCAAGGTCTTGTTGGAGGAATTCTTTGTGATCCATACCAATACGTCTTATTATCCTCATGGTAATGGGCAGGCAGAATCATCCAATAAGATCCTATGTAGCGTGCTCACGAAAACAATTGAAGCTAGCAGATCAGATTGGGAACACAAGTTGCATGCTGCTCTGTGGGCATTCAGGATAACATATAAGGGAAGCATTGATCAAACACCCTTTCAATTGGTATATGGTCAGAATGTTGTAATGTCAGTAGAGTTTTTAGTCCCTTCATTAAGGATTGCCACAACGCAATGCCTTAATTAAATCAAATCTCTACGACTACGCCATGAAGCTTGATGGGAAAATTAAAATTCACAAGCGAAGGTCCTTATCGGATCAAAGAAATTCTTAATGATGGAGCCGTGAATTTAGAGAAGCTAGATGGGACACCGTTCGATACACCCATCAATGGTAGCCGGTTGCACAAGTACTGGCCACCACAGTGAGACAGGTCTAGGTTGGTGGTGGCAGGTTACGAAAAGCTATTCTGCTAGGCCATCACAACTAGATCTAGGTAGATCAAGCCAAATCAAGCTAGATCCATCAAGATTCAGCCAGATCTGGCAAGATTGGAAAAGTTCATCAAGATCCAAGAGATATCTAGATCCAGATAGGATCAAAAGGGAAGCAAATCATCAGATTATGCCAAAAAATTCTCCAATTTGCAGATCAGAGACCTCGAACTCAGTAACTATGGCAAATTAAGGGCAAATTTTATCAAAACTGATGGATCTGCTACCAAATATCTATCAAAACATCCAGAGAAGTACCAACAGTCATATCTAACATGGATGAAGCAGATTACCAGTTTGCAAAAGTTAAAAATCAAAGAATCTCAAGATCTCGTTAAAAAAAATATATTTTAAATGAGCACTTTTTTCATAGTTTTTGGAGATCCCCTGGGAGATAGCTCTTGAAACTTTTACAGTCACTAGATCTGATCTAGATGCATCCATGAAAATCTCTATGAGAGTTCCTTATGAGAAAAACATCATTTTTGAGTGTGTGCGAGGGTTCTCAGAAGCTGAATCTTCAGAACCTTCGCAGAGCATCAAGATCATCCTACCAACTTTCGCAAGGTGCAAAAATGGAATCAAAGCAGTGAAATTAGCTTGCCTACATGGTCTGATCTTGAAATTCCAACCACAGGAGAATGTTGTGCGAGAAATCACCTCATGCGAGAGTTGAACCCTCGCAGACAATCTGAACCCTCGCAGAACCTTCGCAGGGCAGTCAAATCACCTTCTGAACTCTCGTAGACTTCTATGAGGTCTTAGAATTTTGTGAAAAAGGTTCCTGCCAAAATTTGGGTGGAATTGAACAAGGGAAAGTGGATTTCACCTAATATGCACTCTAAATTCTGCTATATAAGGGCTGAATTCGAATCATTTGTCACCTTTGCTGGCGAAGCTCTGCTCAAATTTTCACTAAAATTTTCAAGTTTTCTGATTGCGACCAAACTTCCTACAAGCTATCATCTGCACATCCTAAGCCAAGATCTGCAATTGGAACTTTAGTTCTTACCATTTGACACTCGTTATTCACCGTTTTTGTCGTTTCCACCTCTTTTTACCTTTTCCACCATTTTTCCTACTTTTTTGCACTTTAACTATTACTGCTAATATGGCCTTCTCATCTTCTGAAGACTCTGGCACCAAGTAGGTGATCTAGTGTGAAATACCCTCAGCCACAGAGATTTGGCCCTTACCCTCTAACGCTCTGATTCAACCATGACTTCAGACTGCTGGCCCACTTCTTGAGGCAATCGGTTTTTTCTCGATGCTTTTCCATTTTGAGATTAACATAGGCCTCGCCCTTCACGCTTACGCCACCTGGGATGCTTGGACTTCCTGTACCAAGGTACCACGTACAAGGTCAGAATTAACTCAAACTTGATGATCACCGTAGGCATTATGTCTGGTGACCATTAGCCCATCTCCCAACGTTAGACAAAAAGCCTGATCAAACCTTTTGTCGCCAAGACTGCACCCGAGTTTCCCATACAAACTAACAACGGTTACCAGATAGATGCTATCACAAAACCAGTCATACAGGTGGTTGTGCATCTGTTGAACAACTTTCTAGTTGTTTCAACATTTCGCAAGGACAGAATCCAGTCCAAGTTGCTAAGTCAGATAGTGGAGTCCTTCTTGGCATTCTCTGGTCCCACAGTTGTGTCATATGATTGGCATGCCTTCCTCATTCACGAACTAACCATCTCCATCAAACCCAACAACCGTGAGCATATCACATCAAGTTCCTTGTTATGTAATTTTCTCGAGGCAAAAGTATGCGGTTTCCACCGCTCCAGCCTTCTATCTTCCATCGTGCTGCACACTAACCTTTATCCGCCATCTACCGCATCCACATCTACCCAACCTGCAATTACTGATACAACGGCCAACAAAAGAATGCGTGGCACTGCCCCTTCCTCCTCATCTCCACCTTCCACCAGACGATGTACCACCGTCACATTAGTAACCACTCCATCAACAACCGCCACTTCTTCTTCTGTACAACCTCCTCCTCCTGTCTCTGTTGTCATTACTCCTCTTTTTGTTCCATCCACAGCTGTTTTTGTTTCCATTCTCGCTTCCTCTGTTGATACCACTTCCATCTCTGTTCCATTATCCACTACCCCTTCCATTACTATCGCATCCTCCATTGCTCATGTAGACACCGTTGCTCCTCTCCAGTTTAATCTCTCTGATTCTTAGTTGTCTCCGAACACTCTGGCGTGGATGCAACTCACCAACTTTTCACCCCCACGCCAGACCATTTTTGCTCCATCCTCGCCTTCCGTGCTCCACACCACACTTCAGTTCCCCTTTGTTCCTCCCATCCTCTCGTTTGGACAACTAGTCCCCACCCCCGTTTCCATTGCTTTCTCTCACACACCACCTGTTTTGCCACCAAAGGTTGTCGAGGGCAACCAACCGTTGCTTGATGATGCATTTGTTTAGACAATTTTCATACCATCACCAGATCGGACAGATCCCACCGCCCCGGATGACAACAAGTCCCCTGAGAACCTGATTGAAGACAACGGCGATGGTGCTCCACAAGTCATCGGGGCGCTACCACACAAGCCCCTATCAGTGCCAGCGTACTAGCTATTCCAACCGACTTAATGATGACATACCAAACTTTGGGGACATATATCCTGGAGGCGGTGGCAGCCAAGGCCATTTTGGACAGCCGGGTACTTCACCTGGTGACAAGCAACACCTAGTTGCGAGCGGAACTCACAAAGTTGCAACAAGGGCTTATTCTAACTCAACAGCATGCACAAGAAGGGCATCGGGGGATTTCCAAGCTACAGCAGAAGGAGGATGGCCTCAACCTATATATCCAAAGCCTCTCCAAAGCGTTGACAGAAGCCTCCATGAGGTGTGGGAGCTTCAATCCGAAGCATCTCAATGGCTTGCTCCCCTCCAGGCTGTTGGATCTACTCCTTCAACTCTCCTAAATCCCAATTTTAGTCTGGCTCCATTCATGCTGGATATTTACTAACACGCAGTCTATATTTCTACATGCAAATTTGCACAGACGAAGAAAGGACAAATGAATCGCGACATTGTGTTCTTACACAGGTTATGGTGACAGGCGAAAAGGGGACACTATCTTACTGAATGCCAAAAGTGCCCTAGAAGCTAAGGCACCCTGTAAAGCTTATCCTAAGGCCATTCGTAAGAGTGATGCACTTTTCATCATCACCAACGTTCACCTGATGTCACACCCTTTCCACGCTCACCCTATGCAGTTGCGCTAACAGATTGGACAATGATTGCAGCCACTTACGATCTCTTATAGACAGCACATCCATTCTGTACTTTCACATCTACACACTTGTAATATTATGTATATATCGGATACCATCTGTATATTCAGAGATGGGAGATGAACAATGTATGAAGAGATAAGGAGAGACTAAGCAAGAGGTTTTCATTCCTCATTACAGATAGAAATAAGCTTTGTAGGGCACGTGGTTTTGTCTGCTACTATCTTGTGCTCTACCGCATTATTGACATGTATACTCGATATACTTAATCTGATACAGTTCATTTGTTCTGCATTCAGATCTGTTTCAATATTACTATGCTTATTCTTCATTCTGTCCGATCTTTCTAGTTGCTCTTTCTAGTAATAGACGATCAACTTCTAGTCTTGTCTTTCGCAAATAATTTGTGACTAATTATCAGTCGAGCACAGTCTAGCTCTTCACGAATCATTTGCAACAGATATTTTGTCTTGCAATTTGTGACAAATTATTCATCTAGCGCTTCATCCATTAGATGTTTGGCTATGTAATCTAGAATGACTGTGATTTCTATCACTAAAGTCTTGTTCATTCTGATAGGCATAGTCATGCTTAGGGAGAGAGTCATATAATTTATTCCGCTACGCACGAACATATTCTGTTCGAGTTCGTTTCTCGTTCGTTTCTTGTTCGAGTTCGTTTCTCGTGCGTGTTCGTTATTTATTCTCCCCTCTCTCTCCCAACATGGTATCGGAGCTATTTTCATAGCTTGATTAGCTTCCACAGTACAAGACTCTACTAGTCAATAGAGTAATTGTTTTCTTGTTCTGTATTTTTTTTCAGTATCAAATGTTCATACTTAAGTCACTGATAGTTTCTCCTATCACTTAGACTAATTCTTCCACATAGATTCCCAAGGGAAAGCCAGTTCTCTCATGGACAAGCTTGATGGAGCCAATTACCATCTGTGGAAATTTAAGATGTGAAAACTATATTAATGGAAAAAGAATTGTACAACATTGTTATAGGTGCAGAAGGGAAACCCGAAGCGGACGATGCAACAATCGCCAGATGGAAGCTGAAGGATGGAAAAGCTTTCGCGTTGATCATCCTCAACATCACGGATACACAGATCAGACATGTATCCGAGGCTCAGTCATCGAAAGTAGTCTAGGACATCTTGAGCATGCTATACAACGTGTGAGATATAGCTTCTAAGCTACATCTCAGGAAGAAATTCTACTCCCTCAAGATGACGAATGGTGATTCTCTACAGAATCACATTAATCAATTCAAGAACCTTCTAAGACAAATGGCCACTGTCGGATCTGTCATAGACGATCAAGATGCAATGATGCAACTGCTTACAAGCTTGTGAAGTTCTTATGACAACTTGGTGATGATCATCACGACTCATCCAGAATTGACTCTTTTGAGAGTCATTACTATGTTGTTGCAGGAAGACACGCAAAGGAATGAAGCCTCGAGTTTCTCAACTGATTCTCACACCTTGTACACCAACAAGAGCATGACAAAGTAGAAGAAGAAGAAAGGCCTGAAGCTATCAAAGCTAGACCATAAACCAGCTCAGCACAAGGAACAATCGAATCCGCAGACAAAGAAGAAGTTGTTTTGTAGATACTACAAACAAAACAACCACGAAATTAAAGACTACCGAATACTTCAAGCAAAGAACAACAACAAAGTACAGTCGAATCAAGTGGCAAATGTAGCTGCAGAAGCTCCACAGCCCATTCAAGAAGCGGATCATGATGCCTTCATGACCAACCATCAAGGAGCATCTGGCAATAGTTCTTGGTTCCTGGATTCCGGAGCCACTCAGCACATGACTAGCCTAATCGACTGTTTCGAGTCCTATACACCTTACAGTACCCAGAAATTCGTTCACCTTGGCGACAATAGCACACAAGTTATTAAAGGTGAAGGCACTGTAAGATTATGCTTTGCAAATAGTCAATCTAAGCTACTCTCCAAAGTTTTGTATGTACCTAAGTTATCCACGAATCTACTCTCTGTAAGCAGAATCACAGATCTAGGACACAGAGTAGAATTCAAATGTGATCAATGTAAAGTAGTTGATAGGACAGGCAAGATCCTAGCACTCGGAAAGAGGCATGGATACTTGTATAAATTAAGTTATTGCTTTTCTATCTCAATCAATCTCTCAGTACTTCAATTCATTCAAATAAAGGTTTACTTTGGCATTATAGACTTGGTCATTTAAATTATGCTGCTGTACAACAAATGTCTAGACAATCTATTGTTCTTGATCTCGACTATCCACGCAAGAAAGTCGAGCTACTTGTCTGTCAAGACTATCTAGTTGAAAAAAAACTAGGAAGCCATTTAAGTCAAGCCATCAGCGTGTTGCTAGATGATTGCTAGATGTTGTACATTCAGATATTTGTGGCTCGATGAAAAATCCTTCGTTGAAGGATGCCAAGTATTTTATAACCTTTATTGACAAATTCTCTAGAAGAATGATGGTGTAATTCATAAAGAAGAAATCAGAAGCCTTCAACTGCTTCAGAACCTTCAAGGAGCGTGCAGAAAAGGAGACTGGAAGGACAATTAAGGCCCTAAGGTTCGACAACGGTGGAGAATATATCTCTGTCAAGTTTAAGGAGTACTGCCAAAGCCAAGACATTGATTAGCAATTCATCACTCCTTATAGTCCTCAGTCTAATGGCTTAGATGAGAGGCAGAACCGTACTCTAGTCAAATCTGCTAAGTGTATGCTAGCACATGCATCGTTGCCCAAGAGATTTTGGGCTGAAGCTGTCTCCACTGTAGCTTACATCTAGAACAAATGTTTGACCAAGGCTCTCTCAAACAAGACATCCCACGAGGTGTGGACAGGCTCTAAGCCTTCTTTGAAGAACCTAAGAGTGTTTGGGTGCATTGCCTACGCACAGATCCCAAAGGACACAAGAAAGAAATTGGACTTCCAAGGTCTCAAGACCATCCTGATCGGATATACTTCGTCTGATAACACTTACAAGCTGTACGATCATGATACCCAACAAATCTTGTATAGCCGGGATATAGTCTTTATTGAGGATCAGTTTGTCAACCTTAAAGACAAGGATATTGCTCAAAAAGAACCTTCATCATCTGCCATTGACGTGACAGTCCGAGCTTCTGGCTTAGGCATGTCTATCGTCGACCCACTTCGAGACAACAAATCAGATGAAGATGTTGCTGCTACCCAGCAACAAATCCCAGGAGCGGTTCATCAGTCGAATCCTCCCAGAAAATCAAGCCGAATGCGCACAGAGCCCACAAGGTATACTCCTGAGTCTGTCTGTCTTTTAATGCAGGAACCGATGACAGTCGAAGAGGCACTTAGCCAACCGAACTTTGATCTTTGGAGAGAAGCTATGGACAGAGAGTATTCCTCTCTGATCAAGAATCAAACATGGTCATTAGTCGAAGCTCCTATTGGCTGCAATATTATTGATTGGAAATGGATCTTTAAGATCAAATACAATACCAACGGAGCAATTGATTGAAGGAAGGCATGACTGGTAGCATGAGGATTCACCCAGATCTTGAATGTCGACTATAGTGATACTTTTAGTCCAGTCATCAAACATTCGTCAATCCGAATGCTCCTATCTTACGCTACAGTTGCCGACCTCGAAGTACATCAACTCGATATACAAACAGCCTCTCTGAATGCAGTTATACAAGAAGATATCTACATGATCCAGCCTGAAGGATACGTTCTGGAAAGTCCACAAATATTTGAATGCATGTACCTTAGTTGCTTTATAAACATCCTTACTGAAAGGTGTTCTAGTCATCTTGCCTTTAAGACAGGATTCACAGGTAGTTCGAATATCTCTACTTGTGATTTTTACTCCTGGAATTCTTTGACTTTTGTTGGCTTGGTACAAGGCTTCCATGTTCATATGACATAGCCTCTTGTGCCACAATACATCTGTCAATTCCTGAGTTTAACTGACTTGCTCGAATTTTCAGGTGATAGAAATTTTCTTCTCTATTGTCTTTAGCAACCAGGTTATCAGAATCTTCCTTGAACAGTTTACAAGAGTTCTTCGTGAAGGTTACTGACATGTCTATATCGACTATCTTAGCTACATATAGAAGATCTTTATCAAGAGTAGGGACATAGAAAACTTCCTCTTGTCTCCTTGATTCATGTCCAGCCATAATACACCAATTCCATCAACCACGTGTTTAGAACCGTCTCCAAATATAATGAATCTCAAATAGTTCGTCTTCTTGTACTCAGACAAAATTTCTTTCCAAAAAACAAAATGTGAGGTGGCTCCCAAATCAAGTACTACTTCTCAAATTGCATTAGATGAATAGCATAGATCAGTACTAACATAAACTACTGAGTTCCTTGTTGTTCCATCTTCTACTGCTCTGGAGCATTGGGCTTTGTCTTCAACATAGTTTGAATTTGAAGGTTTGCTTCGATTCTGCTCCTTTTTGTTTCTAGGATTCTGATAACAGTCTATTGCTGCATGACCACGTTTATGACAATGAGTGCATTCAATCTTTGGATTTAGCCAACACTTTTATTCTGTGTGACCTGATCTTCTGCATCTGTTGCAGATCTTCTTATCACCAGAATTCTTTTGTTGTTTTCTATATTGTTGTTCATTAGTCTTAGACTCATTCTTCTTAGACGACTCCCTCTTAAACTTAGACTTCTTAGAAGATTTATTCTTCTGAGTAAATAGAGCATTTTATGAATCACCATTATCATCATAGCGTTCACAAATTTCTATTTCCTCCTTCACGGAGGTCTATTGCCTTTTGAAGTGTCATTGTCGCATCATTTGCCAACAAGGTTTGAGCTGTGTGGAATGACCTGGGTAGGACACGAAGGAAATTACTAAGCGATTTTTTTCTTCTGCACCAGAATTCTGCAAGGAAATAAACAAATCTTTAATCTTTCGCACGAATGTGTTCAGGTCATTGTCATCCCACTGTAGGTAAGTTAATTGGTCTTCCAAGAACATGATCTGATTATGATATCGAGTCTCATTCTTGGTTTGCAATTCTTCCCATAAATCCTTTGCGTTCAAAATTGATGTAAGATCTAGCATTATGTTGTCATGCACTGAAGACGCAATAATTGCTATAGCTTTGTCATTTTTTAAACTCCATTCTCAAAGTTCTTTGCTAGGAGTAGCTTCTGGCTTCTCCTCAATTGGTTCTACCCATTGCCATAAACCTTCGCCCTTTAACAAGAGTGAATTCTTTAATTCCAAATCAAGTAGTTTGAACCTTCTGGGTCCAAGATTGTAGTGATCTTAGCTTGAATATTGATGATTGACGACATCTTCTATTTCTGAATAACCTCCAGATAGCGGCTTGCTGATGGATGTATGAAGAATGTTGAGAAGGATGCGAAGATACCACTGTATCAACTTTAATTCCGTATGCTCTGATACCATTGTATCAGATTTAATTCTGTAGGCTCTGATACCACTATAGGAAAAATACTAATTATTCTTCCACAGAGAACACGATGCAAGTTCGAATAAATCAAACTAATATCAATGTCTTCAATCGGGATAGTCTCTGATCTATGTACTAATAGAACAATATTAGTTCTGATTAAATATGTGTGCAGAAATTATATGCGGAAGTAAGAGACAACTTAACACAATTTAGATAATAAGAAACTATTGATCAAAAATGAATTTTTATAACTCTCAAGATGAATGTTACCAATGAGCTACTCAAGGAGTCTGGTAAGTGCACATCATCTTTGGAGGCTTGGGAAGCTTTGAAGAAGCTTTATGAATCCAAGTCTACATCAAGAGTGCTTACTCTAAGGAGGCAAAGCTTTCAAAGTTTGCAAAAGAAAGAAGAGAGTTTTAATGCTTTTGTTTTGAGGGTTAAAACATTCGATGATGAGTTAGCATGCGTTGATAAAAGCATTAAGGAGGTAGAACTTGTTCAAGTTATACTTAATGGCTTGTTGGATGATTATGCTAATCTTGTTCAACGTTTTGCTATTCAAAAGACTTTTCCAAGTATTGTGGATTTGCAAGAGATCTTGGTGAATGAGGAGTATAGGCTTTAATCAAGAGGAGGTGGATTTACATCAACATCTCATTATGAAGAGGATGCTATGTTCATCAAAGGCAAGTTCAAGGGCAAAGGTAAAGTCAAGTGGTCAAAAGGGCAAGATCAAGGTGAGACTTCTTGTTTTGGCAAAAAGATCAAGGTCAGACTTGTTGTTTTGGCAAAAAGAAAGATAATTCTAAGTTGAAATGCTTTTAAATCAAAGGGCATTTTGCAAATGAATGTTTGAAGAAGCAATGTTTGAGAGGGAGTATTTCCAGAGGTTCATGTCTGAAGATATTCATATCTTTGGTATCTTTGATGTTCAAGAGAAAGGTAAGCAATTCGAAGCAACTCACTTTGCTTTACTCACATGTTTTGGAGAATCTTCTTGTGTAGATGATGCTATGCAAGTGGATATTGGTTCTCATGTCTTTCATGGATCTGAAAAACAAATTTTTTCTAATGACTTTGATGGTAAAGCAGAAGATCAAGAGGTTGGTCTCAAATGGCTTCAACAACGCAAAAGGAAAGGTGGCAATTTGGAACTAGTCAAGAGCATCAAAGGAAGGTTATTTGGCAAAGATGTTATGGATATGTTTTGTTGGATCTTCAAACTCAAATAAGATCAAAGGTGCATCAAGGAAGTGTTGTTTAAATTTACTTTACTTGTTCTATCTCATGTTTGAGCTATTTCATGTGAATGTATGCAGATTGTCAAACTAGTTACATTGTCTTGCAATATCTTATTGTTGGAGTTGTACTAGCATTCTTGGTTGGTTTTGCTGATGGAAATGAAGCTATTGGAGGTTGATTATGTCACTCATTCATGGCCAAGTCATTAAGTGTTGATGATATCTTGTGGCAAGATGGAGATGGAGGCTCATTCATGGAGTTTTATGGTAGAGACATATCAAGAAAAGGCAAATATGGAGGAGACAAACAAGCAAATGGTCATCACTCACATTTATTGTTTGATTGCTATAATTTTCCAGAGAGTTCAAAGTTTGAAACATGGAGGATTCATTTCATTTACATTCTATTTGGTTCTTCATGTTCTACTTATATCTTGATGTGTAAAATTGATGTAAAAGATAATGAAACATCCAATTTGGACACTATTCTCATATCAATTATGAGATACTTTATAACCTTAGAAAGGAGATCTATACTTAGTATGGAGATCAGTCTAAAGTTGGATCAAAGTAGTATGGTTAAAACTATGCCAAAACTAGAAAAAGAGGGAGTGTGAGAGATTTCAACAAGTTTACTCATATTTTGGTAAATTGTCAATTGATGCCAAAACTCATTTTAGACTTAGTGATAAACTTTTTGAAGTTATATTAGGTTTAAATAAATTCAATAAACACTTTTTGAAAGTGTGGGAAAGTTGGTAGTTGAGTTCGAGAGATATTCAGATTTGAACTTTGGGTACATTGAAACTAGTCCCAAAATAGTAGGTTTTTTCATATTGGAGAGAAAGCCAAGCGGCAAAGTAGGGTTTGGACCTGCTATATATTGTTGTAACTTGTGTAGAAAGGGATCTTCTCTCTCATCTTTCTCATTTCATCATTATACATGGTTCTCTTTGGGTTCTACTACTCATTGGTGCACTCTCATGATGTTATCTTGCAATTCTATGTGTAGAATGATCATTAATTGCTATTTTTGGTTCCACATGTGTGAAATATAGTAGGGTATTGTAATTGTACCAAAAACAACTATATTTTATATTTGGTTCATGTTTGATCAATATCTCTTAGAGTTTGCATTTTATTTTTTTATGTAGATCCTAATTTTTCTACATTGGCAGGATTGTTGGTTTGCTCTTTTTTTAACCAAAGATCAGGGATATGGATTGGATCTTGAATGATCTGCAATCCTTCACACTATTTTATAGGAAAGATTCCTATTTCTGTGGAGACTAGCATTTGGATTCTAGCTATTAGGATGCTTTGAATTGTTTAATAAAAGCCTCTTTCAAAACTTCCCAATCATTACGTTCATCTCGATCAAGGTTAAAGAACCAATCTTGCGCAACACCTAGCAAGGTCATAGAGAAGAGTAGGGCCATGCTTTCATATGAAGAATCTCCATATACTTCACATGCATCATTAGAGGAGTTTCCAATATCAAAAGACACCCTATAAGGAATGCAATGTAGGATAATGAAAAAAATCAAAATAGAAAAGACAATATTGTTTCTTGCCCCCACCACTCATGAGGCCTTCCAATGCTCTAACCATAGTGTCTATTGTCACAATTAAGAACTCTAAATTGTTCACAGTCTAACTTGTCTAGATTCAAATATACATTCCCTCCCATGGTTACGATGAGGCCTTCTTCTCATTGGATCTAAAATATGAGCGCCATCCCCAAATTTGAATCAAGATAAAAAGAAAAATGTAAGAATTGATGTTACAAAAGAGTTTAGCTTGTCTAAATTTGAATATGCATTCCCTCCACTGGTTCACACGAGCGCAATCTTCACACTGGAATGAAAATATGAGCTCCATCTCCAACTTTGAATCAGACAGAAAAGCAAAATCAATGGATGATAGTATATGATATAATAAAATATAAGTACTATGATTTGTTTTGAAAAATTTGTTCAAAGTTTAATGCATCTGATTACTTTCTTGTTTTTTCTGATGACGACATTGTATCATCTACATTTGGATATCCTTAATGATTAAATGGCACCTTTATAGAGAAGAGGAGGCAAAGGAATTCCAATATTTCCTGATGATCGTTCCCTTTATAGGGAAGAAGGAAGGAAGAACTTGGATTTGTGGACAAACAGAATATTGTTGTATCCTCAAGATCCTAGCACTTTGACTCATCCCACATTCTCTTCAATAGCTCATCTAGTACATGGATATGCAATGGGCATATTGGATTATTTAGGATATTGTTAGAGATTGCAGAACTATAGAAATCAGTTTTCTATGAAAAAAGTCACTTTTCTGAATGTGAGTTAATACGCATATCCTCTTATTATCATAAGAGAGATTGTCTTGTCCAAAAGACTTTAGACGAAAATGAAGAACTTAAAAGAAATAATGAATCATTACAAAAAATAACATTCGATATCAAATCGGAATTAGAGCAAATGCAATCAATTTTACAATCTATTAGATTTAAAAACTTAAAATTAATGAAGGATGTGGAAGTGGCTAAGAAGAAAAGTTAGGCATAACAAGCGAAAGCGACAAAGTTGCAAGGATATTCAAACTCTCTCAAAAGAAAATTATCAAAATAGAAGAATTTGTGCATTCAGTAAGCATATTCTGATTTTTGTAACTTGATCAAAGACATATGGTTTTATTTCAGCTACGGTGATATTATGCTAACTATTTGGTTTTTTTTGCAGATATACATTAGTAGCTCCTCAGAATATTTAGGACAATGCTTCACTTGGAATGTCATTGGGCTCAATATTGACAGGCAAATCCACTGAGTGTATCATGATGAACAATAGGAGCTCCAATGTAAAGTGCAAAATTGCAGAGTCTTTGATGGTGGACATTCAGAAAATTTTAGACAAGACTATACTTCATGGTGCCTGTGATTTTGCAAGTATTAGCAGAGAAACATATGCAATAATATTTCAATTGTTAGAGAATCTTTTAAACAAGTTCAATTAGAAAATTCCCTAAGGTCATATCACTTGAAGAAAGAGAGGAATACATTAAACATAGGTATGCATAAGATCATTGGTACCCCCATTTTATATTGAGGAGGTGTATGAAACTGATGGAAGATGAATATCTTATAATTCATCAAACAACTTTTTTGTTGATCTTAATCGCTTGCTAAGATACATGGTCACATTCTATGATATAACCTTTGAAAAAGGTGAATGGTAAAATAATCATAGTACTTAAGTTAGATGAGTCAGAGATTGTGAGAGGGCAGAAGATGGAGAGGGTTAGTATAACTCTCATGAATGGTGCACTATCGCAAACATTGGACCAAGGAAATTTCAGATTCAGTGTCTAGTCCAAAAATGATATATGGTGGTTGGAAGCTTTTCAAGTAATTTTTCTCATTATTACATTAGATTCAATGGATAGTATTAATTCTTATTTAACTAAGTTTGTTCATTCTTTGGACAAGTACTAAAGGAGAATCATGATATATTATCATGTATATTCTCTAGGACATCTTACCCTAGGATCTTCAAGGACCCTATGGATGGAGTATTTCTTAATGTTCCAAGAGACGGATACTTCAATGTTGAATGGCACTTAGCAAGTGACTTGAAAACATTGAAATACATGTATAATGTCTCTCACGGTGCTACATCTAAAAATCCTTGTTTGTAATGCATGAAAATGGCAAATATATTACTAGGAGTACATGAATTATTAGAGAAAATGCAGATCCAAACTGGAAGCCTGTATTGCCTATTCACTTGAAAAATGTGCATGTTT